>VWZS01004467.1:236362-332360 GCA_013397075.1 Rhabdornis inornatus | reverse complement strand
AAGGCCATGCTCTTATCACACACTCCAGCAGGTGAAGTTGAACCTCTGCTTTGTTATTCATTCTTCACTCTTTAGAAGCATATCACCTACTAGTACTGAATTTCCCTCATCTTCTATGTTCCTTTTTAGCTTCCCTTCCACATTACTTGCCCTTGGTCTTGGTAACAGTATTCTCACTTATCTTCTGCTCACTCAGTAACTTTAAGACTGAAGGGACTTTTAAATTGTGTGCTCTTATCTTCCACATTACCCAGTCCAGAAAAACCTCACCCAGGTATTTTTACAAGGGACATTGTGCCTCACATTTGGCTAAAATTTTATCCAATAAGCACTCTTTCATAACCCAAAGATGTCAAGGAGGTCAAAGAATTCACCACAGCCTTTCTGTGATAGTGTCCTTCAGGTGTCAGTATTTTAGAGCTGAGAGGGAATACTTCTATCCTGCTCCTTCCTACCTTCACTTTCTGTCAGCACTTAATGATTTTTGCCAACATTTTTTAGTATTTGTAGCCTGTACTTAACCTTTTTTTGTTATACACAACTATGTGTATTTCAGGAAACCTATGTGTAGCAGGGAAATATAAGACTTTCTGCCAATACTGAAAATTCAAGAAAGAGGCCCCATTATGAAGAGGAGAACCTATCCCATGGTACTCTGTACTCAAATCATTCTCATACTCTCTTCTAGGGAACAAGATATCAAGGCATCTAATCATTTTGTAAGCAGCATAAGAGGAGCAAATTAAAACAAAGCTTGAGCCAGGTAGGCACTCACCCAACTTCATGAATGGTTGAGCAAAAATAGCTGGACAACTGTTCATTGATTTCCAGTAATTAAGACAGCTGAATTTCCAGTTGCTGTAATTCAACATAGCACTGCAGCCTCCAGAAAAAAAGAATTCACCTGCTTGCTCTTAATGGCACAATTTTGAAGTTTCACCTCCCATTCCTCTTCAGGCACATTTTTATTTCAAGGTGTCCATAAAATACTTTTACCAAGACACATTAAATACTACACATAAACAGAAAATATAACCTGAAAAATATGAGGAGAAAAGAATGTAGCAGCTCTACAGAAAGAGAGGCCAGGCTTACAGTGAAGATACTGAGCATGATTCCATTCATTTCTGTAGGTAAAAAAATCATACAGGCATTCAGAAACATGGCTACAGCCAAGATAAACTTTGAATGCACCCTTGTCCTCTGGGAGCCTGTGTACAGTGTTGCATCATAAGACTTGAACAGAACTGCTTAAAACCCAGAGAATCAGTGAGATTAATCCAATAAGGAAGAAGAGAATGAACTGACGGTAATTTCACTGAGGGACTTAGTCTCCAGCAAGACAAAGTGCTATTGCAGAGTAAAAAGGAACAGTGTACTCTAAAGTTCCACAAAATAGGACAAAAATTAACAACCTTAATGCAAAGAAAGGAAAATCCAGACATTAGTGTAAATCCTATTGAGGGAAAAGAATTGGCACGGATTACCTGAAGATGACATGCACCTCCATCACTGGAGGTTTTAATAGGCCAGACAAACACCTGCCAGAATGGTGTGGGTGCATTTAATCCTGCCTCAAGCAGAGACATGGACTGATGATCCCTTTAGTCCTTTCAGCTCTGCTCTATACCTAACTGGAATCAAAAATCAGCTAAGGAAGAAACACTGGATTCAACCACACTTACTCTCCCCAGTGGGTTCCAGATCAAATTTGCTTGAATATGTCTCTATGCTTGTACAGCAAAACCCTTTTGTACAGAAAGCCTATGAAGCACTTCACATGGTGGCAAAATACAGCTGTAAATGCAAATACAAGTAATATGTGGAGAAAGATTATATATAGCCCCAAGGTATCATCTGGAGTCCTATCTACTCAGTTTATTGACAAAAGTTGAGCTACTCTAAATTGTCATTAAAATTTCTTGTGATCTTAACTGCAAATTAAGCTGTGTTCTTACAATTTGGAATATCATTTTCAATCATTAAGATTCCAGAGCTGAAATTTTAATGTGAGTTTTTTGATGGTTCATAGGGCAAACCACCATAGCTGTCTTGCCACTGTGTCACTATTCCTAAGGAAAATTTAAAAATCAGTGGGAAGATACAAGGTCTGATGAAGAAGGAGATGAACTAAGCACAGAACTATGCAAAATATATTCCATCACTTAGGAAATGCAGAAAGAGTGAGAACAAACTCATTGTAACAGGGAAAACCTATTTCCTCCCAGATTCAGAAACTGATTTAGCTCTACTGCAAAGTGTACTGTTGACACACAACATATGAAACTCTGTCCTGCTGATTTTATGTGGATTCCCTTAATAAATGCATTTGGCCTATTGGTGGTAACCACAAGTCATTCTACAGTGTCATCTCCCAGATAGCTTTACTTAAATATGCTTCATCGATTTTGCCCTTGGTCAGCAAGATGAACCAGTGATAGCTCTGTAAGAGAGCAGAGAAAGCCATATAAAAATAGCTGCCAGCATTAGGCAACACATCAGCAGGACTAAGACAAAGCCACAGGGCTGGTTTTATCAGTCTGCATACATTCCCTTGTTGTTTAGTAGTAGCAGTGAGACTATTGCTGTGGTTTGACTGACAAACCATTAATTGTCATCTTATGGTAGCTCTGCAGTTTCTATTCAAACCTAACCACAGATGCTAGCTAGCATCATTGCTAACAGTTTGCAGACTTGCTTCTGTGTACTAGGTACTAGTACCAGGGAGACAACACCTACACATGTTGTCCACACATTGTCCTGACAACAGTTAAGGTACGATTCTCTAGCATTCTCAGTCCTAAATTTGGACTACTAATCCCAGTTTTGGGTCCAAATAAGTTGATATTAGTTCAATGACTTAGTGTTGTGCCTTCACTTGTTACTTGATGCTCATTTGCATGATTTTATGCACAATAACAGAAACATGTACGATATGTTGGGAAACAAATGTTTTATTTAATGTTGAGCATATAGGCTTAAAACAACGTAGCTCACAACTGAAACATACCATCATCGCTGAGAGGATGTAAGAAAGAAGCCCCTTCTCCAAAGACAAACATTAGCTACAAGGGCACCAGCTGTTAAATTGTCTCAGCATGTACTTACAAGAACTGAATAATACAACTCTAACTATAGAATTACTCTCAATAAGTGATTCTTAAAGAAACTGAGTCATTTACAACATCTAAGTTTGAAGTGCCAGTGTTCACTTCAGTAAATTCTTGTGGGAAGGAAAACACTCCTTTCTGATTTCTGGCAATGGCTTATAGAAAGCTGCAAATGAAGAGATCCATTTTTTAATAGGGCATTTATTGTTCCCAAGAAAGGCTCATGCACTTAACATAAAATCAAATTAGACCCAAGTACATTACCAAAATAACTCAATTAATATAATTTATTTCCCACATCAGAAAGTGTGATCTCAGGCACTCCTATTCTATGGTAAACAGTTTAATTATATTTACACATTTTTATATAAATCACCATTGTAAGAATAGTCTAAAAGCAAAGATAGATGGCATTTGTATGCTCTGATATCTTGTTGTTTTGTTAAAGTCCCTAAATATCTCAATTTTCAGACCTCATTTCTTATTGTCTCTTGAGAAGACCATTTTCGTCTTTTCATCTTCACATTAGAATATGCTCTAAACTATTTGCTTGGACTTACCGTATGTGAAACAATAGTTCCCTCTTCTGGACTGAGGTAATGCTACATTTAGGGCAGAGAAATCTCTTCAGAACAGAATTCCAGTTAATGTTTACTGGAGGTGAGGGTTTTCTTCCCTAATTGAACAACCTTACAATAACATGAAAAGCCCTAAAGTCTATTCAGAAAGAAGTCAAGCACATAAAGAAAAAGAGGTGAAGAAATCAATTAAATATTGGATTGCGGGACTTTGCATTCGATTTCAGCTGAAGGTACTAATTGTTGCAACAGATGTAAGGATCTGTCACCACTTTGATAGAGAAACATAAATTCTCTGGAATGCATTGATTCCCAAACTCTCAGGGGTTTTTTGAAAAGTGGTACAAATCACTTATCTGGAAGGAGGAATTTATTTTAAACAAGTGTTTAACTCAAGGTCTTGTGCTTTTGGACCAGAGCATTGATTACATAACCAAAGATCAGCTACATACTAAATTTTAAAAAGTAACCACCCACTGAAAGAAGGGACAATGGATAGAGGAAGTAAGGCAAAAAACCTCAAGGCCCCAGATTCACAGGAAGAACATGCCCTCGAAGAAACCAATTGTCATCCTCACCTTGAACAAAGCATTAGGAAGCAAATTTGTGAAGGGGCACAAGCACCTAAAACTAACTTTTGCTCTCTCACAAGTGTTTTTGTGTGAAAAGCAGCCCAGTACAGCACAGTCCCAGTATGGAAGAGCTGAAACACTCTGGGTAACCTGCAGCTGAAAACAAATGGCAGGTATAGAGTCAACCTTGTGAACAAAGGGTACCAAACTCTCCTCTGGAACAACACTTCCAAGGAAGTTCGCACCACAAGCCTTGTTTCACAAACTTCCAATACGTATGGAAGTCTTGTATGGCAAGGAGAGTCTGGGAAAAACCCGATAGTCTCTGCAGGACAGGGCCTGTATTTGAACCACAACAACTGTTACTCTTGACCAAAATATCCCTGAACAGTATTTGCCCAAAGCACCTTCTCTTTGGAACAAGAGCCCTCCTGAAAGGGATGAGACTGTGGAGGTTCACATGGAGGTGGGGAGAGTGAAAGCTGGAACTCCCAAGTCCAGCTCTAGAGGTGTGATACAGAAGATAGAACCCTTTCTTAACCATTAGGAAACTTTATTTAGCATTCTGTGAACTTTGTGTGGTCCTACTGGATTAGAAAACTTGCCCAGAGATGGGCATACTCCAGTAAGACAGGCAGAAAAGACTGATAGACTTAATTTCTTCAGTGCTCAATTGGTTTTATAGTTGACTGCAAAAAACCACAGTGAACTTTACCAGGGGACTGGGTGGTGGCCTTTCTTCTCTGATGTGTAAAAGATACTGTTCCAAGGGCCACATACTCCCAAAATTAGTAACCCCATGTTTGCAGTTGTGATAAGTAATAAAAACTCCTCTCCAGACATAAAAAGGAGCTAAAATGGTCCTATGAGAGGAACATCTTCTATAGCAACATGGTCATCTTTAGGTAGCTGAAAGGGCTTAGTATTTGGTGTACTGACTTGCTCCTTTCTGGTATCAAATGAATAGCCAAACAAGTCTGCTACATTTGCCTTTCAATGGGGAGAGAAGCACATGTTTTGAGTTAGGTGTTTATTTTTATGTTCTTTTCATGAAAGGTGGCACACTTCTCGTGAAAGTGTGACACACTTCAAATCAGAGTGTCTGAGCCTTAGGAGCACACTTACAGTCCTTCTCTTGAATCTATTTTCAACCACTTTCAGCAGCAATAGAAAGTAAAATCAGTTCCTTATTTTGCACCTTGTTGTAAATGCCACTACTTCTACCACTTTTCCAGCTGGGACAAAGCATCTTGTGCCCTTGTTCATGAAAATGGTGCTTGTGCAGAATTTCATTTAAATCTTCCCAAAGAAGCTGCCTCACAAATCACAATGGACATATTAAATATACTTCTCATAAAAGGCTCAGGTAAACTCACATGAAAAAATTCTGTAGGAGCATCTGTGTGAAAATTGAAGAATCCATAGTCCCAGGCCCTGGCAAAAAATGTACCTAAACATTTTGCATCACAATCAGATACACTGTAACTGACCTAGAAATTAAGCTTTCCAGATTGCATTAAGTCAAAGAAGCTGATGTGTTCTGTAAAGGCTATAAGGAGGAAGTAAGGTTTGATTCAAAACATACTACCTTCACTTCTAGGTTATTCTACCCTACAGACTACCCCTCAGGTTTACTCACCAGAATTTTTTGTTCCTTGCTCAAATTTGCTCATATCAAGTCCTGCAGAGATGTGGAATCAATGCAAAGATTTAACTTTGGCATGTAAAACACATAGACCTGAAGCTGAGGTAAGGTACTGATGGAATTTTCCCATAGACCTTGTGAGATCTGATCAAATACACTCACACGAGTCAAGATGGTGAAAATACAAATCATCAAATCCAGCACAAAGCAGAAGAGCTTTGTCGTCAGAAGCCCAGTCACCCACTCTAATACAGAGGGAAGAATATGAGGCAACATGCAAAGCAGATGAAGGCCCAAGCTCTCTACTGTTAAAGGAAACAAAATTATGCTGCCTCTATCCACTTCTAATGCCCCTCACATATGCTATCCATATCTCAGGGCTAAGCACTGAGAGAGAGGAAGAAAACTTTCTGCTATTAAGCCTGTTCCTCTGAGAATCCTCATGGGTGTTTATGGTTGGATCACAGTTATTGGATGTGCAAATTTCTACTGAAGATAAAACATGACAAAACAAGAGGAGAGAAAATCAGAAGGGGAAACCATCTTCATTTATGTATGCATTCATTTTAAGAACTTGCTTAAACAGATTACTGTGCATCATTTTTTCACAAACAAGGATTTGGAGAGAACTGGGCATAGTGTTTGCCATGTTGTGACACAGAAAATTAAACTCATAAACTTTTTTCCTCTAATTCTGCACAAAGATCATACTCAGGAGAGAGAACTTTGCTGACAGAAGCAGCAATTGCAGGTAGTTCAGAGGTGCAGAATTTTAAGTGTGATAGCTCTAACCATGTAGTCTCAGTCCCAGCCTTGTCAGGACCAATAGAAAGGGGTTTCCTAGGTGCATGTGGGCCACATCAAACAAGTGGAAGGAAGTGACAAGTGATAGATAGAGGACACTGCTGTCCACTACCGAGTTCAGAAGCCTGATATCTGCTGATCAGATTTAGGGAGGTTTGTTGCTTATGTGGGGCTTTCATGGAGAACGCTGTGCAGAGGCTACTAAGGCTTATCTGGCTTTCTACTACAGTGGTGCCTTTTCACATGGGTACCAAAGAGAGCACCAGGGGTGACCTGAGAATTATTAAGTGTAACTAGCAGGCTTTAGGGGCACTGCTGAAGAGCACAGACACTCAAAGTGTTTTCTCCATTGTACCCAAAGAGGACTCAGCAGAAACTGTGCATGAACCAATAATTGCACAGCTGCTGTTCATAGCAGACTTCTAATTCCCATGAGCATGCCAGCCATGGTGAGAATCTGAAGAAAATAACTATGTTATAAGGAGAGGGAAAGCTGGCAGAGAAAAAGGGATATTGTTGAGGTAGATAAGTAGATACCTGCTGTATACCAGACTAGGGAGGTTCAAAATAGGGAGGACCAGGTTAAGGTATACTTCAACACTCTGTATGTATACAGGTTTATGGAGCCAGATGGGTTTGACCCAAGTGTGCTGAGGCAGGTGAAGGCCAGTGGCATTACAAGGCCACTCTCAGTGTTCTTTGAAAGGAGGAGGTGAGTGAGAAAAGTTCCAAATGGCTGACTCTCAGCCCTGCCTTCTGTGAAATGAAGAAGATGAACTACAGCCTCATGCAATCTTTTGGAAAATGTTAGAGAAAATCCCCCTGGAAAGCATTTCCAAGGCAGGCAGAATCAGAAGGTGCTCAGGAGTAGTCACCCTGGATTTCTGAGCAGAAAACCAGAAACTGTTTACAAAACAAATCCAAAGCTGTTGAACCTCTCCCTTAGTGACCTGTAGGATGGGACAGTGCAGATTCAAGCAAGTTTAGAGAGCGTATAAAAGTGGAAGGAGTGAAAAGTGCAGCAGACAGTTGTGCTGACCTTTGGGGGCACCTCAGTAGAAGAAGTGCAGGGCTGGGCAGGAAGGAATGTGATAAAGCACAGCAAGGGCAATTGCACTGTCCTGCAGTTGAGGAGGAGTAGCTCCTTGCACTGGCACATGCTGGGGACTTGTGAAGCTGACAAGCAGCTTTGCAGAGAAGTTCTTTAATATCCTGCTGGACAGTAAGCTGAGTTTGAGCCAGCAACACTGGCTTCCTGCAAAAGTGACCAACACTAGTCTCAGCTGTATTTACAAGTGCATTAAGAGCGGCTCAGAGGAATTTGTCCTTCCTCTACCCTTAGTGCTGGTGGTGAGGCCAGATGAGGAGTGTCAAGTCCAGCCCTGGGTTCCGCAGCACAGACAAGCTCTAGATAGACTGCAGTGGCTCCAGCACAAGCTCAGAGATCCTGCTCTCTAAAATGGTGCTGCAGCATGTCCAAGACGCAATTCCTGATACTGCAACTTCACTTCAGTGCCCCCCTGCAGCTCGCAGCCACCCTGTGCTAGGGATGGATGCTACCCAGCCAAAGACCAATAAGGGTGATCTGCTGCTTCCCACTGCAGGGCAAATGAGGGGCCATCATCTCCATGTTCCCCTCTGCTTGCAGCTCCTTGAGCACACAAGGGTACAGCCTCTTAAGACGAAAAATAAAGTGAGATGACAACTATTGTCTAGGTTTTATTCTGCAGTTGGCAGCTGGCCTGCAGTAGAGGGTGAAGATGTGAAGTGTTGTGGCTCTAAATCCAGCAGGCAAGCTAACACTGCAGGGCTGTGTTTTACTATCTTTGAGGTTAAGCAGCTATAACACCAGAGTTGCAAAGGCGCTGCAGGCTCTTCCTCTGCCTCCCACACTAATTTGCCTGCTGCTCTCTTTTTCTATGCTTTGCTCAGAGCAGTGAGACCGTATCAGCCTCCAAGGAGGGACACAGTGCCTGCTCAGACACTCTCACCAGCCCAAGGTTCCTTACAAAATCAGGAGGTCGGGAGGTTACAGTGTCCTGATGACATGGCAGGTGCACAAACTTCCCAGCGCAGTCTTCCTCCAGCAATTTCCACCATTTTTTCTCCTTACACTGGCCTAAAATATGCTACCAAAAATATTTAAAACTACATCTTGAATGCAGCCATGAATGTTTCCATGCCCAAAACTGTAATGGATCAACAAACTGCTACAGTGAAAGACAGCTCCAAGGACAGGAGCATAGGCAAAGTTCTTCACATTTTCACCACAGCTACTATGCCCATGCAAATCAAGAGCAAAACAAAGCAAAACAAAAACAACGAGATGAGCTTTAAAGAGAGCTACAGACCTGAGCTGGCTTCAGCCCACAAATTTTTTCCTAGTGATTAGAGATATCCAGCATCATGGCAGTAAGCGGAATGTGAATTTCCTTTGTATTGTGACCTAGCTGGAGGTTGCAGCTGCTATATTGTGCTTGTATTGCCCATGCTGCTTCAGTCTGCTAAATCAAAATACCATCTTCAAATAAGTAAATTTGGTAATACCCTCCTCATGTGGAATATCTAAAAGAGCCTGGTCAGAGTCCAAAGCCAGGAGCCAGGACTGCAAGACAGCAGCAAACACCTCACCACATAGAATGCACCTCCAGCAGGACTCAGTTTACTCGAGGCAACACACACAGCAATTCAGAACAGTGTGAAACAGCCACCTCTTTGTGGCATCAAGGGAAAGATGTAAAAAGACAGGGCCATGTGCATAACACTATGTACAACCCACCTACTAGTGTAAGGCCACGGCTTGACATAAGCAAAAGAGACAGTAGGTGACACTTCTTTCTGACCTTGATTCAGCTTAAGTTTCAGTCTCTTCAACAATAAAATAATAAAACAACAATCTTGCATGTATCAAAAAGTAAAACTAAATATATTTATTTTTCAGTTATATTTGCTTTTCATTGCACAGATTTGGTTTTTATCCCCATGTTCAACAGTTTTTTTACAAAGTTTTTAGGAGTTCTAGAAACTGTTAGAATAATCACTCAAGACTATTTAGGCACAGATCATGAATGCATAACTCCATTTCCTCGAGGTTTTTTCCATGTGAAAGATTAGTGGTTGCAGTTAAGCTCCAAATTTAAATACATTTCACAGTCCACAGGCATACTGTCTAAAAAAGAAGTTTTGATTAAATAGTCTCACCAAAGCCTAAATGAAAGCACCTTCTTTTCTATAAATGCTGAAATAAACACAACCCTAGGATAAGAACCATAGTGGCCAACCATTCTCTATGCTAGTCAGTCACAGAATAACAAAGAAACAGTCCTCAAGACAATGTAAAAATCCCCTGGAAAAATTACTTTACTTTGGAAATAATTTAAATAATTTATTTTGTATGAAAAAAATAAGCAAAAAAAAAAAAACATGCAGCCAAAATGCATTTGGTGACAAGGATGTGTCCTAGACGTATCTCCTGGGTCTAGCTGATTCCATGATTTCTGTGTGCCACAATAGAGGTGCATGGTTACAGATTAAACAGTGTTTGCTTGATCTGCCTGGGTTTAAGACATCTCCATAAGGTCCAGCATCGAGCCAGAGAGCTGGTGCTGAAGGGCACAGACCAGTGTGGCCACAGGGCTGAGGAAGGGTGAGCAGCTCGGGAGGAAGCAGGCAGCTGGACAATACAGCTGGCAAGAGGGAACCTGCAGCTGTAGATGGCTGCAGGAATGGGACAAGGTGCTGGCACCTGGGAGCTAAGGAAGCAGCAGCTGCAGGCATTAAGGACAGGTGATACTCCAGCAACCCTGGAGGGCTGTTCACGACTGGCCATGGCCCTGTGATCTTACTGTGGTTGACACAACACTTCTAGCACCATTGCTGAAATACCTGCAGTGGGCTGGAGGTCCAACTCCCCACGCATCCTTTTAAACCCTCTTGGCATATTCCCCCGCTGTCAACACTGTGCAGCTTTAAATGTCCTCATATCCCTGATGACCCCCAGTTGACTGCAGCTGGTCTTTGGCAGAAGGAGGGAGAGAAGGCCACTGACTCACAGGACACAGAGACTCTTCAGCTTCTCTGGCAAGAACTAGCCCACACTATCAACTTTTTTAAGGAGGACCTCCGACACCGACTCTCCTTTTCCTATCACAAAAGTGCTGGCCCTTGGCACCCCCAGTGCAGCCTCCCACTCAGAGCGGGACTATCCCCAGCACCAGGTCAGGGCAGCCACGGCTTTCCCAAACCACCTGGGAGCAGGGCCAAGCTGAGAGGGGAGAGGGGTGCATAAGGATCACTTGGGAGCTAGAGGTGCCTGTGAAGCCCAGCAGAGTGGACTCCCTCTGGCAAAGGGACAGTGGCCACAGGAGCTACATTGCTGAACCCCAGGGTGAGAAAAGAAGCTGGCAGCTGCCTTCAGTCTCCCATTCTCCTGTCACATGGAGGGGCAGCAAAACAGGTCATTCCTAGAGCTCAACATGTAGCTTCTCCAAGACCAGAAGAGAAGATTTTCCAAAGTCTTTCACTAGCATTAACACACAAGCTTCTGACATTGGTGAGCAGGCAAGCAAGGGGAGCCTGAAGAAGCACAGCAAATCCATCAAAAACTGTCTGGTGACGATTAAGGAAATGTGACCACCACAAGCCAGGGAAGTCCATGCTGCCTGAAATATCAATTTTACCCCCAGTAAAAAACCTAGGAGGAGTTATCTGCAGGGACTGGAGTCCCTCCCTGTGTCCAGGGGTACAAAGAGCTGCAAGCCAGCAACCTCAGTAATTGCCTTTGTCCGTGCAGAGATTTCTGAGCTCCAGCTCCAGCTGTTTAATTTGGACATCTCTCTGGATTACCAACTCACGTAGTCGACGGATTTCTTCCTGTTGCCGGTAATACATCTGTAAAAGCTGTAAGAAAACACACATTTTATTTACTTTACACTAAGAAAACACAGGCTTAATCTGACAATGCCACCAGAGCTGTCACATCACTTCTGAGAGAAACATCTAAGGAGGAGGCCTTCAACCAAGAGACAACATCAGCAGTGCTCTTGTTGTCCACTAGATCGGGCTGTGACTGCACGTGTTTCACAGAAAGTATTTGGAGTCTAAATTCCTGGGTCTGCCACATCTCCTTCTCTGACCTGGGGCAAGTCCTTTTTCTTCTTCCAGCTGGAACAACCATATGCATGCAGCAGAGCACCCAGCACTGCAAGGGCTACTTCTGTAAGCTTGGGGTGCCAGCTCAGAAACATGCAGAAAAATATCCTTTTTAGCACCACAGGGAAATTCAGATGTGGAAATTCCTGCCCTAACAAGGTGCAGATGCTAAATTCTTGCAAAGATGAAAGGGGACCCCAGTACAGGTATGGGAATGTTATAGATAGGTAATGTGATGGATTGGCTCTTGCAATTAAGAGATTATTTTAGGTTGCAAAGCAAGATGTAACCAAAAGTATTCTATTGCCATCTGTTGAAATCAGGTGGGGCAGTGATTTTTATCTCTTCTATCTCATCCCTCATAACTGGTGGTGGGGGTGGGGGGAATACCCTCTGCTAACGGGCCAGCTGTTAAACCCAGGTGGGGCAGTGTTCTTTATTTCTTCGACAACCCCTCCTTCCTCCAGGAGCATATCTTCTGTTAATGGGCCATTGGGTCCCACTGCATGCTGATAAAATTACATCATCCCATTGGGTTCCACAGCACAACTGATAAAATTACATCATCCCATTGGGATATGCTCCACCCAGGGGGAGGAGCCAAGCCCTTCCTACCTAGATAAAAACTGAGATTTGGAACTTCAGGGCAGCCTTTTTCCACTGCATTCCCAGAGGAAAACCAAACCTTTCCACATCATCACTGGACCTTTGGAGGAAAACTGCACCCTTCTACAGAACCACTGCTTCAACTGAACCACATCTGTCACTCCAGGAGGACTGCAGCCACCATTTAATGGGACTGCTACCAACACCCTGACTGACAGGGTGTCAGGTTGTATTCTGACTCTGTCGGTGTTTTGTTTTTTGCATTACTGTATTTTATTTTAATTTTTCTGGTAAAGAACTGTTATTCCTATTCCCATATCTTTGCCGGAGAGCTCCTTAATTTCAAAATGTTAATAATTCAGAGGGAGGGGTTTGCATTTTCCATTTCAAGAGAGGCTCCTGCCTTCCTTAGTAGACATGATGTGTCTTTTCAAACCAAGACAGGGATGAATATTGTGTGTATGTTAAGAGAAGTTTTATTGATGTATGTTATGTTATTGTGGTTTGTTGTTTGGACATCCTCTGTTCTCTCCATAGTCCCCTTTCCAACCCCTGTATTGTTGCGACTGGAGGGCCTTGGTTGCCAGGACATGTGGAGGGAGGGCGTGTACATGTGCCCCTTTGCATGGGGCATTTGGGAGGAGGGCAGGCTTGTTACTAGGAGGCAGGGGTATGACAACACCTCACCTCCAATCAAGTTGGAAGAAAGTCTCCACAATGGACAGCAAAGAAGAGCTGGCTGCTGGACTTTGGGAGGGGCCAGGGTTGCCTAATGCAACACCAGGGATATAAAAGGCAGAGCAGCAATTTTGTGGGCAAGCACGTCGCGACTGGTTATATGCTCCCAGCACTGCTCTTTTTCATTAGTCATTTGTTGCATTTGTTAAGGTTTAACAAATCTTTGAAAATTTTTAAGTGAGCAGTTGTTTCTCACAGGGAAGAAAATTATTCCAGGATTCCTAAAAGCAAACACACTGCATGTAGTTGAAAATGTCCCTGAGCTGCCAACAGCGGGAGGCTGATAAACCACAACAGAGATGTACCACTGTGCCAGCTTTGATTACTATACAGAGAGGTGGTTTTCCATGACCAAAGACAGATGATGGAGCTGCCAGGATCTTTTCTAGAGCCTTTCCCAGGTGTATGCTGCAACCAGCAGCCAACCCCAGTAGCACTGCACTAACAAGTTGTCACTCAGCAGTGAGCTGCAGAGGCAGACTCTCTCTCATGTCAAGGTCCACAATACAGTCAGGCAGTTATGACTACATGGATGTACCACAGGTACACCCACTCCTTTCACAGGAATCCCTGCTGCCTCACCCAGCTTGCTGACTGCAGTTCTCATCAAAGGGTTATCCTGCATAAATCCCCTTCTCTTCTCCAGAACTGGAAGTCTTAAAGACCTCCTTGTCCCCAGCCAGCCACCAGGCAGGTATGTGTCACAGGAATGCCTAGGAAATGAAGACACTGACTGCCCCCTCCTTTCCAGACCCCCTCAGCTGGGGTGCTGCTGGGCCATATTTCTGCGTCCCATGTGGCAAGCCAAGGCAGGCAGAGCTTTTGCCACCACAAAGAACAAAGAGGCTTGTGCTGATATAGACCTGCAAAATAAATGCTTGCTGAATTGCCACCATGTGAATGGCATCCTTTTGTCATCTGGCTTTGGGCTTCCCCCGTGGCCCCAACACTTCATCCCAGACATTCATACCTCATTTTCAGTTTTTGGTGGTGGACGCTCAAATATGTCAAAGCCATTGGAGAGGCACATTTGCTCATTTTTTGGCAGTTTCTCCTCCACTTTCAGCCATTTTCTGTCATCTTCAATCTCTTTCGGCTTCTGCTTGTCCTCCAGTGATATCCTTCCTCCCCCTCCCTGTTGCTGGCTCAAGTCAGCAGCTTTCATGAGTGGCTCTGGCTCAAGAAACTGTGGTAGGGAGTTCACAGCTTCAGAGCCTGGTCTTAAGGATACCAAGAGAGGCCCTAGGGAGAGATGAGACAAGTGAGCACTCACAAACTACAACCACAGAAGTCAGTTGTAAGCAATTCATACAAACAACTAGCTGTAAGCAAGTAATTCAGAGATAAACATGGAAGCACCTGACCAGAGCAGCTTCCAGAATTTAGAGTCAACAAGTTATTTTAGCTTCCAGCCATATTTACTATGTCTCTCTTTATCCTTCTTTCCTCCTTCTCTGGCAGGTAATAGGCCAGAGAGCTGACAGCTGCTTATCCAAGCCCTGGGGAGCTGAAGGGCTTGGAGAGGGGAGCTCTCCATGTGCTGACCTTTGTTAATCCCGTTGAGCCATTCTTGTGCTGTCAGTGCCGGCTGGGCTGCTGCAGTCATGGGGTAGATATCTTCCTGGTATGATTCCGACTGGAAGCAAACAAAAGTCCAGAGTAACTGTGTCAGTGAGATTTTTGCTGAAAGAGGTCTCGATTGTGGAGGAGAAATTAATTTATTCCCCTTCAGCACAGGGAGTGTCATGAGCACTCACCAGCATGGACATAAAGTCTTTTCACCTGCTCTGAACCTCTCTGTTCCTCACCTCAACTCAGAAGAATTGCATCTGAAGGCCTAATTTAATTCGTGCCAGTAAGCTCTTCAGACTGGGGGAGGTTGACATAGGCTAACTCAACTCCCATTAAATCATCTTCCTAAGGATGAATACGTGGATACAAAGGATGGACAAGTCACAAAGCATCAGCTGATTATCAGCTGACAGAAAATGGCCAAGGAGATAAAGCTGGAGGAATATGCTTGGATGCTTGGTTGGGAGTTGCAATGAGCATTAGTTCTCCTCTGTCTCTGAATTCAAAGAACTCATACTTTTTTTCATATTCTACTTTCTGGAAGTAGAGAGCACAGTAGTGACATTTCCCTTGTACCCATGCTCACACAGTCAGATGGGAGCTACCTTGGCTAGCTACAGATCCAAGGCCTGTTTCTTTCTCTAATGACACCAGCTTTGAGACTTACTCCTACATCAGCCTCAGTGTAACAGGTCATGTCTTACATGCTGCAGAACAACTGTCTGTAACACAACTCTACCCAAGGGGTGGAGAGCCATTAATTCATAGTTCCTGTTTCACCAGGGTGATTCATCTTCCTTCCAGAAGGAGATTTTTTTATGCCACCCAACATCAGCTCCAGCCCTCTTCCTCTTTTATCACTATGTCAAACAGATTCTATTGGAGAAGTTTACAGACATTTAGCAGCATTTCTTGGAAAGTCAGATATTAAACAGAGACCTAACTCTTAAGTTACCCAGATAGGGTTTGTTGGCAGGGCTGCCTCAGAAACTGGCCAGCCATGTCCCTCATGCCAGGAGAGAGAAAATCTCCTGTTCTACCTACTCTCCTGCCCCAAGAGTCACAGAGAAAAAAATGAGGTAATGCCCTCATTTTTCCACTGATATTTGCCTCAGATATGAACATGACCTGAGGCTGACTTACCCGTCGAGGCACAATCATGGAGATGGGCTCAATCAGGCTTTTAGTTGGAATCAGTTTGTAGAAACGGAAAACTTCACAAGCTGCCACATCAAGACCTCTCTTTGGCATCATTCCTGGGGGAAGAGCATTAAATAAATGGAGTATAAATCTCCTTAGGAAAGTTAGTATCATTAGCCATGTGAAAAGGGTAATCCAACAATGAAAGGAGCCATAGCATCAGTACCACGTCAGCATGGTTTGAGGTCTGCATCCAAAACTGGCTCAGTGGCACAAATGAGAAGACTAAATAATTTTTTCTTCTGTGAGATCATGTTGTTACATACATGGTGTGTGGTTTTCTGGCAGGTGATGCCACAGGATTTGAGTATCAGCATCACTAGGTAAGGATTTCAGGACACCTAAACAACCAGAATAGCTATATATGGCTGAAATACCTTCCAGGCAAGTATCCTCCCCCAACACTGTCCCAAAACAGAAATGAGAAGGGTGTGAACATCAATTCTTTCCATTTGTGTTTTAGGGACTGGCTAAACCACACAAGGTCTCTAATTACCTGATAACCTCAGTGGGTTTCTCTCCCATTAGCTTGTACAGCCTAAAGCTATATCCATGTCAATTCCCTTAACAAAAGAGATTGCCTATGCTCGTAGACCTTGCTTCATGGCACCCAAGCTTAGTTTTCTACTAATATCCAGTGACTCCATTAAGTAGTAGATTCTATGTGCAGGCCTGTTGCTCCTTAAATAATGTATTCATTAAAGTGAACCTAAACTCCATTCCTCCACACAGTATTTTGTTTTGGTAATATGGAAAAGGAAGTTTTGTACAATAATCTTAACAGTATGCTTGATCAGCTGAACAAAGGAGGTTAGGGAAGTAGACATGATTCACTTAGGCCCTTTAAAAACACTTGTACACTTCCTTTCCATTAAATGATTTTTAAAGAGACTATGACAATGAGAAATAAGAATGTTGTACTGGAAGAATTATAAAAACTGAATGATGAGGAGATCCTTACAGTTAAGTTTTAAATAATATATTCCTTTTAATTTTTTCTGAAGGCAACCTGCAGGCACAAAATTCAGTGCTGTAATATCTGTACCAATGTCCTCTAAGAGCAGGAGTGTCCACAGGTAGTGTGGAGGGCTAATGATCTAGAAACATGTCGAGGAATATTACTCATAGAGTAGGCTGGAAAAGGTTCAAGAAAGGGTTAACAACGATGTCTGAGGGCTGAAAGCTAAATTCTGTTACTTGAATTAGTTAAACAGTGGTTAGTACACAGACAGGTTTATAAGCAAGGGCCTCCTAGGGATGAGAGGTGACTTAATCACAGCAGATCTATTTCTAAATAGGAAATGTAAGTAAAAAAGAAGGTAGACTTCAATCAAAAGACTGAAGACATTAAGCGGTGAAGCATCTGTTACCAGAGAAATCACAGAGTGGGAATTATGTAAATAGAGCTCAAAGACAAAAATCTTGAAGCAGACTGACAAATGGCAAGGAGCATTCTCCACCTTGAAATCCAGAATATCCTCCTTTCCACCTTGCCCAGGTATGTGAGAGGAGATGCAGCAGTGACCTGTAAAACTTCCAACCCATGCTCTGCTGGTCAGAAGGGCCCTTTCGAAGCTCTGACCCTGTAATACTACCTGTAATATTTGTGTGAGCTGGGCCAAACTGACTGTAAGCACCTGTAAACCTGTGTGGAAGAACCTGACCCATTTCATTCTCTTTTCTAAATGGTATTTTGGATAGTCCTAGACTCTGACAGCCTCTAAAATAAAGAAGTCACAAACCTCTTGTAACATTAGACATTCTGGCACTTACCAATTCCCTTCTGTGGTGAGTGAGAACGATATTCCATCAGGTAGTTCAGGTATGGTTTCTCAGGGCTTATCTCATAGTACCGTATGTTTCCATCACCCTAAAGGCAAAGAAAATCAACATCAGCCAGATTTTGCCATTCAGCAGGACAGTCTGAGAAGAATTTCTGGCCCAAGACGCCATGCAGGATCAATAATGAACCAAATGTTTACCCTCAAATTCCTATATGGGAAGGTTAGGATCCAGCTGTGTACCTCTCCACAATAAACACAGTACATCTGTAAACCTAGTAAATGTGGCCTGATGATGAAGCACCTCTGGCCCCACCCCATCTGCTCATATCCTTAGGTTAACATGCTTCAGGAGAATCTTTGACCTCAGTATGTCACAACACAGGCTGACAGCAGAATCAAACAGGCCTGCACTTGCTGATGTGGAAAGCACTTACCTTTCCCACCACGTAAAGCATGTGTGTGTCAGAATCATAGATGGGAAACAGCAGTCCTGAGGAGCCATCCAGATCCTCTTCCAGTAAAGGCACAGAAAGGTCATTCTGGGCAGGACACAGGAAAAAGTCAGCTGCAATCACCTGTCAGTCACCTCAAGTCCAGGACACCTCACCTGAACCCCACCTGGCAGCGGCATGTGAGCAGAGCTCTGTAATGACCCACAGCCCTGAGCAGGGGGCCATGCACAGACTGCTGCAAAGCTCTGTGGGTGGGAAATAGGTGCTCTGTCCCACTCTCTGAGGGCAGGACATCAGCTCCTACCACTGCAACACCTCATGCATCTGGTGGCATTTCAGGGTTGATACAGTAAGGAACATTGCCTGCCTCTACATGGGCCAGACCTCAGGAGATGAAGGGGCCTTTAGGGTACACCTGCATCACTGGTGTAAAATTCACACTGAATTTTACTCATGTTCTCTCCAAACTTCTAGTCAAGGCAGTACTTTCACAATGTTGCACCACCCACAGGAGCAGTCTGTATCAGCCAAGCAGCCTCAGCCCTGCACAGTGGGGAGGTGCCTGTTGCAAGGACAGAACCTCCCACTGGCCTTTTGCAGGTAAGCCATGTAGGAGGACACAGCACACCACTCCATATGCAAAGCTGGCATGTCTTGTACAAAGCTATCCCTGCACTGCTGAAGGGAGTGATTTTGGGAGGACTGACAAGGCAGACTGTAGTGTCCTATGGCTGTTCATGTGGTGATTCTCACATGGACATGTATTTAGCATAGGGTTAACACACATTTTCTCCTGCAGAACTGACCAGCTGCAGGCTGCAGTAAGCCAGAGCTTCTGTTAAGATGCAAAGATGGGTGTGGACCTCAGAAAGAGGCCTGCTGGGCAAGCCCTGTGCCAATCCCTGTTCCTAAGGAGGCTTTACATACCTTGCCTCACAGACCTTCCCACTGTGTTCTTAAACCAAGCATGTAAAACCCTGACATGACACCCATGCAGTGTCACAGCACTGCTTCGCATTGTGGAAAGCCTTCAGACAGCAGCACAGTACTTTGCCTGTCACATGTGCAAAGAAGCCATGTCCAAACATAGCCAAAACATAGCAAACCATAGGCCTGGTCTACCAGTTTTGTCTGGAAACAAAGCATGACAGCACTACAAAGAGACAAAAGATTGTGCTGCATGGTGGTTGATGCAAAGGGGCATATTTAGATGCTGACAAAGTAAAAACATCTCACTGCATATGAAAGGGTAGACGAGAGCAGAGTTTCATTAAGACTAGCAGCAATCCTGACAGGAGATCATGTCTTGGAAATGACCAGTTAAGGACTACCTCAGTACTCTACCGTCAAGAATCATCAGAAATCAAAAACCCAACACTTTTCTTCATTGAGGGCTTCATCTGTGTAGGCTGTGTCTAGAGCTCATTTCTCTTTCCAGCACCAGAACCAGTTTGCCAGTAAGACCAGTAAGAGCCACATTAAGTCAGAACTACAGTAACCACACCACATTGTCCTTTGAACAATTTCTTCTTGCAGTGGGCTGCTGTGGTTTAACCTTAATCAGCAACTAAGTATCACGCAGCCATTTGCTCACTTCCCCTTGGTGGGATGAGGAAGAGAATGAGAAAAAGGTAAACCCATGGTTGAGATAAGAACAGTTCAGTAATTGAAAAAAAAAAGCAAAATATAGAACAATAACAATTGTAATGAAAAGGGAGAGAGGAATAAAACTCAAGAAAAATAAGTGATGGACAACACGACCACTCACCACTTGCTGACCAATGCCCAACCAGTCCCTTAGTAGCAATCCATGGCTCCTGGCCAACTCCCCCCAGTTGAGCATGATGTTCTATGGTATAGAATATCCCTTTGGCCAGTTCAGATCAGCTGTCCTGGATATCCTCCCTCCCGGTTTCTCGTGCACCTGCACACTGGCAGAGCATGAGACACTGAAAAGTCTTTGACTTAGGGTAAGCACTACTTAGCAACACCCCAAATGTCATTGTGCTTCCAATACTAAATCCAAAACACAATCTTGTGCCAACAACTAAGAAGAAAATTAATTCTATCCCAGCCAAAACCAGGACATGGGCACATCATTCACTTTGTTCTCTTAGGCTTCTATGTTGAGAACTTCTCAGTTAGGTCTCACAGCAGTAAGACCTATATACCCTTAAGGAATCTGACAGATCACTTCTGAATTGCTGTTATAAATCAATTCTTGTGTATGTGGCAGGTGGAAAGTTAAAGTGACAGCAAAAGAGAGAAAACTGAAGCTGGTATGGTTAAGATTTTTGGTCCAACTCACTTGATCCCATAATGCAATTTGCCTATTATTCCACCCAGATGTTCCAGTAGAAAACAGCTTTTTCATGTTTCCAAGGAATAAGACTTTATTGACTTTGTGAGACTTGTAGCTTCCTTCCTGTAGAAGAGAAAGGACATTGCATGAGTAAGACAACATCTGTTACATAGCTACATTTCATGTTACATGATAACTCTCATTCACTCACATCTGAAAGATCTGCTCAGCCCAGCTGAACTACAGTGAGCAGGATTTCAAAGGCATCTGAAAAAAAAGTGGTCTAAACTCTTCAGGATCATTCCCAAAAGCTCAACCACAGATCACAGAATATTCTGAGTTGAAAGGGACACACAAAGATCATCAAGTCCAACTCTTAAGCGAATGGCCCATGCGGGGATTAAACCCACAATCCTAGTGTTATCAGCGCCCTGCTCTGACCAGCTGAGCCAACCTCCCTAACTACTGATTCACATATTTGCAAGACAGCAGTCTCTAGTAGTTGCAGGCAGGACTTTTTGTGTATACAAACCTGTGCAACCAGTTTCACATAGCCAACAAAATCCAGGGAAAAAGAACAACCTTGATCATTTGGACAAATGTACACTTGCATTCACCTGTCCACCTGATCTCTACATTCCCTCCCATGATGTCCCTCAGAGGGCTCAAGGAGGTACCTATGAAAATAATACAATCCAAGTAAGGTTTCAAGGAGCAAGGAACACAATATCAAGGTAGAAAATCCCTGTTTTCAGCAATGACAGTAAGTGTTCCATGGAAAGTAGAAGGGAACAACACTATATAGTGCATTGGGCAATACAGGGCACAGATGCATTGTCTTTTATGGCAATGAAGCCACCCAGGAGAGGAAACACTCCAAGAGGCAAGATCAGATGGACCGTAAACCTCTGAACCCAACCTACCTGTAGGACTGTTCCAGCACGAGGGTCTATCACACGTATCTTTTTGTCCCTGCAAGCAGTGGCAAGGAGACTGCCATCTGTGTTGAATGACATGGAAAGGACCACATCTTTGTGAGCGTCAAGAATCTTCACTGGCTTTGAAAGAACAGCATCCTTGACATCAAGGTTCCAGATCATTATCTGGAGCAAAAATAATAAAAAAATCAGCCCTTTGCTGCCTCACACACCAGGCAGTTTGTGTATTCTATTCAGTTCTTCATCTTTTCTCGACATGAATAGGTCTTACCATCGTAAGTGGTTGTCCTCCAGCACTTAAAATAATTCCTGATACTAACAGCAATGTATCAGGGTCAGCTAAGAATGTCCAATATTTTAATTTCCTTTGCAATCACATTTTATACATAAAAGTAGACAACGTCAGTGCAGATATATGCACTAGCACAAAGAGAAGTGAATGGGACTGCATGCTGTATCCAATTCAGTAAATGAGAAGTTAAGAGTAGACTGAAGTTCATCAGAACACTGGAAAATTAGACAGTCCTTTTGAGCTTCTAGCAATATCCTTTTGCCTTTGGGTCACCATGGAATTTCCCCCTGAAGAAAGCTTCCAAACTCTTTAGTACCATCTTACAGCTTGAAATTAAAACAAATTTCAAAACACTCAGCCAAACAGGGTGTCCTAGGAGCACAGACCCACCTTGTAATCATAGCCAGAGCTGAAGAGAATGTTATCAGCCGTGGGATGCCATTCAATCAGACCAACTCTTCGAGCGTGCCCAAGAAGTTCTTTCTTCGGAGTGGTAATGTTTCTTTTTAGCAACTGATTGGGGATGTCCCAGATTTTAACCTGAATGGCACAGGATGGGTCTTCATGAGATTCCTGAGAAGGAGCTGATTTGGAATTTACCAATAGCTATTAACTGCCTTGGAATTACTATTCCCTTTGTAGTGAATAGGAATGCACCTGGCTTTTTTGAATGCCTGTCAGTGTCATTTGTATCATAACTTTTCTGTGGACCTGAAGACTGCTCTTTATGTTCTATCTTTAGACAGCAGTCCTATCAGAGTTTCTTTAAATTTGGCAATCCAACCCCTGGATCTGTGAGCAAAATTATGAAAAATTATTCCCAAGAGGAAGAAGTAAACCATTGATATTGCAGACCTTGCCTCTTAACACACTTTGAGCAGGAGCCAGCAAATCTGAGTCCCAAAAGATATAACAATTCTATGATATTATAGCAGTGATTGATCCAAGCTCAGTCCTCTCCTGCTCTACTGGCCCTCTTCATCCTGGTCCTGAGGATCCATTCACTGTTACCTGGCAGAAGAACTGAGAACTCCTCTGGCCAGGCGACACCTGTAGAAATGTCTCACAGAAAGCTGTGCCAGTGCTGAACGCTTTGCAAATGACACAGTCATTTGTCAAAGTTCAGAGAACACCATGCTGGTGGCCTCAAAGCAGACACCCTGAGCAGAGACATGGGGCAGCACCGCACTGAAGCCACTCAGCACTGGGAGTGTGCCATCCTGTAACAGGCCCACCTACAGCTCTGGGTCTTTCTAGAAGGATGCTGCATGAAGACAAAAATGCTCTGTCCTCCTGTGGTAGAAGAAAACAATAGAGGAAACCAGCAAGAGGGGCTGAACCTATGCGGGTATAAAAGGAGTCTTTCTCACACCAACCCTAGGAATGCAAGTATTTAGGATGCTAGCAGATACTGTAGCTCAATGAAAATTAATATGCTTGTGTCATAATTTTTCTAGTTCTTAGCCTGAAGAAAAAACAAAATGCTCTTTGGAACACATTTTGTGGAAATCAGCCACAGCTGCCCAAGTCTCCTGCTGTTTAGTTGATGAGGATCACTTCTTTCTAAGACAAATAAGAAGCAGACCCAAATTCTGGGACCTCCTGGAAAACATCCTAAGTACTATTCTCAGCAGTGTTTATCCCGATAAGGAATCAAGCCCACCAGAAATATCAAGGCTATAGAGTCCAGCAGTATCCACATGAAGTTCTACAGCAGTTAGAGAAAACATCACACTTCACATTCAGACCAACTGATTGTTTACGGTTTTAACAGTTGTCACTAAAGGAATGGGGCTGAGAGAGTAGAAAAGGGAAAAATACGTTGTGTTCATGCTGACAAGAACTGCCTAGAATGAGCCATCCATTCCTCATACTGTTAAATGGTTGGTGCTAAAAGCAGAGAAAAGCACCTCACTGGAATCTCGGGCTGCATTAAATGGTAGAAATTGCCAGTTTAGTATGCAGAATAAGCAGGTCTTGGACTCAGGTCTGCAGGGCAAGCAGGGACAATCCAAGCATGAACAAGCTGTCTCCATCTACTACTACATCTTGAAGAAAGCCTGATAAAATGAAGTAAAAGGCAAAGAGTTGCCCCTCTACCCATAGGGGGGCAGATCTTCAACAAGTTGAACTCTTCATGCCTGATGATTTGCCAGGAAGAACAGAAGAGTTTAGAGGATAAGCTCAAACTCTCAGCACCTAGCCATCTGCATTGGCCTCAGTCCCAAGGCTGCCTGAAACAGCAGTGGGAACTGGAACTTGGTGTTCACAGACAACTTAAAATCCTTCCCATGCCCAAAAGTACCATTCTACATAGCTCCAGCTATGCGCCACAAAAGATAGCTGTAGTGCTGCCAGATGAAAAATTGTCTGCACCTGGTGGGCTAACACAATGCCTATTCTTCAAAACCCACTGGCCTGTGGAACTGCACAATGCCCATTCTGTAAGAAGAACTGGAAAGCAACCAGCCCAGTTGGGCCAAGTTTTACCACTTGATCAGGCAGTCAAGTATGACTTTGGGAGTCACCGACCACCAGGGACAACCAAAGAGATCCCCAGGACAGAAAAAACATATGTGTAAAAGGGAGAGAAAATATGCTACTGATTTGAGGGAAATGATTATTATATGTATGTTTGTTCAGGGAAGAATCAGTGACTATACATGTAAAATATAGTATCTAAACAGGAGTTTATTTTGTAGTCAGCACGCATGATATTTCAGAGGAGATATCCCCTCAGGCATCTGGCTGAATAAAGAATGTCTGCTTCTTAATGCTACATTAGTGTTAAGGAGTTTTTATTTTTACCTATTTTTGGTAACAGTGATACCACCAAGACAAGCTCCAGAAAGGCTGGTTAATGGTCAAGAAACCTCTGAGAAATGTGAGAGAAGTGAAATTTCCATCATCTACTCAGAAACTTGCAGCCTTCCTCAAAGAGAGGCCCAGCCCAGTAAGCAATTAGATGCATCCTTGCACACAAGTCTTACTTGCATTAGTCGCTTACTAATGCTCAGAAATGGAAGAGAACACCAGGCTTTTAACAACAGACTGGGAGGAAGGCTTTTCCTCTCATGTCCAGCCCAGTGGAAGTGGTGGACACCTCTGTGACCCCAAAAAACCCTTCTCAAGCTTCTCTTAAAACAGAGGAAGTATTGCCATGAAGATGTCTCAACAGTATGTCCAATCTGAGCTCTCCAGAACAGGCCAGGTTAAAGTAAGATGCTGACCCCACAGAACGAGTCCAAAAGCAGACATAAGATGAGGAGACAGTAGCACAGCAAATCTGAGGAGAGCTGGAAAGAAAACAGTCTGTTCAGTCTCTGGCTGCCCTTCAACTACATAGCATGAAGGCACAGAGAAGATGGAGCCAAACTCTTTGAAGGCACACAAGGAGAGCATCAAGGCAATGGATGTATATGGCAATATGGCAATACCTGGAGTTCAGAGGCATCCCATTTTCCCTGGAAGGATACTCAACTACTGGAAGAAGGACCTAGTGAGGCCACAGGATCTGTAGCCTTAGAGATCTTCCCAGCTCATCTGAACAAGGCCTGGAGTAACCCAATTCCCAAGTAGGGCTTGCAGGAAATGACCTCCAAGGTCAAGCTACGAGGTATCAGGAAAGACAGTCACACCAATAAACACAGTCTGCTGTCCTTTCTACTTAGCAGGCAGGGAGGAGATGTCTCTACACCATGCCACAGTGCAGAGGACCCCTAAGATATCATTTCCTGGTGCTAGGATGAGGATGGGAGAGTAGTAAAAAGAGAGTAGAATCACAAACAGACAGACTTCTTGGAACAACTTTTGTACTGAGATCAGTGACATGCTCCATGTTTCCATTCTTTAGTCTGAGGAATGATCCAGTGTGAAGTTTCTGGAGAAAACTGGAAAGGAAAGCTGGGGAGAGCGCATCCAGTTATGCACCCCCCAGTGCAAGAAAATGCTGATAAACTTGTGAGTCCAGGGGAGGCCACCAGGATGATCAGGAGTCTGCAGCACTTCACCCTGTGACTAGAAGCTGGGGGAAATGGGCTTGCTCAGCCTGGAGAAGAGACAGCTTCTGGGTAAATTGATAAAAGCCTTCAATACTTACAAGACTACTGAGAAAATAGAGCCAGGCTCTGTCTTGAAATGCAGGGTAGGATGGGATACAGCAGTCATTAACTACCCTGGAAGGAAAAAAATTCCCCATGGGAGGAGTGAAGAACAGGAACAAGTTGCCTAGGGAGGTGGTGAAAGAAACCACCCAACCTCCCCTTCAACACAAATTCTTCAGTGATTCTGTAGCTGCAGTGAGATGTTTTGAAGATTGTGTTCATTTCTCATATGAGGCTCAAAAGAGTGACCAAGGCTGTGCCCTCTGCCACAAGGAAGCCATGCCATGCCATGCCATGCCATGCCATGCCATGCCATACTTCCTGCAACAGCATGAAAACCTAGCATACAGGTTGGAAGATAAAATAAAATATTTACCATCTGTTCAGAAACTGAAAGAAGCCTTTAAAAAAAAAAAAAAAGCCAAAGGAGTATCCAAACAAACAAAGACAAGTCACTAAACAGGAAATACAATCCAAAAGGCATATAATCAAGAGTGACTTTTTGGCAGAACTAAAAT
Source organism: Rhabdornis inornatus (assembly GCA_013397075.1). Lineage (NCBI taxonomy): Eukaryota > Metazoa > Chordata > Aves > Passeriformes > Rhabdornithidae > Rhabdornis > Rhabdornis inornatus. Next base: position 305,995 of record VWZS01004467.1, on the reverse strand, counting down.
GGCAGAGCATGTGAACAAAGCCAGGGCTGGAGAAATGACAGGAGAAACCTCCCTGATGCTGTATGGCAGAGTGAGAATAAACCCAGTGAGATCTCATATGGGATGTCTGGAAAAAAGCAGGGTAGTTAGTCAGATGTCCTTGCTATCAAAGATGTCAACAGCACACTTCTTACAAGACCTTTTGAAAGTGACCTTACAGGAGGCAGATGTGAGCTAAATTGTCCCTTACAAACATGACTTGAATCTTTCAATTGCTATAGTGTCTGCATCCCAACCATACTAACTTCAGCCAAAGCACCCGCTGCAGAACTGTAGGATGCATATTCCTCACCACAACTGATCCAGCACTGACTTTACAGAGCAACTGAGTGCAGGAACAAGCTCACACTTGCTCTGCGGGGAATTAATCTGAAAGAGCTGGTCCAGATAATGCTGTGTTGAAGCTTTTATTCTGAAGTAAAGACAGAGTTTCAAAGAGATTAAACTTGAATAGCAATTCTGTTTTAAACTCATATTTTGTTTCTATCACACAAACACACCAAGAAAAGGCACAAGCCCCTACAAAACAGATCTTCCCTATTACACTGATTCAGTATATCGTCTGGAAGGCACCACACAGGTCTGAACTCAGGAGAAAGAAAATGATCTTACTCTTACCTGACTTCTTAAGTAAGTATATGCATGCTTTCACATCTCATCCATGACCTTTTGGTTTCCTTTAACTTCATTCTCCAAAAAGCACATTAGCCAGGTACTAACTCATAGTACAAGGTGGCAAACTTACTGTGGCATCTTCTGAACACGAAGCTATTACAAAGTCATTGAATGGGTTCCACTTGATGTCCAGAACATTTCCTTTGTGCCCACATACTTTGGGATAATGTGGGTCAAGCTTTCCTGTCTGGAAAAAAAAAAAATATCATCAAACCTAAGGTGAGCCATGGAATTACAGGACATTTTCAAGGCAGCTCCAGAAAGAAACTTTTTTCTGCTTGTTGTTCTCCAAATGCCCTGGGTGCTCTCTGTCAGGGTTTTTGATGTCCCTGCTAATCAAGTTTTGATGATACCACTGTAAAGAAAGGGAAGACTGCCCAGGCCTTCTTCAGTACATGCTGCTGTGAAAAAATTTCTGTGCATGCCTACATGTGTATTAGAAGACAGTATTAGATTCAGACACCAAAATGTAACATGGTGGAGAAACATCTATGAATGAGATGAATCTTCTGTATTTTTTTAAAAATCTCTTGATGAGGGACAAATAACAGCAAACTGTCCTTCAGACGACATTTCCTACAAGTAGCAAAAAAAATTGTTTAGGTTTTGGGTCTAGTAAAAAGGTATTTGTGACACAAATCACAAATTACAAAGTTTTTCTTTCAGCAAGCTATCTATTTCTGTCTGATGGTGTTCAAGTCCAGCCATTCACCAAAACCAATCAGCACTCTGGACTCTCGGGGGGTAAAATAAATAAATAAATAAATAAATAAATAAATAAATAAATAAATAACACCAAAACCAAAACAAACCCACGTTTAGGTGGCATCTGCACTGGTACAAATGCCGCAGTAAGTGCCCTAAGGTGTATTGAGATCCTTGTGCCACATGGGGGCTGTGTTGCATTGAATAAACCCACACTGCCGGCATGGTCTCTGCTATAGCGCTGAGTCTGAATATTTAAATGGTAGAAACGGTGGTGGTGATTTTATTAACATCGAAGCAACACTTGCTTCTCTCTGTAAGAAGAAGAAGCAGTATGGAGAGCCCCCTGAAGCACCCCAGCCATCATTTACAGAGCCAAAATCAGTCACCTAAGAAGGTAGGCATGATGGCAAACTGGTGCTGCTTACCAGATTACTGCTTCCTACCTGGAAGAAGTGTAGACCAAAATGATTGAAAATGTGTGCCCTCCTAGAAAGCAGACGCTTCTGTAGATGTACTGCTCCCTACACCTCTCCACAGGTGGGCCTTGGGAGAACAGAGCTGAGGGGAATCACTGCTGTCCCTAACCAGGCTGTGGATAGGATATAATTTTCCTAGCTTTTAAATTTTGGGGGTTTTTTTTGCAATTTTGAATACAAAACAGGATACAATGTGTAACTATTCTGGCTTCACTGGAAAGTTTGTTGCATAAACTGGGACTAACCTGCTTTAAACTGAGCATCCAAAGGGCTTTGAAATGTAAAAGGCTGTGTTTTTTAAAACTACAGTCTAAAACAATTCCCTTTCATAACAGCAACAATGCAAAGAGATTTAGGAAGGCAGAAGAGAGATAAAAGGCCTTGAATAAGAAGCACTCCTCAACCCACAGTGCCCTTTTGTTTGCTTCAGAACTTGGTTTCAAGGTGACAACTAAAAGGGGTGGACAGCTGGATCCGCAAGGATCCCTTGATCCGTAAGGGAACTCTGTCCCCTCTCAGAGCTAGTTGCCTGTCTGCTATCCACTCCATTTTGGGAGACTCCCAGTCTGTCCTAAGCCCACTTTGCCTGACTCATCCTTCAAAGCTCTTTTACCCCACTCCCACTTCCGTAACAGGCTTTGGAAAAGGAGCCCTTGTTCTCCCAGCCACCAGTCTCACCTGCCCCACTGCAAGCCCAGGGACAGAGCAGGACTCACCACACATGAACCCCCCAAGAGCCAACAAACATACATGGCATAAAGCTAGAGCTGCTGGTCTCAGATGCACCTCTGCATGTGTTAGTGAAGACCTTCACTGCTGGAGGAAAATTCATTTTACAGATCAAAAACTATTTCAGTAACTAGATATGCTGTCCTTCCATGAAGTGGTACCTGACTTCCATAGCTGCCTGCAGAGCTTGAAAAAGAGCAGTTTTTCAACCACTCCCTTGCTAAAATTCTAGCATTTCTGAAAAGCTTGGAGCTCGCTGACAAAAATCACTTGTAGTAGAACATCTGTCAAAACTCTTACATCAGATCTGTACAGGGTAGATTACTGTGAGATAGTCAGCCCCACATCTGCCCCTAAAGGGCACCAGCACAGCGCTCACATATGTGTCAGTTACCTAAGGCCAGAGGGGTCATCATCAGTTTCATTTTACAGTCCATGTTCCCAGAGAGAAGGGAGGGGAGTTTGTGTCTAGGAGGTTTGCACAGCCACAGATGTCCTCCTTTTCCCACCTGGTGCTGACACATTGAAAGACTGGAGATTGCAGACCTGGGCACAAATAATCTCCTGTTTCTTGGGACCTGTTCTCCCTCTCCTTTTGCTGCAGAGGAATAGGCAGATGAAGTCTCAATTGAGTCTGGTCATCAGCGAAGGAAAAAGGCAGGACTTCATCTCTCAAAGGAAGACAACAAAATTTCCCTCCCAGTCAAGATCTTTCCTTGGCATGCTGTGCATGCACGTCCCCAGCACATCTACATCCAGGCCACACTGTGGGAAAGCAGTTGATCACTCAACATGTTACAGTTACTGAGCTTGTGTCTCCTTGAACTTGCAAGATTTACAGTCAGTCAGCCTGTCCTGGGCACCCTGTGGCCACAGCCCTTTCCCTCTCTATCGAGATGTGCTTGCCCTTCCATCCAGCTGGTTTCAGTGGCACATATTCACCAGGATGTCACTGACACACCCTGCAACAGACCATTTCCAAAGTGATGGCAAATAATCAACTAATTTCTTGTAAGGTTGAATGCAAAGGCCCACTGAAAGGATGGTATCTAGGGCAAAGAACTTGTGCTCTACATAACCTCCACTGTCCCCAGCCCTACCTCACCCCCAGGCTCTCAGAGAAGAAGACTGGTGCAGAAGGAAAGAAGTGCTATTTATTCAAGGAGAGGTGAGAGAGCATGGTGTCTATGACTCAGCAGCAGAGGAGTACAACAAAAGAGGTGCAGTTAAACAGAACAAAGCTGAGGCTTCATTCAAGGACATCCTTAGACAGCCAGCCCCTCTTGTAGTAACACATGCAGAATGAACTAAAGAAAGCATTGGAGAGAGTGACAAGAACAGCTCCCTGAACAGGTTGTTTGTTCATCCTCCTCAGCAAGTACAACCCTCCTTGTCCTGGCTACTATCTCTTGCTTTGACCAAATGTGTGACATCCTGGCTCTTGGTCTCGTGGTCTCTTCCTCCACACTTTGTCACACTTGGGATGTGTCTGCTTCCCACGAATCCAGTCAAAAGTAACCACAGTCAGCTGCCCATTGTAAGAGGGCAATACTGCCCCAGACACATCTCCAGAACAGGCTGTCTTTGATGCCCTGGCAGCCAAGGGCACAAGCCAAGTGTCCAGTACACTGTCTGCCATGGCTCACCTTCTTCAGAGGGAGATGGCAGTCACAAAAAAACACACATCAGAAGCACAAGTCAAAAGTTTCTGCTTTGCACCAGATGGTACCACTTTGGAAATGTATCAAACAAAAAGTAGCTGTTATGGCAGGTCCTGACTCAGGGAATCCCTTTCTTTGGGTGGCTGAGACTGCTTTGATGCCTAGGGGAGCTGGAACAGAGGCTACACACAGAGTTAAGGGGAATAAAATGGGTATTTATTGAGAGGCCTACAAAAGCCACACCCTATCAGTATCAGTGCCACAGTCGTGGCCCCTGCCTGGATGGCTCCAAGATGGAAGCAAAGGAGGGCTTGGTCACGAGACCTTTTATAGGTTTTGGTTCATTTGCATGAACCCGCCCTCCTCTTGCCACGTTGTTTATGCTTAGGGCCTGAAGTTTGAAGAAATTGTCCTTGAGTTCTTAACTGGAATAGGACCCTAGCACATCAGAAAAGCACATCCAAGCAGAATAGAAAAACTTAAAACTTAAGGCATCAGCTTTACCCTCCAGCACGGGTCAGGAACTGCTATTCAGAGAACAGCTGTGTGAAACACCTAACTTCCCTGACACACAACCAAAGGTTAACCCTCAAGGGACCAACTCCTCTCCATAGCTCCATTTTGAAGCCATTAATTCTTCCAAACTCATCAGCATCCAGAACAGTGAGCCCCACATCTGAACTGCAGCACCATTTACATCTGCTGCTAACAGTCTGCTCCCTAGACTCCAGAATCCCCTTCACCAAACAAATCAAGAAGAGTTGCTTCTTAAACTTCTCCTCACAGCTTTATACATCTTGCACATTTGCCTTTTTTGCCAGACTGATTGAGGCCTGACGTGCAAAGTCTTTCCTCACATGAAAGTACTTTCATATTTTCATTGACATACTTTAATTATCCTTTTCTGTATCTTTTTAGTTCTACCATGCCTTTGATTTCTGCATGCAATATTTCAGAACTGGGTGGAGTATCTGAGCAGGTGTAAGAAGGAAAAATTACTACAAAGACTAGCCAAGCTGAAAAGTGGTGAGAAGACAGAAAAATTAATAGTAAGCAGTGCAAGCACCTTCAGCTACTTTTGCCAGCACTTTGAGAGCTTGGTCCCACACCACATCCCACAGTCAACAACTGTCTGCCTACAGACACAATTCTGTGATAAAGACAAGTTGTTGAGCATCAACAGACCATCATTGCGGGGGCAGAAGTGATTCAGTCAAGAAAAACAGGGTAGTGGTTAATTTTAGAAGGACAGTCTCTAAACAGCACCAGCACTGAAGGAATGAATTAACGAAGTCCAGAAGGGCCGGAAACTGTGCTAGGTTCTTCAAGCACAACCAGTTCACTTTCATCCTTAGCAAATATATATTGAAAAAGTGGCATTGCAATAACACCATCAATTAACTTTTAATTAAAGGCTGAACTTTTGCCTTTCATCTGTTCTGTCCTGATTCCAGAGAGATCATAATCTCATATTGAAGTTAATCCACATCACTGCATGCCTAATTTTACTGAAGCAATAAACATCAGACAGCCAGCTTCTCCCTCTCATCAGATCCTAAGTCATCGAAACTCATACACGTGGGATTTGTTTCTGAAAGGGAAGTCTTCACAGCATCAATGCTTGAAGTTTAAGAGCTTCATTGCCTGATAACTGTGTCTCCATTCTTTCACAAAGGAGACAGCAGAACAAAACATACCATATTCTCCTTTTGTCACAGCTGAATCCATGCCACTAAAGCGTCTTTCTGGTTTTGTCCTCTGTATCCACTAAATACTTTTTAATTTGCAGTTTCTCCCAGGAGACAAAACATCTGAACAGCACATTATCTGATTATACAAGAAAGGCAAATTAGTTGTAAAATGAAGCAAGGTGTTGAAAATCTACAAGCAGCAATGCAAGACATATAAATACACACATGCTGGGAGTCACCTGCTAGGGCAACTGGGGCCTCTTCCATCATTTTGCAATTTGGGCCACAGCATGAACTGAATATCCTCGGCGATCTAGCTCCCTAGAAAGCCTGTCCCTCCTGCAGCCTCTTGACGTGCTCTGGAAAGCCAGCTCTCCTTGGGGAGCTCACCTGCTTGATGGGGATGACAAGGAAGGCGCCGCCGCCCGCGCACTCGGTGACCACGGCGATGAAGCTGGGGTTCACAGCACAGAAGTGGTTGTCGTGGACGTTGCGGGTGATGGGCACGCAGTCGTAGCATTTATCCTTGCTGGCAGCCTTGCCATACACGTGGCGGAACTTGGAGCTGCGGTACTGCGGGTGCCACGACATCTGCAGGGACAGAAACACAACGTCCCAAGGCATAAGGACAGGCCGTCCTGGCAAGGCTTGCAGAACCCCACTCCCCTCTCCCCACCACAGGCTCACCCTCCCCACCTGGGCTGCTCACACCAAGCCTCAGCCAGCAAGCTGTAGATGCAGTTTTCTCTGGTGTTCACCCTTTGCCATAACCCTGTTGCACATCTCTGATGGAGAGAGGAGAGTGTGGGGAAGAAATGACAGCTCTCAGCATCACCAGCCAGCTGGGCTGTGCATGTGCCAGCGGTCCCTATCGCTGGGGCAGGGCCACATGGCAGCAAGTTTAAGAGGAGATGAATTCTGGTATGATAGAGTTCAGAAAGCATGAAAAATACAACATCTTGGGTAAGCATGAAAGAGTGAGTGAAAAACCAATCTGGATGCATGCCTTATTTAGGTGGTTCAGGTGGTTTAGGACCAAAACTTATTCTAAATTTTGCTCACATGAAACGGAAAAAAGAAGTCAGATCATAGGAATAGTTACAGTCACCTGTTGATATTTTTTCCACAGAAAATTATGTTCCGTGTATCTAATTTACAACTGCACTATAGCCCTCTGACAGACAGCATTTTAAATGGTGTTTACATGGCACATAAAGCATCCTAAACACAAGAATCACAGAGAGCAGTGAGGCTTAATGGAACTGATGCAACTGATTTCATAAAATTGTAGAGTTACAGGGTCATAAAATGGTTTGGGTTGGAAGGGACCTTGAAGACCATCTAACTCCAACCACCCTGCCATGGGCAGGGACACTTCCCACTAGACCAAGTTGCTCAAGGCCTTATCCAAACCAGCCTCAAACACTGCCACGGATGGGGCATCCACAGCTTTTCTAGGCAACCTGTTCCAGTATCTCACCACCCTCACAGTAAAGAATTTCTTCCTAATATCTAATCTAAGTTTCCCTTCTTTTAGTCTGTGTGCATTAGTCCTTGTCCTACCACTACACTTCCTGCTGAAGAGTTATTCTCCACCTTCCCTGTAGAACCCTCCAGATACTGGAAGATTGCTATGAGGTTTCCCCGCAGCCTTCTCTTCTCCAGGCTGAACAGGCCCAACTTTCCCAGCCTGTCTTCACAGGGGAGGTGCTCCAGTCCTTTCAACATCTTCATAGCCCTCCTCAGGACTCACTCCAGCAGTTCCATGTCATTATTATGGTGGGGGCACCAAAACTGTATTCACTGTTCCAGGTGGGGTCTCACAAGAGCAGAGGGGTAGAATCCTGTCCTTCAAGTGGCTATTTTTAAATAGAAAACTATCAGTGTTGGCCAGAAAAGGTGATTAAGACTATTAATCCAGACCTCACAGGATTTAGAGAGCAAAAGGCATACAGTGAGTGCGATGAGAAGATTCTACTGCCTAGATGAAAAGAAATGCAGATCAGGCAGGAAGTTTATGGGTGAAAAAGCACCTCACACAACAGCTGGGAATATAGGCAAATACTGGCAGAGGGCATGGTTTTGCCCCATATTGACCTCTTTAATGTGCATTTGGTGAACAGTATTATCAGTGATGCTGGACCAACAATACTCCAATTTGACAAGAAAACCCAACCAAGTAACTTTTGAGCTACAGCAAGGCTTAGACAGCTCACTCACATGGTTGAAGGGTGAAAGAAAGCATGCCTGCACTCAATGGCAGGAAGCCAAGTGCATCATCACCTGACAAGCAGAGGTCTAAGCAATTCTAAACCAAAATATCCATGTTGCTGGCATGGTATTGCATCCTCTTGGGATGACTATCAAAGGCTAAGAAACCGGGCAGTCAAACTGGAGCTTTACAAGCTCTCATCAATACAAAGATCCACAAAGTTCACATCCTGTGTCACACTGGAAGATTTGGACTGTGGGCAGTACTAGGACTCAAGTTCTATCCTATTTCCTGCCTCCTCCCAGTTCTACTGACAGCTCAGAGCCAACCCCACCTTGGGCAAATATACATGCCTGTAACAGTCCTGGCAGATCACCAGTTACTTTCATAGTCACCTTTCATAGTCATAGTCAACTGTGCCAAACAAAAATGAAGAAATGCAAGTTATTTGAAAAAGACAGTAGCAATCCTGAAAGCTGATCTTGGAAGAAGGGATCTACACAGGCAAAAAGCAAGCTGAGGTTATATGCAACTGGCTAGCTCCCCAAACAGCCCCAGAGGTGCAGTGTTCTCAAACAATTTCATGTTCATTACAGTTTTAGTGGTTGGGTTTACTCACACCAGGATGGGCGGGAGGGGGGGAATCACAGCATTGTCCAGATGAAGCAGTATGCAGCAGTTGCTTCTTACAGCAGGACTATTATCTTTCTAAAAGGAACTAAATTCCCTGGCTGCAAGGTAATTCTAGCCACACTGCTCTTGAGTTGGGAGAGAGTGTGTGGTCTGAAGTTTCAAGCCTCTTTTGGAGAAAGAAGTCACCAAGCACACAGGAGCAATTATTGAGACAGTCAGGACTCTTCACCTAGAGAAGCTCAGAAGGTTCTTATCAATGCACACCAATACCTCAGAAGAGGTACTAGAGAAGACAGAATCAGACTCTCCTCAGCAGTGGCCAGCAACTGGACAAGTAGCAATGGGTACAAACTGGAACTCAGAAAACTCCATTTATATGCAATGAAACACTTTTTCTCTGTGAGACTTGTCCAACACTGGTTGCCCATAACATTATGGAGTCTCCATCCTTGGAGGTATGGTCCTGGGCAACTGAGCCTGCTTTGAGAAGAAGGGTTGGACTAGATGATCTCAAGGGATCACTTCCAACCTCAACTGTTCTGTAATCCTGTGATTTTAGGGCCTCTGGATCTCAGCCATGTGTATCTTGTACTGCCCTAAAAATGCCACTGCCAACACACCAAGATGCACACCCATACAGGCAGACTTTCAACCCAATAAATCTGAAGTGTGCCTTGCAGGCTCAGCTTTCTCACCTGTTCCTCTGACAGGAAGTGATGACAACACATTTCTTCCTCATTCATAAAAACTGCTGTTTGGACAGGCAACCACTTTCAAAATAGTGCAAAGACCAACTGGTATAAGGAATGGGGGGGAGAGGGGAGAAAGTGATGGAAAAATATACCAATATTTTGTCAGTAAGATAGGATTGCTTTTACATTGCAAAAACTGGTACTATTATATCCAAATAATTAAAAGGCATATTTGTGCATTTTATAATGCCTGAAAATTACACGCTTGCAAGGACCAAATCCTGGGACCTTGTGGTTTTCATTACCACCTCTCCCAGCAAAAGATCTTTTCCTGAAGCTGCTAAGAGTTCCTGGAGAAGGATATAAAGATCCCTACAAGGACTTCTCAGATCTCTGCTTACCAGGTTGGATACCAGCTTTTTCAGGCTGGACAGTGTTTCCAGACAGCTTCTGCCTATTGAAATGTGCAACCCTAGAACTGGAACTAGAACTATCTCCTGATAGAATATGTCGTACTTCACACAAAACAGAGTAAAATACATCCATTTGCTTCAGAATTCCTCACTGCTGGCATAAAGAGAGGAAGTAGCTCCTCTGCCTCAGTAAGCAGGGTAATACAACTATAAAAGATATGGCAAGGACACATGGTTTAAAATTATTTTTGTAGCCTCTCACTGTAGGCATTCCTGAGTCTTGACTCTGAAAGAATGATGTAACATGGACTACTCTGAGATGCAGATCTGATTGCCAGGAGAGTGTCAGCTACAGAGCAGAGAAAACTTCATGAAAGCTTGATGCAGCAAGTGCAGTCAGCAACAGGTCATGGAAGGAAGAGCAGAAGGGACTTAACCAAGAATCTGTTGCTTTGTTATCTTTTTTTTCTTTTTTTTTTTTTAAGACAGAGCTCAGCAGTTGGGTCTGAAATTATGAGATTAAAAAAGCAAAGCCATAGCAAATCTCAGACTGGTGGTCAGAACAGGTGGGAATTTTCTTTCTGGCACCTGAAAGGGTGCCTAGAAATCCACAAAGGTATTTTGAAACCCTCAAGCACAGCCTACTCAGATCTTTGGTGCTTAACAAACATGACCATCAAAATGGTTGTGTGACCTCTAGAGAACATGCAAGTAAAGACTGAGATTCCAGTTCTATCACTTGTCTTCAGAAATACAATGCAGTAGCACTGAAGGGACTTTGCTCTGCTTTAGGTCTCATTCTTTTACCTGGCTGTTTATGAAAAGTTAGCTTTTCGTGACTCACCTGCAAAACATGACTGCAAATGTCTTAGCTCTTGCCAAAGGAGTGATCTCCTAGCAGATTTGTGAAGCCTAGGGATGTCTGCAGCACTTCAATGTGTTCTTAGGAGAGCCATGCTGTGGCATCTTTACTACTCCTGAGGAAATGTCAGACCAAACAAACAGGCATATGCCTGTACTGAATACAACTGAATATGTGCTTCACCATAGGCCAGCATGTTCCCAGTATCGCATCCCACTTACCCCAGAATTACAGATTTGCCTGCACCATTGTATTGGTTTTGCACGGTCTGGTTTTGGTAACAAGGGGCTAGAGGGGTGGCCTCTGTGATAAGCTGCTGGAAGCTTCTTCCATGCCCACCAGAGCCAATCCCTTGTGGCTCCAAAGATGGATGTGCCAATTCAAAATGATGGTAACACTTCTGTGATAACATATTTAAGAACTCAAAACTAAAAGGACTTGTGCAGTTGTAATTGCATCCAGAGAAGAGCAGAGTGAGAACATGTGAGAAGAACAACTCTGCAGACACCAAGGTCAGTGGAGAAGGAGGGGCAGGAGGTGCTCCAGCCACTGCAGCCCCTGGTACAGCAGCTGTGCCCCTGCAGCCCATGGGGATCCACAGGGATGCAGAGATCCACCTGCACCCCATGGAGGAGCCCCATGCTGGATGCCTGGAGGAGGCTGTGACACTGTGGGGGACCCATGGAAAGAGATGCCCTGCTCGTAGGCTGGAGCAGCCTGTCCTTGGAGGACTGGACCCTGTGGAAGAGTGACCCATGTCACAGCAGTTTGAGGGGAGCCGGTGCCCATGAGATGGAGCCACATCAAAGAAGCTCATGGAGAGCTGTCTCCCATGGGAGGGACCCCAGGGTGCAGCAGAACAACTCTCCCTGAGCAGTGGGAGCAGCCTCGGGTGATGAACTGACCATAATCACCTTCCCTGTCTTCTTGCACTGCTGGGGAAGAAGGGAGAGGTGTGGGGAGGGTATTCTTAAGGATTTATTTTACTTCTCATTATCCTGCTCCGATTTTGTAAGTAATAAATTCATTTTGTATCTCTAAGTTGAGTCTGTTTTGCCCATGATGTTATTTGATGAATGACCACTCCCCATTCCTTAATCTCAACCCAGGAGCTCTTCATTAAATTTTCTTTCCTCTGTCCAGCTGCAGAGAGGAGGGAGTGAGCAGCTTTGGAGGATGCCTGGCATCTGGCCTGGGCCAACCCACTACAACCATGCATGACATTTGTGAATTCTGGATGAATTTATCTTGGTCCTGGACAAAATAACCACATGTAAAAAGTGAAATATGTTGGAGGAAACCCAGACATACGGTTGCTTAATCCAGACCAAACTGAGAGTACCCTCTACTCTGGCACCACAGTGTTTTGTGAATGACTCACAGCAGCAGAGTCAGCCCCAACAGTGTAAAAACTCAAAACTTTGTCAACACTTTATTCTACTGTTTCTCATCTTTGATATCCTTAGTGTTTTTTATATGCCTGGCAGTGCCGGGAACAGACCAGGAAATTATTTTCCTTACATCCTGGGAAAGGCCTGAAAGAAGATTGATGGGCACCTTATCTCCTACAAATACCAGTTTTTGGGTGCGGCTCCACACACTGCTAGGAAGCACCCAGTCCTGGACTGTTTGTGGTCTGGCACCTTCAGCCCCATCCACAAGCTGATTTCTCTTACTCTGAGCAGAGAATTAATGTGGGGGGAGGATGGGAATTATGAAAACACAAGCAAACAAACAAGCAAAAGACCACAACAACAACCAATCGCAAAACCTATCCTGAACCAAAAACCAGAACAACGCACTTGAGCAGAATCAGATCATAAAAGGTATCTGATGTGGGTTAAAAAGAGTACAAATGACAGGGGTCACATCACATCTGGAAGGAGGAGAATTGGAGTGTTTTGGCAGCAATGACATCTCACTCTGCCCACCCAGGGAACCACAGCCGGGCAGTGTGACCATGTCACCCCAGGAAAGAAGTAGCTGTGAAGCAGAGCTCATTCCCCTGTGAACAGACATGCACATCTCCAGCTATGATGGCACCAGAAGACTCAAGAGCCAGGACTTCCGTGCATCCTGTTGCTGGTTGCCAGGAAGGTGACTCATTTTCTACTTCCCAGCTGCACTGAGCAGGACTATCGGGGACTGGGCCCCCACCTGCCAAACGAGCCCAAAGGACTCAGCATTGTGACTGTTTCAGAGCCAAGAATGTCTGCTGCCACCCATCCCAATTCAACAATGAGCTCAGTGTTGGTGACCATTCTTCACTGACTTTATACAAGGGGAAAGGCTGAACAACCCCACCATTTACCAACCTGGATGTTCTCCATGTATTTTCTTTCCTTACAGGCATATTCCCTATTCTGAAAATACAAGGAAGAAATGAGGTAGACTGGCTTTGTGCTGAAGTTCCAAGTCATGGCATGAGCTGTCTGTATTTCCAGGAGAGAAGTGACATGTAACAAGTGTGCAGGCAAGAGGATGCTGTATACTGTGTGCTCACGCTCCACTCCACTGGCCTGCACTGGGATTTCTGTTCAGCTTGTGCTTCGATCACCAGCAACATGAACACTAGACAACAGATCTCAGCTCTGGGCACTGCTCTTGCAGACATGCCAAAGAGTTAGAGGAGAATTCAGGGCAGAGCTGTATGGATCAGTGATCAGAGGTGTGTGATCTGCTAAGAAATCGTAAAAACATTGGGATGGAGATGAAGGAGGGAAGCCATGACAGTAGGCTTCAAACACAGAACAAGTTGGTACAAGGAGGATATAAATCATCTATTTTCAAAGTCTAGGGGAGACAAAAGAGTGTGTTTTAACTGCATCAAAGAAGTTTCCAATTAGGCAGCAGCAAAACTTTTATCAGTCACAGGAGTGGGAGAGAGAATGGCATTAATCTCTCCTGGCATTTCCCAGGCAGATTCAATAAAAGCCTAGCAATGACAACAGAGCTACAGCTGCTCCTGATTTGGACAGAAAACAGATTCACAGAGATGGAAGAGAAATCAGATAATAATTTTAATTTCATATGCAATAAGTCTGCTATGTCCGGAGTGTGACAGGGCTATACACCCACTCATCCTGGCTGCACTAACCCACTCAGAAATGCACCCGGTATCTCCATTTTAAGCAATTTTCAGTTGCAGTGCTTAATGCCAGAATTTCAACTTTTAACATCCAGGGACAAAGCAGCTGAATCAGATACAGCTACTTGAGAACAGTCTGCTCCATTATGGTACCAAGAGCTGAGTTGCAATTAAAGCTGTTTAGCAATTGGCCATGATTCCAACCATTAACTGGCCAGACTAGCTCCTTCCAAATATATCACTCTTCAGGGTTACTATTAAGAGTGGTATAATGGTAGATGAAAGCCAAAAGTTCAATTTCAGTTTGTTTGTTTGATGCAGAGTTTGAGCTGAAACCATTTCCACTGCATTGTAAAAACAAGAAGGCCCTATTTCCTCGAGATTAATCTCAGCAACTCTGTGAGACTGCAAAAAGGACTTGCAGAGGGACAAGACCACCCCATCCAAGATACAGACCTGAAGATAATGGTGAGCAAAAGGGGTGGCACTTTCAAAAGCAGAGATCACTGTAAAGGAAGGAAATGGATACAAAAAATGATACAGAAACACCACCTGGAGAACTCACAGGAGCTGAACAAGTCCAGTGGGCACAAGTTGGCAAGGCCGCATGGAGCTCCTTCAGGAAGGTGTCCTAGGTCTCCAGCACCAGAGAGTTTTTCAAGCTAACCAGGCTGGAAATCACCTTCCTGTTTGCAGAGAGCTGTTCTCAGTGCCCAGAGCTGCCCCTGGCCCATCCCAACACCCATCTCTGGTGGGACCTGGCTCCAGACATGAACTACACCCTCTCTGCACCTCTACATAGTAGGGTCCTGGCAACAGCCAGCATCCATCCTCCCAACACTCATTCACCAAGGCACAAGTCCTTGACCCCTTCTGGACTTCCTCAGGCCAATACTTGTCCCTTTGTCACTGATTCAAGGCTGTGAAGGGAGGAGGCTCACAGCTGACTCCAGGGACACAAGCATTCTACTCCCATCGCCTGTAAGATATGCAAAGCCTTTTTTACAAATTTCATACAAACTAAGCCTGTGCAAGCATAAGATCTGACTGCCTGTAGAGCATCACATTAGATGAGTCTTGTGAGTCTCTCACAAGACTGTATTACAGTCTTGGCATGGAAGCAGGGCATATAAAGGCTGTGTGGATTGCAGAAGCAGCACTTAGTTAACCCAATGCAGTATTTTTAGTCCAAATAACGTTTTGTGAATTCTAACAGAAAGCTCTCCAGCTCTGTCTGCCTTCAGGTAAGCAACAGAGGGACACACTGCCTTTCTCTGCTCTTCATCTCTGGATCATACGGGCCATTCACCCTTCTGGGTGCCTTGCAACTCAGAATATTCTGTGAAACCTGTGAAACGCTATTGCAGCAACCAAAGAACAGACAGAGCTCTTCAAGAGACTGTAACTGGCACAGCATCTCCTGAAGAGACAAACTTGTACCCTTTCCCCATCCAAACCCACAATGATATTCTCACACTCCTCGGAACACCTGGGCTCAGAGCCTTCCAATTCATAGTGCACAATGGTTCCACTGCACAGATCCATCATGTGCATGGTACATGCCCCATGCCAAACAATTGTTTTCTGTTCTCTTGTGCTGCACACCTCTGAGCAGAGTGGAAACACGTGCCAATGAATGTTGGCAATGAATAATAATGGTTATGTTTGCTTCATGCTCCCCCAGCTTAGTGCAAGAAGTCTCCCTTCTCCTCGAGACCTGTTCTGCACATGACCTGTGTTGTATTCTTGCATGAAAGCTGCCCTGGCATCGGGCAATGCAGGCTGAAATCCAGCCAAACTTCTGGAGACCTAGTCCCAGTGCACTCCTGGGGAAAGCACATAACATGACAGTCTACCAAAAAAACGTTTAAGTACTGTTTTCTATCGTTCATAGGCAGGTTTCCAAACTCTGCCTATACCTCTTGCCACTCTGAAAAGCACTTCAGATGTTCAAGTGATCTAGCCTGACAAGTTGGACTTTCTTTCTCCTGTGTCCTTACTGCCAGGGAATCAAGAGCATTTAAAGTTCTGAAAGATTTTTCAGAGGTCTCAATCCCTTGAAAGTTAGAGGTAATTTGAAAAGCAGAGAGACCAACAGAGAAAAAAATACTCTCTGTCCTCGTTCCTTCTCTTGTATGCAGGGTCAGAAGAGATAAAAAGAGGAGAAAAGAAGGAATGCAAATGCTAGTAAGGGGGATTTTGAAAGTTACAATGAGCATTTCAGTCTCAAATGCCATTAAAACTTCATTTCCCTTTTTACCTTCTCCTTTGGAATGCTAAACATTTATTGCATTGATAATGCCTCTTCCCTTTCAGCCTAATCATTTTTAAGTGATGTTTCTACGGCCAGAAAAATCCACAGGGGCAGCCTAGCAAATCCTTTGAGAGAGCTGTTTGCAAGCATCCAAG
The DNA here is from genome assembly GCA_013397075.1 of Rhabdornis inornatus. Taxonomy (NCBI): domain Eukaryota; kingdom Metazoa; phylum Chordata; class Aves; order Passeriformes; family Rhabdornithidae; genus Rhabdornis; species Rhabdornis inornatus. The sequence goes on along the minus strand of VWZS01004467.1, from coordinate 289,707 downwards.
GAGAAGCCACAAGAGATTCAAACTTCCAACCTCATGCAAAAAAAAAGCAAATGGGAAGTGGCACAAGGATATAAAGCTAGAAAACTCCTGAGAAGACACAAATCCTCTTCTCAGTCCTGTATCACTAGTCCATGAAATAAAATCTTTACCTGCACTCAGCTCCAAGTAATAAAATCAAACAGAAGTAAGAATCACTGTCATTCCTGGAATCTGCCTAGATCCATTATTTTCTCTGGTCCCTTCTCTGTTTCTTGAAATCATCCATCAGTTTTATCCATCTTATCCTTCTCCTATTCTGCTAAAATCTCTCTCCTCCCCTCCACTTTTCTTCCACACCGCTTATTCTCTCAAAATTCATTCCCCCCCATCCAAAAATGAATAAGGTAACTTGATGCCAAAAGGTAAGAAGAGTCACTCTGGGAGACTCAAAAAGCCCTTTCAGCCGTCTTGTCTCTGCCAAAGACAATTTGATGATGCTTACATCCAGATGACAAGAAAAAGATATACATGAAGTCAGCTTCAGGACTGCCTCACAGTGTACAGCAAGCTAGGTATTGGAAATAGGGGATACATTCCCGTTCCCAGTACCTCAGGACTTGTTGAAAGGAAAGAGTTAAATACACCATTTTAAATAAGGCAATTAATATATCATTAAATACTGCTGGTTTTCTGCCTGAGAGCCAGTTACATGCACTGTAAATTTCATGACATGGCTCCATACAGAGCAAACTGTACAAGAGAGCTCCATGAAAAGTACTTCCCCTCCCCTCGCTCTGCTGTTCCCACAACAGACTTATGTTGAAGCAGGAAGACGTGCTACTTGCTCCCAAACTAGGCTTCTGCATTCTTCACACAGGCACAGGGTCCTGGTTTCAGTGTCTCTCTGCTTCAAGAAGACTGTTGTCCCCTCTCCTGATCAGAGGTGTGATTCTTCCTGCAGCTTGCTTCCCAATGAATCTCAGCAGAGGAACATCCGCTAAGCAGACTGCTCCAAAACTTTCTGCTCTTACCTAGCCAGCATCAGGGCACAGCTCTGATCAGGGAAGCAGTGCAGTGCAGTAAATATCTCACGCCAGCAAGGTTAATGTGTCATACACATCCTGCAGGAGACATCTGTCACCTGCATGCGACACACCAGCAAGACTCACACACAGGCACCTTCACTGGGATACAGCAGCTTTTAGCAGCTAACTAATCTACTAAGACAACAAAATCCCAGGTCCACACATCTGAGACTGGGACAGTTTTGGCAAACACAAAAACATCACATAATTGTATTTACTCTGAATAATGCTATTAATGCTGCTTTCACAGGGCAAAGATCTCTCTCCTCAGGACCTGGTACTGCAACCTTGCACTGAGGGTGCCACTTTTTAGTGCAAGCAATCAGAGCAATTTCCCATCCCATGTGTCCTCATTTGCCAGCTATCATGGAAATGAAAAGGGCTTCATTAAAACAGCAGAGCGGGAAACACATTCACTCTCACTAAATCAAGTATTGTAGTAAGGTGTAGTTTTCTTCAAGTAGCATGCACTCATCTCAAAAAGGTTTTGGAAGACAGGACAGACTCGTGTGAACATGGATCAGGTTCAGGCATGAGCAGTCAGCCCACTAGAGAATAGTCCAGTCATCATTTGTTCATCCCGACACTAATATTAGTCCCAGGTGATTTAACAGACCTCATCCTGATCCCATTCTCCTCTTTTCCCTTTCATCTGAAGCAGCAGTAAGGGATAGCTTTATCACACATGCAAGTTAACTTTGTGGCTGAGAGAAAATCCTCAGTGCCATACCAGCATGGCTGCAGCTTTTTCCAGCTGCACCTTGCAAACTCCCAGAAGGGAGACTCCCTCACTCTCCTGGTGCCCTGCATCACCTTCCTTAGGCTGACCTACCCTCACAGACTTCTGCCCACGCTCTCCATGCATGACCTGGAGAACCAGCAGAGCAGGGAGTACTTTCAGGAGCATCTGCCTCTTGCTTCCAGAGAGGGCTAGCCAGCAGCCAGAGGGAAGCCAGTGGGGCTGTACTTGCGACTCTCTTAATCACAGAGTTACTAATTACATGGGTGTACTCCAAAATACCAAGTCCTGTGCACCACCAGGCAGGTGGGGAGGCAGAACCTAGTTTGCAACCTGCAAAGAAACTAGAGGAGACCCCTCAAAACACCAAGGGAATTACTGCACTGCCAGGCTGGTAGAAGAGAGGGTGGAGGCTTCAACAAAACATCCTTTTGCTTCACTGCTCTGAGACAACCCTCACCACAATCTACTAGCAGCTCTTGCTTCCCCATGAAGAAGGTCTTCATCATAAAGGCAAATGCTCCTCTCTCCTGCTCTGTGACAACTTGTTTATAACAAGACCTTCCCATGAGAGTGTACATCAACAAATCAAGGCCAAGCCCTCAATACAGCCATCCAAACTTTGTGTTGAAAGGGTCATGCTGTCCCTTCTCATTTTAAGGAATCCTTTACTTGGTTGGGTAAGGCTGCATGAAATACACTGCTGTCCCTATGAAGAAAATATTGCTAAGAACGGAGCTTGGAGACAAGCATGTAATAAATTATCTGTTCCAGCACCTGGCAAGAGTTATTCCCTGGACCATCTTCCAGTCTTCTGGTACTGAAGAGGCTGCTCACTGGTGCACTAGGAAGATGCAAGTGTCACAGCAGACCTCCAGCGTTTCAGCTCCTTTCTTAATGGAAATGTGAAACTTCCTTTTTGCCCTGAGAAGGCAGGAAGTATAAATACTAACTGTAACTCTGTTGTGTCTCTGGGAGTAGTTCCAAGCACAAATGAGGACGTTTGTTGCAAAGGAGCACTAGAAAAAGCAGCAGGGACACTGAAAAGACTGAGGCATTGAATGCCTTCTTCACGCCAGTCTTTACTGCTAGGATTAGCCCAGGCACCCTGGAGCCCTGAGAGATCCAGAAAATCCAAAGCAAGGAAGACTAATTTTTGTTGGAGGAAGATCAGGTCAGGGAACATTTAAAAAGACTGGATATGGACAAGGGCCTGATGGAATGGACCCACAGGAGCTGAGGGAGCTGGCCCTTGTTGTTGCAAGGTCATTCCTGGTTTTCTTTGGAAGCTCGTGGCAATGGGGTATCACCCCTGAGGACTGCAAGAATATAAGTGTTACTCTTACCTTCAAAAGAGCAAGACAGAGGATCTGGAGAATCACAGGCTGCTCAGCCTGAGATTGATCAGAGAGCTAAGTGTAAAAAGGAACTTTTGGACTCTGAGGGTGGTCACACACTCTGCCTGCCTCAGACATGTGCTGCTGGGAGAGACGGTGGAGTCTTAGAGGCACTGAAAACCCAACCAGACAACGCCCTGAACAGGCTCTGAGAGGGCAGCTGGACTCTGGAGATGAACTCCAGAGGCACCTCCACCCTCAGCCATGCTGTGACCCTGTGAAATCTGCACTTGGGTGACAATCCTGAACAGGTACAGTGAAAGTAGACCAGAACTTTCTGTGTGCATTCAGTGGAAAGAAGAAGGTACATATCCCTGTTACAGAGCACTGCCTGCAAGGGACTTGCGATGGGCCATGCTAAGGAGACAGAAAACAAGCAGCAACTCAAACAGATGACATAAACCAACAAAAATAGCTGGACCAAAGTGTAAACTCTCTCATTCAAGACCAACTAGATGAGGAACAGGCAGGTGAGAAGGTTTTCTGGTGAGGCTGGGAAAAGGAGAATGACATCAAAGTAGTAAAAACTGGAACTCGGTAGATACGCAGATAAAAGTGAGAATGATGGAGAGTCAGCCCAGGTTTTGTAAACCCCTGCCAGACTTCATAAGCCAAACTGCATTAACAAAACCCAAAATCACCATGACATGGTATATTCAGATTCCAGTACTACGATAGCTCCTCACCACAGCATGAGGTTACCAAGGTCCTCAAATGGGTAAGTGGTTTGTGGAAAATGGGAAACACCGACATTTGAGTGCTGCAGGCTTAAGTTCAAAACAGACTTTCACCACTCTGTTTACACACCTATATGTCCTCCAGGAAGTATAAATTCATGAAACAAAAGCAGATCATCAAAGGTCTTGTGAGTCCATCTTTTTTCCTGTCCTTCTCATTAGTTTTTCTACATTATCCCCTAAGGACTTTTTTTCCAAAATTCTCAGGTAATGGAGAGAATTCTGCTAAACTTTACCCAGCAGACAGCTGCCTTTACAGTTATGCAGCTTTTCTCCACCGTCAAAATTAAATCTCCTTTTGTGCAATCAGTGTCCCTTGCTTCTTACTCTGTTTATCCAGATCCCAGACAAAAAAGTCTACCTTTCCTACTGCAGCAAGCTTTCCTCCACAGCTGATACACAGCTTCCCAGTCTTTCCTTCCCAGTATCTCCTTCTGACAGCCATGTTTCCTGAACAGCTGAAGAATTTGTCCTCCTTTGGCTCATATGCATTTCACCAGAGCAGCTGCACCTAAAACTGGCAGAATACATCTATTCCACTAACATGGGTGGACTGAACCATCCAAGCCTTCCTTTAAAATTTACCAGATATTCTCCAGTTCATATATATCATTTTCTTCCTACAGCATGTCACTGGGTTGTGTTGGAATTAAAGGCAGCCTTTGGATGCCTTTCTGCAGAGCTGCACTGGGTCTGATGGTGCTGCATTATCTAAAGACCCGAACCTCTCTCTGCTGAACCGCATCCTAATTTTCCCGTGACATTACTTCAGCTCATCAAGGCAGTTTCAAACCAGAGCCCTGTCATTCTGGCAAGCTTTCTTCTCCTCCTGGCTTCCTGTTTATTCCTTTGTGTTAATTGCTAATAAAAACACAAAAAGCATCAGATGTCAGGAAGAACCCTGCAAAATTCTTCTCAATTAATCCTCACATTCTTATACCAAACTAACATGTAAGCCCTCCTCTATAATTCTCACACCAGATTTACATACACCTGACCACAGACAGATGTATACAGTGCATATTCCCTTATGTCAATTGTGTGAGATAACATTTTTCTAAAGTCAAGATAAATGATCCCACATCCACTGGGCTTACCACCCTCTGGAGGATGAAATCAGAGCGCTGACACGATTGGTTTCATCATGCTCATTCTGCCTTTTTCATCTCATTATTTCTCCCATGTGTTCCACTTTTTCTTGTTGTTCTGATGTACTCCTTTATAAAGGAGGCTCAAGCTTCCCTGTGTCTAGAGTTCAGGAATCTCCTCCATCCTCTGGAGAGTCCTCAAGGACAACCTGTTAATTGCTCTGAGTTAATTTCAGACAGCTCTTCATGTGTGCTGCAGCTCACACTGACTGGAGTCCCCACACATCTTCCATGAGCACTATCCAACATCACCTGCCCCCTGCAGTCCAAAGTTCCATTCATCCCTTTTTGTTGTTACAAGGGAATTTAGCCAGGCTTGGGGAGGTCTCTGTATTTGTCCCTAGAAAGAATCCCATGTGGTTGGAAGCTGTGACCCCTGCCAGATTGGACTGCACGGCTGAGCTGATCACAGGGCATCCCTTAGGCAACAACTCACTGGCTAAGGAACCACAGGAACCCACTGGGATCTCCAGACAGGGCTGCATGCAGAACATTAAAGTGCTTGCTGTTCACAGCCTACCACGGGTGCAAGTCCCTCGGGACCTCCAAGCTCTTGTTCTCCTGGGGCTTTGGGAGCAGGTTTTTCCATTACACAAGACTAAGCTCCATGTCCAGCACAGCAAGCATCTGTATAATTAGCAGATCACTCACAGAAAGCCTTATCTGCAGCAGGAGAAGACCTCCTGTCTCACCTGTGTCTGGACATCTGGAGCAACACCCAGGAGCCCAGATTCAGAATCAGTGAGCCAGAGAACACCTCCTGTCCCAGCCTCTCTTCTCGGGCTGCACTTGCTGCTCCTACTACAGAAAGTTAGGCCTGCAGCACTGTGCAACCCAGCAGCTCTCCACAGGACAGGCAGTCTCACACTTCCACACTGGGGCTTGCTCTGCACACCAACGAATGTCCCTGTGCAGACATGGTTCTCTAAAGGCAAGATGGGGATGAAATCATCTTCTCCTTTCCCCCTGTGAAAAGAACCTCTTTTGGATCAGTTTCTGCATGTCTAGGAGGACCAGCAATACTGGTGTGATTGTATTAATATAGTCACAGGCTTTAGCTTCTGCTGAAAACTTATTCCCACATAAACAGGCCTGGAAAGCCCAGTGGTAGTAACAGGATAAGTGAAGGTGTCTGTGCTTTGCATGAAAAGTACACGAAAAGCAACAGCTTCAGAAATCCAGAGGACAACTACAGCTCATACCTTACAGCTCAGCAGATAACACTATCATTGCCATTTTTGTTTCTTCTTCCTTTTATTCTTTTATAGCTTTTTAATTTCAAAATAGAAATTGTCTTTTTCTGCCCAGGAAAGGGGTGGGGAATTGCTCCCTGAGAACACTCTTCAGAACATTTATGTAATCAGTAATCAGCGACACACCTCTGAAGTCCAGCATGTCTGACCATTGTCCTTTGCTAGTCACTTCCCTGCACCGAGCAGCACCATCAGAGCACGGCCATAAGCACACAGAAGCTGTGCCATATGCTGGACTATGCTGGGCAATCCACTTGCCCTGGTGTGTCCATTTGCATGTTACAGACTAGTTTGCTTGCTCCTACCCTTATCCAGGCAACATTTTTAATTTAATTTCATTTAATGCTCTCAGGTTTACTTTTTTTTTTCCCCCAAAAATCCACCCACACATGCTTCCATATTCAAAGACAGAATACAAGTACACCCTTAAAAAGGCAACCCTGAAGGCAAACCGAGGAATGTCAGTGTTATCTACAATTTGTAAGACACACACATGAGAAACAGTTTCCTGTCTTATTACAGTATGTGTTGAGTTGCTCCTTCAAGACAAAATCAGAGCCCTCAGAATTTCATCTCCAGACACCAGCCTTCTGGCTCAGATGCCAAATAAGAACTGGACTTGCTTTCCACAAACCTATCACACACAACAGTTTGTGAGCCTCTCAGCTGAAGCTACCTTCCCCTCAAAGCCATGGGCACTCTCCTAGGCATAGCAGCAATACAGTAGGTGACACACCCCTAGACCAACTTGACATCCAAATTCCACTTCTGTGCTATCACACTGTCAAGGGGAAATTACCAGTAATAAATTCCTTTGGAACCAAAATCAACCAGATCATATGACTATACAACAACCCAGAGCTTTAAATATCATCTGCACGTGTCATCTCAAACAATACTACAAGCTCAGAGGCTACAGTTTTATTGTCACAAGGGAAATAAACGACACTGATATGGTGGCTTTCACCTCTTGGTTCATGGCTTGCTTGCACCTAAGGCAGGGCAGATGGAGTCTGCACTGAGGCCATACCTCTTCCACAACTGTCCTCTGAAAAACAAAATCCTTGAGAAGCAGATGTTGCCTTGGAGGTGAGGTTTATCAGTTCAGAGTCCCCAGATGGAGAACCTAACCAAGACCAGTCTTGACCATGTCCCTTGACAGCTAGCTGCTAACAGTCAGCAAAGAGAGCTATGGAAAAAGACACGTTCCCTGGCTGGCTAGCTTCTGTGTATTCAGTCTCCAGAACAGCATCTCAGGCACTCCAGTCACAAGCACATGCATTGCATTTTTGTCCCCGCATGCTGCAGTTTCACCTCTTCGCACAAAAACAGGGTCTGTGTATCACAGCACTGTGTGCTGAACCCTGCATGAGGTCTTCCCATTGCAGCCAGTGTGCAGAAACACAGACGTGTGCCCCATAGCCCTGCTGCTGCTGCTGGGTGCCCCAGCATCCGTCACAGCAGTGAGAATCTCATGGGTAAGGCTATTGAATATGCATTAACGGAGAATCCGAAGTGGGACACTCACTGCAGACACTTGAGCCGGGATAGGGAAGCAGTTTAAACTGGTGCCACAAGAAAACTGAGTTACTGATGAAGTCTTGCAAACAGGGCCAGCCTAGCAAGCAGTTTTGTATGAATAATGCATTTTAAAAAAAAAAAAAAAGGCTGCGAATAGTTTTTGTAAACAAGAAAGGAGGTGCAGAGCCATTAACTAAGTGATCTCACATTCCTCAATTTGCTTTATCAATCTCAGTATTCAGCAAAAAAGCTTAAGAGCAGTCCAGGCTCTCCAGTGAATCAACAAAACCACACAAAGGACCGTACCACTCCTCACAGCCTCCAGGCTGTACATTAGCTTTTAGCAACGGTATCTACCACATGAATAATGCAGCACGTCTTCCAGAGCATCTGTACTCCCATCAATCCACAGTAGCAAATAAAAACCTTTCAGCACGCCTTTCTGTCAGGCAGCAGGACCTTTTTGCAGCTGCTCAGAGGCATATCCTTGGAAAAACAACACTATCCAGCGACCAAAGCTGGAAGCTTTTAAATCGGCCAGCTGGGAACCAGCCTTTTAAATGAGCCATCCTGCGATGGGCCTCGATTTTATCAATTGCCTTTCTTTGTCTTTTGTTCCATAAGGATCCACAGCCACCGTTCCGGGGCTCAGATTAAGGGAGCTCGGACTAAGGTTTCAGTCGGCCCTCAGAAACAGACACGTGTCTGTTCCCAAAAGCAGCTCCCAGCCTGCAGCCAGCTCTTCCCAAGAAGGACACGGTGGCCTCACGGGACACACAGCACACACACCACACCCTTCTCCTGCACTATCAGGCAGCTTCATAATGAAGTATGGGCAAAGAGCCTTCGCCAAACCAAGCATCAGCCAGATGCTCCAATCTGTATTTTCAGAAGCAGAACAGGTGATGGAAAGAGGCGCTTTGTGCACGTCCGTCACCAATGCTGGTTTGAGCACTGCTCCTCTGCAGAAGCACTGAGGTCCCTTCTCCTGGGCAGCCCATCAGGAACTGTGGGAGCTGCTGCTGTCACCCCACGCAGCAGCACATCACGCAGGCTGTCTGAGCAGGGCACCAGTGCATCTGCCACCAGTGCAGATGGACCAGGATCCGCAGAAGTGGTGGGGGAAAGAATGACAGACAGCAGCAAGCAAGATCTCAGAGAGCAACATATTCTAGAAATGTTGTCTTTCATCACAAAACCCAGCTCTAAATAACACTCCAAAATATTTGCAGCTCTCCAGCATGGCACAGATACTTAAATATGGTGCCCTGGAAAAACAAACAGCTCTACTGTTTAATAATAAACATTTGCACAAGTAGAGAGGACATGAAGTAGGAAGGTGAAGGAGTCACTCAAAACTAAAATAATGAGTTAATTTCCTCATCCACTAAACAGCTTTCTCTGAGAGTGCACAGCAGCCCCTCTAGCCCCTTATTTTTGGTGCACAAAGGCCGGGCCAGGAAGTGAGGACTCATGTGAGTCCCTGCAAAGAGACATGTCACAAGGAGACATGTCAGCCCTTCCCCCATGCATGCAGCAGGCCAAAGCAGAGGGTACTGCATGGACACAGCCCCAGGAGAGGTGAGACAGTGGCTCCCCCACTGACACAGGCATCTTCTGCTCAGACCATAAGCAGAAAGATATTTCACTACTTTTGCATCCCCCAGTTAATGTCTTAGGCCAGGGAAGGCAAACATTGCATAGAGACCCAGCCTGTACTGAATAGAAAAGCTCCAGAAACCCACTGCAGCCATGCACCCCACAAACATCATCACCAGCAGGGACCACATTGTTTGTTTCAGAGCATCTTTCTAATGATGAAACCCAAGGCTGCCCAACTAGGGCCAAATTCATGCCAAGGTCCCAAGTTTGGCAAAATGCACATCATGTAATTTTTTTTTACTTTAGAAGATACACAAAGTGTTGTGAACCTCAAAATAATTTTAAGTACCTATGTCCAGGGGCAGGCAAGGGCTGCCAGGAGTGAGTGAAACAAGACCACTCTTCACAAAACAAGGCTGAGACAGCAAAAATCCCTTGGCCTTCCTTCTCCAGCTGCACTTGTGTTCAGCCACAAGTTTAAGTCACAATGCACTCCCCAAGGCAGGCAGCAATGCCAAATGGCATCCAGCATAACACCTTCATGGTGACACCTGTCCATGTTATTGCCACATCCCCACTGCCTGGTACTTCTGTGCTCTTCTGCCATGCTGGCAAAGCAGGGAGATGGACAAGGGAACACATGTGTTTCATAAAAATAGCTCAGCCAGGTTATTTTTAACTCATCCCAGCACAGTCAGCAATAATGGTGAGGGGCAGTCAAGAGAGCAAAGAGAAAAACTGGCAGAGACCACAGCCTTAGACAGCTCTGAAGAGGCTCAGACTGTCCTGTCACCTGATCTGGTGAGGAATTCAAGACTGCGTTTTGGGTAGAACCCCCCAAACATTTTGAAGCGCTGGCTGAATTGTGACCTGTTCTTTATTTGATTGCTGTGGTCACTTCCAATCTTGACACCAAATGTGTACTTGAGCGTCCCTGGGACTAGTGGGAGAAGCAAAGAGAAATTACAACAGTAAAGCACACAGAGCCACATGAAAACGTCAGGCCATAACACACTTGTGGAGCTCCTGAGTCCGTCCTGTCCCCAGCCCACAGCAAAGTTCACTACAAAGGCAGGTCAGGTTACTTAGACTGTCCAGCTGAGTTTGAAGGACTGACAAGGATGGAGATCCCATCGGCCTCCTTGGGAAATGTGCCTATCTGGAGTCTTGTGGAGAAGCTCAGGCTGCAGAGTTAACCAGATGACTCTGCTCAAACTTGCTGCCCACCAGGACCCTCACAGCCTTCACAAAAGCTGCTCCTTTCACTGCAGGGAGGGGCTGCATCATCATCAGGGTGCAGAAGTTGACTTCTATCTTTATTAAATTTCATGTGGGGATGGTTTTACCCTCATTATAGGCATAAAGCAGTCTGGAGCCTCCAGCTTGCTTAGAAACCCCAGGAGCTGGGAAGTGCCCATGGAGGGCAGAGGCAGTGTTGCCAGACACTGGACTTCCCTGCAGTGGCCTGACAAGCAGCATTCTCCCATAAGCAACCAAGTGGTTCACCCTGGAGCAAGGGAGTCTGAGGCACCATCACTCTTACTCCACTGCCAACAGCACCTGGAGCTCTGCTTCTTGAAGGTTCACACCACTCACTCAGGCACAGGGAGCAAAGCATCACTAATCACCCCCGGTCACAGGAGAAGTTTCTTCATGCATATTTTTAAGCCAACATCAGCTAGAAATCAAGCTGAAGTGCACAGACCACCCTTCAGTGTGTATGAAGACACTTGTGCTTGGCCAGTGCAAAGTCAGTTTGTGCACCCCAGGAGGCACAGAGGAATACTTCAGGGATGATTCCACACTCAGTGGTAACACCTTTTTTTGGCAATCTGTCCCTTCACCACTCTCTTTTCTGCCTCATGTGGTGCCACACTCTGCAAGCTCTGACAGAAAGAAACATGGTGAGCTGAGGACATAAATGTCTTCAGTCAACATGGCCTTTACAAGATACCATGGTGGATCAGGGGAGTGTGAAGACTGGGAAAACCCAAAACAACCCCAAACCTCACCTCAGTTTCATTAGGCTTATCAGAGCTCTCAGGAAAGGCAGGAGGCAGTATTACCAAAGCAGATGATGGGGCAATGCCAGCCTCTCTGGAGGGTAAGCCCCACCTTCCTCTGATTCACCTCTAGCTTTCCAAGATAGCCTGTGTACAGAAAGATAAAGCTAACTTGCCTGCATCCTCCAGAGACAATACCCTCTTTCACTTCACTGGTTACCTGGGCAGCAAAGAAAATATTATTGCTTATCAACTTCCTTGTGAGTACTAATGTGCTTCTGAATTCAACAAGAGGGCAAATTCCACCTTAGACACCTTTTATATGCTGGCAAGATCCTGATTCATTACAAAAGAAAAGCAAATAAAACAATCCTGGTTGAAAGAAAAATAAAAGCTGGAAGCCTCTTCTGCCCCCTCCATACCTGCAAAAACTCAGCTTAAAAAGGAAGTTATAAACTATCAGGGACATTGCCATGTCTCTTGTCAGAAAAACAGCCTTGAAAAATTCATAATCAGACACTCTGCAAGCTCAGCAGTTTCTCCTGAAACTAGAATGCCATGCTTTCACTCTCCTGTTCCACAGAAAGAAGTTTCCTGCTATTCAAGGCCAAGCTGCCTTCTGAGTTTCAGAAACCAAGGTTCAGCTCCCCACCAGAATGATGCAGCTGGGTCTCAGTAACATGCCATGTTCTTTGGGAAGACAAGGACACTTGGTCCCACCTATCTTTATTGGGAGGTCTAACAGTGCCTGCAGACATCTGGCAGAGTGGGTATCTCTTCTAAAGGCTACTGTACAGAAGGCTTTCCTTGCAGTGAAGCCTTTCCTTCAGCATCACTGGTTCAAGAGTTCAAGATGTTCACCTTCAGGGAATCCCAAGATCTTGGTTACTTGCCCACAGGAGTCCCAGTGGGATCCATTGGGCTAGCCAGATTTCTTCTCAAACCTCTCCTGCCTACCTGAGCAGTTGTGGTTTCCACCAGAACACAGATACATGAGAAAACCTGAAGTGCCCAGCAGAATGGTGAGGCAATGGAAATGCACCAAGTGTAGCTGTTTCTCCTGAGTTCTGTCAAGGTTTGGAGGTTACACACTTCACTTGAATGTCTCAATGCACAGCCCTTACATCTAATGTGATGTCATGTCACTGCACTCCCCCATGGCTGAAGCTCTGTACACAGGCTTGAATGTGATGAGATCCTGGCCAGTGACACCAAGTCTGTATCTCATCTCCGAAACTGCCTGGGGAAATGAAAACTGCGGAAGAGCTGGGGGGGCACTAACCAGGTTCCTACTTGTCTGGGAAGGAAAGCACAACCCCATATGCAAGGGCACAGTGTAGGAGACCCTGCCTCTGTGGTCTCCAGTTAAGCCTCACAACCAACCTACCCACAGCTCTAATACACAACAGATGTGGAGCCTTCAAAATCCCTAAGGACGATGGCCTCCACCTGCCTGGTTCCACTGTCCTCCTGGGGATACAGTTTTCTCTGATGTCTGACCTACTTCCCTCCAGCTGCAGCTTGCATTCTTGGTCTCCGTATTACATTGTCAGTGCCATGGAGAGTCTGGCTCTGTAACTGTCCTCCCAGAAGTTGCATCCTTCTGTTAGCAAATGGGTTTAGCAGCAAAGGACGCAGGTACCTACTACCATAGACCAGAGCAGAAACAACCAGCTGAGAGCTTCCCAGTCATGAGCCAGAATTACAGGGAAATGGTCCCTGTCCTTCTGGGGACAATGACAGCAGGACTTTGTTCCTTGAAAGGCAGCAGAGGTGTTCTGTGAAACCCATAGCTGCAGAGTTCTTCCACCTCCCTTACAGCATCATCTGCATGCAAAAAATAGTGAGAGGCCCACACAAAAGAGAAGTGTAGGAAACTCTCCCACAGCCACGCAGTGCCTATGGAATTATGATTCCAGTTGAGGCTTTTCTCTTTGAGCAGCTGATTAAGTCAGAAATGACATCTCTCTGTTCTCCAGAAAACTGCTAACACACTTTTGAGCTCTTTAACAGCAGGTGCCACTTATTTGAAGCATGACAAGCCAGCAAGAGAGTGTGGCAGAGGCAGGTGTCACAGGCACAACAGCCAGTGCTTTCTTCCACCACATCATAGAATCACAGAATATGCTGAGTTGGAAGGGACCCATCCAGATCATTGAAATACAACTCCTGTCCCTGCACAGGATACTCCCAAGAGTCACTCCATGTGAGAGTATTGTCCAAACACTTCTTGAACTCTGTTAGACTTGGTGCTGTGACCACTTCCCTGGGGAGCCTGTTCCAGTGCCCAACCACCCTCTGGGTGAAGAACCTTCTCCTCATATCCAATCTAAACCTTCCCTAAATCAGTTTCAGATGTTTTCCTCAAGTCCTGTCACTGGTCACAAAAATCTAGATGTCAGTGTCTGCCCCTCCTGTTCCCCTCACAAGAAGTTGTGACTGCAATGAGTTCTCCCCTCAGTATCCTCCAGGCTAAACAGATCAAGTGACCTCAGCTTCTCCTCAAGGCCCTTCAGCATCTTCATTGGCCTCCATTGGACACTCTCCAATAGTTTAACATCTTTTTTCCATTTTGTCACCCAGACCTGTCCCCAGCACTCGAGGTGAGGCTGCCCCAGTGCAGAGCAGAGCAGGACAATCCCCTCCCTTGCTGTGCTGGCAGTGTTGGGCCTGATGCACCCCAGGACACAAGTGACCCTCTTGGCTGCCAGGGCACTGCTGGCTCATGTTCAACTTGCCATTCACCAGGATCTCCAGGTCATTTTCCATGGAGCTCTCCAGTCTCTTGTTCCCCAGTCTATACACACATCCAGGATTGCCCCATCCCAGATGCAGAATCCATCACTTCCCCTTGTTAAACTTCATACTTGTTGGTGGTTGCCCAGCCCCCTATTTTATCAGTTTCTCCACAGGGCCTCTCTATCCTCAAGGAAGTCGACAGTTCCTGCCAATTTAGTGTCATTAAGTATGTAAGCTTGCTTAGTATCTCTTTCAATCCTGCACCCAAGTTGTTAACGAAGAGCACAGGGCCAAGGATGGAGCCCTGTGGAACCCCACTAGGGACAAGTCTCCTCCAGTTTGATGTCACCCCATTGTGAGTATGGTACCCTATACATCATGAATTTTAAAATTTATCATTTAGAGCAGCAGTAGCAGGTTAAGCTTTGCTTTTTGGTTTTTAGCCTGGTTTGAGTGATGCTGACTAAGTGGGAAGACTACCCATGCTTTCCCTGCCAGGGAAATGAGATTCTGTGCCAATTCATTCACCTGCTGGGCTTGGCAAATACAGTTTCTGGAAACCACTGCCATCACTGTGAAATCATTCTATCAGTGCAAGTACAAAAGTATTGTTTGGTTCAGACTTGGAGCATGGGTTTGAAGCCAATTTATTGCCACCATTCACTGCTCTCCAGTTTGCATTGCAAAGCCATCTTGGAACATGCAGACAGGATTCCCTCCAGCTGAAATTAAAATCATTCCAGGGTCAGGACCCAGTATGCTCCATCTGCTAATGGAGCCAGCTGAGCCGAATTAAAACATCCAAAACACCTGTGAATATAAAAAGTCCTGGTATCACCTCTTTCACTTTAGAGATCTACTTTTCTTGAACTATAGATATTACAGCTAGCAGAGATGTGAGTCACTGCACATAGACATACCTCTCTGTTTGACCTTCAGCCTTACCTGTTTTCATACAGACTATGTTCTTTACCTCCTCTCCTCCAAGGTGCTTTTAGGTGATCCTCAAACTCTGATCATTTGATTCAGCACCACTGCTCTCCTCTGTGGCCAGTCTCATTCTTCACACGTCTCCATCTTCACACCTCCCAGCAATGAAGATCAGCCTCTCCTCCCACACAGTAGTAGTTTAATTACTGTATACTTCACTCCTGCCAGCCTCTTCATGGATCTCCACCAGTATGAGTTTTGATCATCTTCCAGCTTTGTCCCACTGCACCAGCCTTCTCTTCAACCCTTCCAGCCAGGGAGCACCCCTGGAAGTGCCTCCACATCCAAGAAGACCTCCCTGCTACAGGCTCTCTCTCCTTCTACCACTGCTGCTTTCTATGCCAGCCTATGTTTCTCCAGCATAGCTGATATCCATGCAGACAAACTGATCTTTTCTACGCCTTTGAGTCAGCTCTGGGCATCTGTGCCTCACTGACTTTTTGAGCCAAAGGCTTATCTGTCTGTTTAGCCAGCCCTAATGGATTTTCCGCCTGCAGATTCATCTAATGGCTTTTCTTGAACCACATCCCCAACATCCTGTGTCAATGTATTCTACTGTTTATCTGTACCCTGTAGTTCCTGGGCAATGATAAACAGAGGAACAATCACTCCCTATCTGAGCTCTCCATGCCATCATACTACCATATGTGAAAAGGTGTATGTCACATCCCTTTTCAGACATACCTTTCCCAAGCTAAACAGTTGTCCTTCTCTGCATTCCCTTCTGCACTACCAGGTCCTCAATGAGCTGCAGAAAGCTAGTTTTGCATGAGGCACTGAAGACCCAGTTGCACTACAGAAGTATCCAGACAGTTTTCGGGGTTTTTTTAAATCAGTGCAGTAGGAAGGAGGAAAAAATAAAAAGGTATCACAGCCCTTAAAATCTGGCTGTGAATTACAGCAGAATTCTGAATTCCTGACATAATGCAGGCCAGGCAGCTTGGGATGCTATTTCCATGCCTTAGGCAGCAAAAACAAAGATTGTCTGTGTGAAAAAGAGTGAGAAGTAAAGCACTGGGTAGGACACACTAGGCTTCACTGCAGCTATGTGAATATGCAGTTTTCTGTGGATATCTTATATGCATTCATGAAATTACATTTGTATCTAGGGCCTTCTAGTACCAGAGAGCCCTCAGGCTCCAGGAAACTTCTGAAGACTGGTCAGAGTCAGTGGAGAGTCAGCACTGTACTTCTAGCTTAGCCAGAGATGACAGCAAGTGGGAAGAGTCCCACAGAGGACTCCCTGAGCAGGCTCCAGGACTGCAGGTGAGTGCACCACTGCCCTGCGTGACACTGTCATGCCAGGGGACTCCAGGTGTAGGAAGGACAGCAGGTAATGACACAGGTAGATATAAAAGTAAAGAAAGGGTTAGTTTAGAAACAGCTCAAAATAAAAATCTGGATTTCCTGGGGAAGTCTTGCTTTTCTGCAGGAGTTGAAGACACTTGCAAATTTCCACACTAATAGACTAAAATCTATTTTAGATCTTTAGATCTTTAGATGTGTGGTCATCTGCCTGTACTGGCAGTGGCCAGTGGCACCAGTGGAAGCAGAACCCCACAACAACAAAAGGTGTATGAAACACTTCTGATGCCATGTATGGTGTCTGTGTCTTTAATCTTCCAAATTCACACAACTGAGCTTAACTGCAAGACAGGCAGAAAGTAGTGTACAAATGCTGCTATTTGTTTTTATATATGTAAGATAAGCTGTCATGAAGTTATAGAGAAGTTCACGTTGCAAGTCATGTCAGGGAAGGAAGTATAGGTAAGACATTGTAAAACTCTTCTGAAATATACAAAACCATACACAAAATAATGACTGGTTTCTCAAAACTGGAAGAAAGAGAAGGTAGAGAAATTTTAACTTCAGTTCCCTCTTTACACATTAAATGCATTTTCTCAATCAGGCTTAAGAAGCCCTGTTCTAGTAACAGCCCACAGACAATTGGACACCAAATCAAAAGTCTCAAAGAGAGATTCCCCAAGCTAAGAGCAAGATGAGCTTTAGTGAAATAGGTTTTTTTTTGAAACCTCAAGGATGACCAAAATATAGTCAAGAATATCCTTTGATATTTTTTTCTTAATTCAGTGGATCAACCTATAAAGCAGATATGTGTGCTGCAGAAAAAGTTAGGAATTCTTAACCACTCATCCGAGTTCAACATGCGTCATGAACATTGGGAAAGAAACATGGAACACAAGGACCAAGACTTTCTAGGTGGATTTTAGCTGTGGGTTTCCTTGCTTTAACTTGTGGAAACTTCCACTCCTAATATCATTACCAGGTTTTTGGTTCTAGTATCACAACCAAATCACAGGCAAATTTAGACTAGGAGGGACCTCTGATGGTCCACAGCACAAACTTCTAGTCAAAATAGGGTCAGCCTTTAAGTCAAGCCAGGTTTTTCATGGCCTTGTTCAAATGAATTCTGAAACTCTCCAAAGGTGGAGACACTTAAGGCAAGAAAACTATCCTGCTAAGCCCCTGTTTGGATAATTGTGAACTCAGTCAGTCATTACACACCAATCACAAAAGCAGGTACTGGTCCTACACAGTGCTCTGCCTCCATGAGGATGAGTCACCTACCCCTCCCTCTCCAGATCTCAAGTCAACACAGCCAATGAAGTCCTTCTCCAATTACAGTCAAAGTTCAAACTGGCTCAGAGGACTCCTGCCTTCAAATTGTCATCCCTCCAGCACCCATAAAACATAACTCAGGAGAAAAAGTTAGCTGTTGTGTTAGGGAACAAGAATACCACCATGGGACCCTACGGGCAAAGCCCAGCAGAACATGCTGAGAGCTTGGAGAGGGACATGTATGGTCTCCTCTTTGAGAGGAGACAGTCTAGGGGTGACAAGCTGGAGAAAAGAAATTTCTGCAGGAGGCCAGGTAGCTGTTGTTTGGCTAATGGCAGACTGAGAGGTGTCACCTACTTCCAGAGAACAACGCTGTCTGCACTGAGTGGCATTATTTAGGTGATCATCCTGTTCAAGTTTCTAGCAATGCATCATCCTGGGAAGCTCTTCCCACGATTCCTCCTCTTTGCTGCTAAAAAGACAACTGCCTTATTATTTTGCCAAGTAATAACTTCTGCTTCCAGCTACCAGCTCTCATTTGTGGTTTGTCAGCCCAACTGAACAATCCATTATCTATAAAGATAGAAGCGATTTTTGATCTTTTCAATTCCACAGAAACCAAGAGTTCACCAAAATACAACCTGGAGACCAAGAAAGACAAAAGCATCAACTTTCCACTTGAGCTTTTAACTGTAAAATCTCATAGAGGGGTTGGGTTTTTCTGTTCCAAAACTTGTGTTGCCTGGCAGGATACATCACACCCAGAACCACTGCACAGGAAATTTATGTATGGCATGAGCCTCAAATAGATGCAAGGGGCTGTAACGTCAAATCCTTCAATCCCTATTAACTCTTCAAATAAATACTATGATTTTTAAAGCCATGAGACACTGAATTGCAATTGATTTCTGTGGAGTATGTCAGATGCCAGGCTATCATTAGCAAAATCAATCTTTTCAATTAAGATTCACGCATCAGTTACTGACATAAAGACCTTTTGCAAATTCAAAGCAAAACAGCCATGACCACAGGCAGGAGGGGTCAGAAGACGGACTCTGATCCTCCCTGACTGCAAGGAAAAGAGCCTCTGTGTGTAGAAGCTGAACATTACAGGAGCAGGAACTTGGAGCAATGCTATTCTGATTTTGTTTTTGTTCCTCTATGTGTGCGTTTTGGTATTCAAATTAAATTAGAGAAAATGGCAGAGAAAAATAATGTGAACTAATTACATTTAAGTAGATGTTAGCAAGACAATATTTGACTTCTTCTACTTGTCTCTCGCAATTAAAGAGCTGTCTGGATTCTCTGTGCCTATTACCCTGCAATTTTGTTGCCAGCACAGACTCCTTTTACAAAGCAGATAGAAGAAACCAAGGATGACAAGGAAGATTGGTCCTTCCTGGCATCATTCATGTTACAGGCAGTGTTCCTAAAAACGTCAATGTTAGGCTTCCTAGAAACAAGCATTGCAACTGTGCCAGCAATTCAGGCAAAATGGTAGCTATGCTTTTCTAAAGCAATATGGCTTTTATTTTTCAAGATCTGTGTATTCTTCCTTAGAGAAAACACAGTGAAACACTGGTTTAAATAACTGGTTTGAAAGAGCCTCAGTGTAACCCTGTGAAAGGTGGCTGAGAGCTGAACAGCACTGGCGGAGTCAAATCTGCTGCAGCCCAGAAAGCAAACTGCACAGATACCCGACAGGGTAGCTGTGGTGCTACAGGATTCAGCACAGATCAATGGTGTGACAATGACACCAGGGGCATTCAGGGGCAGCCCTTCAGGGGTCCTTTGAGAGCCACGTCCGAGGAAAAGGCACTTGTCCACCAAGCACTTCTCATGCACCCTACCATTGATTCCCAGAAAACATGGGATGGGATCCAGAGATTTCAGACTCTCTCAAGGAGGATTTCAGCCCTTTTCACATATGCTCTGCATGGCAAGTTTAAATCACAGTATTTGTAGAGAAAAGACTGATTAATTTCAGCTCTGGGGAGTAAGCCCAGTATTTGCCTTGGCCCCTCCCTGCACCTTTTTTCCTGACTGTCCCTGCTCAACTTATGCACAAGCTCAAGCCACAAGGCTCATATTTCCTTTATTAATGCAACCCTGACATGGACAGCCTTGCCCAGTCACCTTTTTCTGAGAGGAGCTCTTCCCCCAGCATTGCCTCCTCTCCTGTTTAAGCACAGCTCCCAGAACTGCAGAAGGAAGAACACTGCAGGAGGAAGAACAAGATGGAGTTTGGCCTCTGCTGCTTTCCTGGAAGCTATCTTATCAGTTTTCATGAACTTTGTCTTAATCTCAGCAATAAAAAAACCACAGCTTCTGGGATTTTCTTTTGCTTTGTCTTCCTTATCATTTTCCTAGGTGACTTTGTCCCACAGAGGAAGAGAGGCAGTGCAGAGTCATCAGTTGCAACCTTCTCTCTGCAGGTAGGTCCATGTTTCTTTGCACAGAGATAAAGAGCAAGCGATTCACCAGACTGGAAGGAAACTCTCCAGCAAAACGGAGCCCTGAAGGATGCTCAGAAGAAAGAGGGAGAGAGATGCCAAACTTTGGGCACTGCTCTGGAAAATTTGGAAGTGTGTGACACAGAGCAAGGAATGGGTCAACAAGGGAAGAGAGAACAGGGCTTGGAGCTGCACACTATCATTGGTCCTACCCTTGGCAGCAGCATGTCTCCAAGCTTTAGAAAGGATTTTGCTTGGCTGAGGGTCAGAAAGTCCTATTTGTGAATTTCAAAGTGCTTTAGAAATAGTAAGCATCAGCATTACACTAATAGAGCCCTACGGGGTGTATTTTCAAAATGGGGAATTGCTGGCAAGCCTGTAATACCACAGAGGGGAAATCCCTGGAAATACTAGGCCAGTCTTGCTTCTACTTACAAGCCAGTATAACCCTGTCAGTATCAAAATCTCTCAGCCAGTACAGCCTCCTGGATGATGTAAAGGTCTTTCCTGTTTCTCCTGAGGAGAGGCAGGAGGCGCGTCAGCATAATTGCAGTGTGCTGCAGGCTGCTTGCCTCAGTCAGCTCCACAGCCAGAGCAGTTTAACGTGCACCTATGGGAAGCCATGTAATGACTGCATGTGAAACACCTCACCACACCATGGCTCTGGTGCCTTCTTGCCACAGGAGAAAGAGACCAGACCATCTGTGCTCCTGCTGTGCATCCAGAGGTGGCCAGACACAGCTGTTTCAAAGCACAGCTGCTGTCCAGCATCGCCAGGGATGCCCTTGGCTCTGAGCAGCAGTTTAGTACCAAGGTCCAGCAGCCACCCAGACAGCCCACTGGTCAACTGTAAGACCACTGGTGTTTAAAATTTGAACTCAGGAATATTCAGACAAGGTGCTGGGGTTTTGTGGGGCTTTTTTGTTGAAGCAAACACTTCAAACAAACTTTCCTATGAGAGTGAAATACAGGGTGTTGCCGTTAAGGACCTACTCAGTCCCCTTGAACCAGCCAAGAGTGGATAGTGGGGAAATGATGCAGGACAGCTTCCCTCCACGTTGTTTCCTCAGAGAGTCTCCATCATACCCTACCACAGCCCACTCCCCAACAGTTCTCCCATCAAAGTCCCTGCCGGGGAAATCAGGACCTAACAAGGTGGCATGAAGACTTCATGCTATGTAGCCACCGTGGATCAAGGAATACAAAACGACAGAGGAAGCAAACTGACTACAATTTATGAGGAGCCTGCAAGGTCACGCATAAAACATAACTTAGCTTGCCCCAAGGCAACCGTCTCTCACTCAAAGCATCACCTTTTTTTCTGGGATATGCCAAAGCCTTCAGTTCTCTCCCTAAGCCTCTGCAACATTGAGCACCTGAGCACCTGAAGCTTACAGCACATGGACCTGCTCTGTATTCAACTATTAATCCCCAAAACACAGCTCACACCACATTTAGGCATCTTGCAGTCCAGACAGCCCACAGGCAAGAGAGGGCTGCCCTTGCAGAGGCACCACAAATCTGTTCGAGAGACAGCAGCCTGCCCGGTGCCAACCCACCTAGAAAGAGACTCACAGAAAACTGCCACAGACTCAGACAACTGAAAAGCCACTCATTATCCAGCTACTAACTAATGTAGCGGACAGAAAAATGTGAAAATATTATCCATTACAGGCATTTGCAGAGCGAGAAATTTGCTCAGAGGGGACAAACCAGCATACTTGAAAGACAGGCAGAAATTACCGAGGCAGAAAAGGAGAATGAGAAACATACAACATCTGGAGATACCCTGAGCAAGTTTCCTGACCAGGAAACCCACCTGCTGCACAGACACAGCGACGAGCAAGCCGGGTCAATGGGGTGGAGGTGATCAGCACTGCTGCTCAGGCAGGCACAGCTGCCACACAAGGGACAGTGGTCTCCCTCACCCCCAGACTGGCAAAACAGGCACACTCATGCTATGGTGCCCTGCCTCCGAGGAAGAGAGGCCAGAAGGAGCTTAGGGCAGAGTTGGGGTGCAGGCAGCAGAATTGTCTGGCTCTTTGTCCAAACAAGACCAGTACCTGGGTCTCACGTTTCCTAGGTCTGTGGCAGCTCTACCGAGATAACGGGCTTGGATTTGTCGCTGCAGAGTAAGAGATTGAATGAATTTGAAATACGTTCATGGAAGCTATAATAATAAATGTCATAATGCTAATTCACCAAACAACAGCAGCACAGATGAAAACACCTTTTTCCTTGTCTCTAAAAAGCAATCAGCTCTCCCCTATTCTGCCTCACAAAGCTCTAGAGTTTCCTGAAATGCTCACAACCAAAACATGAACTCCCTGGTGTCTCCATAAGTCACTCCCTATCTCTGATCAAACCAGGAGAGATCAGAGTTCTCCAAAGAGGGCATAGCCAGAGGAAGAACAAAGGGAACAGCAGGGCTACACAGGCTGCTCCTTTGTTAACCCACTGGGGAGCCTGCACTGGAGAAGCTTAAAGACAACCATCAGTCAACCTTCTCCCAAATGTTCCCTGAATCCTCTGCAGAAATCGCTTCCCTTGAGCACCCAAGGGGCCAAAAGAGGCTAAGTCTGTCCAGGCAAACACCCTTTACAAGGACTGCAGCACGGTGTCTTCTTAAAAAGTATAAGTGAACAGAGCTGGGGCAGGATGGCGTGGGAATCACGAACAGACAGGATGCTCCAGAGCACGACAAGGAGGGCACCACTCCCTGCATAGTGAACAATGTGTTCAGGCACTGCACATCGCTGGCCTCACCGGGCCATCGGTCTGCAAAGTGCTGTCTGTTACATACCGCAACAGCCTGTCTTGGCCCTTGAAAGAGCAGCGGCATCAAAGCCAGACCCACGGAAGAAGCAGTCTTCAAAGCTGTGCTGCCTGAAAATAAGATCCAGTTCCCCCTTCAGAGGGAAGTGGCACCGGGAGATCCCAGAGAGTAATTTATGTGTCATTTATGTGGCTGTCATCGTGCTCCGTGGAAGATGCGACCTAACGTGACATCAAGCACCCGAATTCCCCACGACTCCAGCAAAAAAGGCCAAATTTAACCCATCACACACAGCATAGGTGAGGCTTCTCTATAAGTAATAAGCGAAGTTATACAGATGCCAAACGGTGCCACTGGCGGCACCGGCCGGCAAGGCTGGCAGGAGGCGCAGCCCTCCCTACCGGGCAGCAGGACGGCTCGGGTGGGCAAGAAGCCCTGTTGCTCCGCGCACCGCCGCCTGCAGACCCCCGGGTCGGAGGGCACCGGCTGCCGCTCCGCCACACCCGGCGCAGAAAATCCCGCCGGCAGCTCCCCGCAGGAACAGCCCTGGCGCTACTGGCGAGCCAGAGAATCTTGCCCGCCAAGGGCGCGACCAGCACGGGCTGCTCCCTGCGGGAACGCCCCGCTCCCGCCGCATGCACCGGGGGATGCCCGAGGCCCGCGGCACCGGGCGGCCAAGGCATCCACCGGCCGTCGGTGCCCCCGCAGCTGCGGGAGACGGCCCAGCACCGCACAAAGCTGGGTGGAGCCGGAGGGAGCTGCGGCNCGGCGGGCACCGGGAGCTGCCGCTGGCCCCGTGAGCTGCCGAGAGCCTGCCCGGGGCCATCAAGTCCGCAGCCGTGCCCCGCCCCTGGCCGCAACCTCCCGTGGCGGTGCCGGGGCGGGGAGAGCCCTTCCGCAGCCACAGCAAGGTGCTTGACTGCCTCTCCGCTACCCTGGGCTCGGGAGCCAGCCCTCCCGGGCCGGCCTGCGCCATTCACCGTCACCATCGCCGCTGCGGGTGGGTCCCCGACTCTGTGCCCGGAGGCACATGGTGAAAGGTGGGTGCGTGATTCTCCTACCAGATCGACCTGACAGCATCAGGACTTTGCTGTCTCTTGCAGATAGAGTACCACAGGCCTTGCATTAGGTCAGAGAGCTTCTGAGGAGACGGGTGCACTGTGCCATATCGTCAGTGTGGCCACCAGGTACCGCTCATCCCGAACACTGCACGCACCCCTGCAACACGTTTTAACGTGCCAGCCCTAGCTGGCAGCCTTTGGCTGTCTCAGCAGACCCCGGCAGACGGTGAGACACGGGCCCAAAGCTGCAGGCCCTTTACTGATGGCATATGGCTTTAGAAAGCTTCTCACAGAGCTCACGCACAGACTTTGGGGTCAGCTGGTACCTTGGCAGCACTACAAACCTCCTCGATGCCCTGAATGAGGAACTTGGTAAGTAGACAGCAGTTCCCAAGATCAAATAGCAGAGGAGGTTTCTTTGGCCAGGTCACCCCCTCAGCTAGCCCTGCTCTGGTCCTGTCTGATTAATCACAGTCTGAGACAGCTAGCTCATCTACATACCAGAGTCCCATCACTCACTGGGTAGCAGAGGCAGCTATGGGCTGAGCTAGCAGCTGTGACAAGACTGTGAGACTCAGTATCCTTCACAAGTGAGATGCTGCAGATCAGGGTAAGGGACCAAACAGAAAAGCAAACATGCCCAAAAAATAGCTTGGATGCTGTTACCAATTATTAACTCTTCAAGGCAAAGTATGGTTTATCAAGAAGCTGTGTATCAGCCTTAGCAGATGTAGGCAAAGACAGAAGGGGTGGATGCCTCATGAACCCTTCCAAAAAATGTCTCAAACTTCTCAAACAAAGCAACAACAAGCAACATAGCAGGGATTGAAATCACTGGAAAAGTAAGAACTGTGGACAGTGCCGAGAGAGAGACAGGAATTGTGTCCTTAGCTGAAAGGTAATTCCGTCAAGGGGAGATCACAACCACCAACCCAGTGACTATTTCCTCACTACAGACCCCAACTCTAGTAGAAGAGGAGACTGCACTTGTGACATCATTAGCACACCTGTCAGGACACCTCAACTCCTTTTGGAGAAGAAAAATGATGCCTATGAAAAGACCAGATCCACTGAATTCTTCAAGGGTGTTGAGCAGAATTTCAGAACCAACCAGCAGCCCCTAAGAGTGATCTTGATCCTTTGTTACCACATGCCAGCCCAGGACATCCCAGGAGATTGAGGCACTTCAGCAGATACATCATCAAACAACTGTTGAGAAGCAATGTCCATGGATGGAGCACAGGAAGGAATTCCTGTGGACACAAATTTTGGACGCTAGTGCAGCAGCTGTCCTGGTCTTGCCCTGCCTACAGGAATTGAGATGACTTCTGGGACCCCTCAGGATCCTTGCAGTGTGTACTCACATGTTCCCTATGGAGAAGTACAAGATAGGTCATGTATTGATACACAGATCCTTTTAACACATGTTACGTTAAACAACCAGCCCTGATTAAGCTGTAGAAGATTGCATGCAGGACTGACAGGGAGACAAAGATGTCTTTGTTTAGGGTTACTGGGGGGAAAGATTTCTTCTATCCACATCCCTGTCCACTGTAGGCATCTGGCTGGGCTACTCATGTGCAAGTGCCATTCCTGAGACCTGTTTTAGGTGCTGACAAATTGGATGGTTTTGCTCCCCAGTCCCCTTCACAGTCTTTCACTGGGTGGCTGGGACTGGGGTGTCTTTGGTGATTGGGGTGAATGCTACGCTCTGTCCTCCTCTCTGAGATATCCCAACTGGTCATCCAGCAGCAAGAGCCTGGCTGAGCAACCGCTGCTGACAGCCTGCGTCCACAGAAGTGGGTTGTGCGACAGAGCACTCTCACACAACACTTCTGTTGTGTAAAGGGCCTCCAGCAGCCAACATGTTAGTGCTTTCTGTTGAGATCCAGCAGCAGAAGTTGGAGCAGAGTGTTCTGTAACTCTCTGCCATCCCTAACCATAAGGTGCCAGAAACCAGGCCAAGAAGCAGGCTGGTGTCCCACCCATCTCTTTCTGTCCCATGCAAAATAATGAGAAGTGGAAAGCTACCACTCCAGCAGAGCTGGTTATGAAGGGGAGCCTGACAGCAGTGCAACAGAACACCACTGTTAGCCAGAAACCACGTGCAGCATCTTAACCTATGGCAAGCCACTGGAAGAGCAGAGCTGGCACCTGTTGTGGCTCGTCTGCATTGCAGGAGCTACATCAGCATGGCCACATTCACGGTATCTGTGCAGCAATGATGAAGCACTTCACCCAGCTCCCAGGCTCCCTGGGAGCAGGGTCCTGACTGGCATGGAGCATTTGCAGAAGTGGATGAGAGGAGACCGAAGGAAACCAACTTTCTGCATGGTGATGTGCCTCGCAACCCTAAGAAAGGCATGACTGGTTTGCAGACATGATATCCTCAAGTGTATTTAATTCAAGGCTAAATTATACCAGCACACAACCCAGTATATCTGCACTGAAGGGGAAATGCTGCAGCAAGCACTGAACTCTACTTTATCCCTGCCTGCAGAGGACAAGGGGCCATGTCTCTGGTAGCTCTGGATGGAGACACATAGAGGAAGCTGCTAATTAGTTATGACCAATTAGCTTCATCTTTAGAAAAACTTCCTACTGTAATTATTTCCAGGCCCACGCAGCTCACTATCACTAACTGTGCCACATGTATGGGGGTGGGTGGCATGGAGGGCACAACAGCCACCAGCTTTGGGACTGATTTAAAGCAACACTGAAATGCTAGTGTCAAAACTCAAAGCTGTTTCAGAGTTTGTGGTATTGGCATTTCCCATCAACGTGCAAGAGCTTTTATGATGTTGAAAGATGTTATTGGAAGATGCAGCAAAAAATATCAATTGGTTTTAATTTTATTTTGGAACTTTTCCTCCCTGCAAAATGCTGCCCATAGACAATACTTCTCTAGTAACAAAATGACTTTGTAAAAGAAAAAAATGTAGGCATTATTTTCAGTATGGAATTGTGATGTTGGGCTGAGTACTATTTTTTCCCAAATGATATGGACAGTAGAACAGAACAAAATTTTACTTTTATCAAATAAAGGGAACAATGTAGCCTTGGAGAAGTAGACAAAAAAAGTCATGAAAAATACAACAGGATGGCAGCTTAGCTTTGCAAGGCTGACAGCGCAGAAGTTATGCAAAGCAACAATATTGTGCTTACTCAAAATGGGGGTTGAGGAACAGCCACCTAAAAATGACACTGGACATTGAAGACAAACCCCAAAGAACCATATAAGGACTTCCAGTAAGGGGTGCAACTATGCAAAATAAAGTAATACACACACATCAAGTAAGAAGGGATAGCCAATGAGTATGTCATCAGTGTGTATGATAAAAGCTCACAGTTTTGATCATTTACCCAATGCTCAGGGCACTCTGTTAGTGGAAGTATTCTCTGAGTGACCAGCACACTGCAATGAAGAATGCTAATTTCTAATACTCAAAACTATGTTAGAAAGTTTTTATCTGGCCGATTTTGGTATTACAAGGGGGCTTGAAAGTTCATTCTACTTACTCCTGGATATTGCTCCAAGTCCCCAAGTTTTGAACAGCTTGACACCAGAACGTGCCAGAGGTTCTGTGTCATGAAAATTAAGCTCAAAACGAGAGCAGATACTGATCCAACAGCTGGAGTCTCAAAGGCAGACTTTGCACTTTGCAGGAAGCTGTCATTTAATAACAAGGAAAAATAGGGACTTCGTCTCAAAGGTAGTGGACCATGTGACCAAAGCAAACATCTGGCTGCAGCAGAGCAGGGGACCTTTCTCCCCAAATGTGTCACGCTTAGGGATACCTTCTCTTCCACTGACTAACCTGGCATGCTGTTTTCCCCTCTGGAGAGCTCCTGAGATTGAAGAGAAAACACACAGATAATCTCATGATTTAGCATTTCTGTGCAGGCCTAGGAAAGGGGTTAAATTATCTTGGATGGCAGCATATTATAACAGCTCCAACATTGTGGCTCAGTCATGGGCAAGTGGTTTGTTTTCTTGCACTTGGCATGTCCCTAGACCAAACAAGAGTTAATGTTTTGTAAAAGAGCTCTTAGCACTGGGAGATGGCTGGAGAAGTCTCAGCATTGTCTCAGTTAAATGGGAAGAGAGCAAGCCCCAGGCCTTGTGTCTGTGATAGTGGCAGGAGGTGGCCCAGACTGCAGACTGGAAGAGAAACTCAGTACCGTGGTACAGCTCCCACTACAAGGTTTTGTTGCTATCCACCCACAGAAAATGCCTTGCCCCTTAGCTCTCACCTTCACCCTGGATGAGAAGCTCAAGCTTAGACTAAACATTAACCCAGAAGCAACCTCCCCAGTAGTGCCTCTTATCACGGCAGCTTGCCAGAATACAGGGCTTAACTGTAGCATATAAAGGTAGAGATCGTGCCAGCCCAACACCGCCCAGGCCAAAAAGGGGTAAAGAAGGGATGCTTCTCGTTGGCAGCTCAGGGACTTACTGAGCCAGCAGTGGCTTTATATGTGTTTGGCACCACTCCAATGATTTATCTTCTCAAACCCTATGAACTTTTGGTGGCCACAAGATCTTGCAACAAAGCAAACTACATGTTAATGGCACACCATAGGGAGGAGGGTGGGTGTGGAAATCAAAACCATTCTTTTAGGGTTGGAGCTGGTATCTGATGGATTAGGTTAATGCAGAGACAGAAAACTTAATTTCACAATTAATGTTATGCATACAGCAAAGCTCAGCAAAGACTGGCTCTGGGTAGAAAGACACCTGTTTTATCCATAGGCACCAGCACAGGCAGAAGGAGCTGCTGGGCTGCATAACCAGGTCAAACTGTTTCCCAGCCACAACAGTTGGCAGTGGCAACACAAATCATTCTTAAGTACTTCATGCAGGGGTTCAAGAGGTTCAAAACACCCATGGCACTGACTGATAGTCACTGCAGGTCTTGCAGGGGCCTGAGGGATTTGCGTCTGGCCCAGCTGCAATTCTGAGACTTGAGTTCAGTGCTTTTCAGTACCACTGAAGTTGGTGAAGCAGAAGAAAAGTAGATGAGGGCCCATGAGGACATGTGAGCTTAGCTCCAAGGTGCAGGTCTGTATAGGCCTTGCAGATATTCCTGCATCCACCACAGTTTAATAAAGAATCACCACAAGTGATTGGTAATCAATGACCAGAGGAAATGGTCCTCAGCAAATACATGTGGACCAAAACCAAGAGCTGAGGAAGACACAAAAGAAAAGAAACATAACAACCCTCACGTGTCCTTCCCTTCCAATTTCAATTAAAAATTATTTTCAGAATTCCCCATCAGGGTCAATACCTTGATCCTTATATCTGCTTCAGAAAAGTTTATATATCACATAGACCAATGTTTATTATATACTGTAGACATATGTCAGGCTGTGGTTTTGTCTAATAACATATGTTTCAAATGCCTTTATTAATAAACATAAGGGCAAGTCAGGAGGAAAGACTTTTAAGCTGTTGCAAAAAGCTCTAAGAAATAAAATTTTAAGTAAACTTCTAATTTTCATGGTCTTGATTTAGAAGATAAAGTCTGTAACAACAGCAAAACTCTGTGTGAACATAAGAATATAAATAAATTAGATTAGCAATATCATCTAGGAAGAAAATATCATCTGTCTGCCTTTTAGACTTCCTTATCTAGGTGGCATAGCTTTAAAACAAGTTCATTTTTTTGTAGTAGGCTTTTAGTAACACGTTCTTCTCATCCCGCACTTTCACTGTGTGCAGCTCGCAGTGACATTCAGGGGATCTATCCACTCTTCCCAAAATTTCACTTCCACTTTCATTACTTCTCTGCTGTGTGGTTGGCCTCCAAGGTCTCAGTCTTCGATAATTCATTGAAACTGGCTGACTTGTCCAGTGAGGCAGACCATGTGTCTCAGGTGAAACAGGCACTGTTTCCCCTAGAGTTTGTCATCTTGGCTACAGCCCATGGGGCTGAGAACACTGTGAGCTATGAAATTCCTCTCTTTTCTTCCTCTACAAGCATGGACAACTTTAAGTGTTGGCTTATCAACCACAAGATGTTTAAAGAAGGCATAATCCACTTGGGTTCAAGGTCAGTCTAAAAACATAGAGCAGAGCCCCCCCTTATAGCAGGGTCTGCTGCATGCTGTCAGTGCACTGCAGGCGCACCTGGAGTAATGCACTGCTTAGCAGGAAAGTGGGGCAGCAGGATCTGGCATCCTATTAAGGAAAATAAGTTTTGTTTATCCAAATACTTGACTCATCCTGGGCCTGTGGAGGGCTGAGCTGCACAGGCAGGATATCTAGCCCAGTGGATGGGCAAGCCTGGGAGGGCAGAAGGCTATCAGACCCCATTCCCAGAGGCAGACAGGGCATCTCTGTGTGCTAGAGCCATGGAGGCCAGCTCCTTGGTTCAGGGGACATTAATGTTTTTTTCCTAAAGAATATCAAGTCATCTTTTGTGACCTTGTACCCAGGGTTTTCAGGTTTGCTACCAGCCATATGCCATGGATAAAACACCTTCAGTATCATAAACTCCTACAAATAAGCTCTTGTCCCTCCCATAACAAATGGGAGTCAGAGACAGAGATACCAATGCAAGAAACCAGCACAGGAGGACTCTAATTGTGGGGCAGAGAGATGGCCAGGCGTGAGGCTATCAAAAAACCCAGTCATCCCCAGTAAAAGTCCACATAACACTGGGCCCTGCCTGCAGGCAGGCTGTGGTTGGTTTCATACAGACATGAGAGTTCCTGTATGGAGCAAACCCACCAGCACAGAGAGATGCCAGGGCCTCAAAGCTAAACAATGAGGAGAAAAAGCTCCCAACATTTCCCAGCCAAGCAGGATACCCACCTTGTGCTCCCATGAACTTCCTACAGGAACCAAACTGGAGAAGCAACTCTACTCTCTCACAATCTGTTTCCTTGTCCCAGCCTGAGTCCCATGGGATGGTGTCCTCCAGCTTCCAGAACCTCCACAGACCTCACATTCATCTGGAGACAGTGTCTTGATCAGTAACAATGTTAAGCACACACTGTCCTGACAGACTAGACACTGAAGGCACCATGCCCTCTAAGAGAAGGGTTTTCCTGGCCAATTCAGAAGCTTTAGGTAACAATGAGGGAGTGTCTTGGTTCATTATTTCTGGAGATTTTACTTGTAGATCTTGTTCAAGCCTCCATCAGAAAATGTGTAAAAGCCCTGCTTGGTTGGGTCTTTTGCACCATGTCAGTTCCCATCATGACACCACAACTGGTATTTCCTCTGCACCTTCAGCTGTAATCCTGAACTGCACAGGACAGGATGGGCTAAATGGGGAGAAGTACAGAAGAGGATAAAACTCCTCTGACACCTTCCAATCCATTATAAAGTCTGACTTGGTCTCCAGATGGTTCCATAACTACAGCCTTGCTTACTGGGGCAGATGAACTCTTGTGATCACACTTCCCCCTCTGGTCCATTTCTTACTGACAGTTGCTACTGATGACCTGCAAGACGGGAGGGAAGTGATGGTGAACTCTCTTTTTGTTAGCTTTCTTCTTCCTCTTCACTAGCAACCTCCTTCAGGTCCTGAGGTCCCTGCTCTGCTCTCTCTTTCACATACGCTGCCTTGATCTGTTCAAGTTCACACAGTTCTGCCTCCAGCTCTTCCCTGTGCATTGACCGACGGTTCCTCAGCAGTTTCATGGGGAAGGGGTTTAAGTCATTGAAGGCAATGTTCATCAGCTTCCTACAATATAAAGGACAGCCCTGGTCAAGTTATTTACTGGCTGGTAACACATGGTAATAGATACACCAAGAGCATTCTGGGGTATTAAACAGTAGGGCTTCAGACTTCAGCTCTCTGAGCTTAGAAGTCACCAAACAGCAGAGTCTTTAAAAAATTCCCACACAAACACAAACCCAAGCAGTAGTTCACATACTCTCATACCATTTCACCTTTTAAGGTACCAGTGTGCAGCCATCATTTAGGAGACAGTGGATCAGATGGCAAATCTGATGGCCTGTCAGGGAGGAATATTCCTGATGTTGAGCTCTTCTGATCACAGAAATCTTCATCTCAGACACATGTTGCCATTCAAGGCCATGGGTACTGCTGTGTTCCCAAACACCCCAGATATAGCTGAGAGAAACCCAGCAATCAGGAGCACAAGTACCAGCTGCTACAAGAAGAAGGCTGACCCAGACTTTGTAGCTTGCTCTGCTGTAGCATGACTTTGCCTGAGCCAAAAAGATTTTAAGTAACGCCATGGAGGGAAAAGTCAAAAAGAGACAAACAGATCCATGTCGCACAGACCAATGCATCTGTGTCTCTTTTAATAAACTAGTCACAACTTTTGTTAAGCTGACCTAATAGGCAAGCAAGTAAAAATACACAATGGAAGCTTGTCTACAACTCAGAGTCCTACCTGCCGTCTGTGATCATCCTTGTGAAAAAGCGTAGGTACTGGTAGATCTCCACACTGTCATGAATTCTTAGGATTTCCTCCTCGTTGTATTTAAAAATTGCAAGAGCATAGCGGAAAATGACCTGGAGAGTTGAAAGGTATTTGAGTGGATAAAGTTTTAAGGAACTGAAGGTCCAGGCCATCCTGGCATAAAAGATGGTGTCAGGCACACAGCACTGAAGTACAGACTACATCCAGGGTTTCTCTTGCTCTCAATAGTCTGTACTAGGGCAGGCCTAAAGGAGTACAGAGCTAATCTCAAGAGAATGGCCATCTGTTAGCTAATTTGCAATCCCAGAGAATACCAGGCTCTACAAAAGGACCCCACAGGGATTTCACAAGGGTTCTCCAGGTCTCCCTATGCACAGGTACAATGCAGGACTCACATTTTCAGATACTATCTATCTTATACTCCCTTTACCTGTAATACTCTCAGTTGTGTCACAGAGCAGGAGACACCATGGCCTAACAAAGAGATTTTTGTAGCACAACTACCCACTAAAAAGCACCAAGTGCACAGAATCAGGGACTAGGTCTGCCTACTAGCAGCAAGTGCATAGAAAACAGGGGCTTGGAGGCATGCCATCAAAGCATGCTGCCAAACAGGCAGGATAGGACAAGCAGTTCAACCTCACATATCTTTGATAGATGTGTATGCCCATCACCCTGTCACT
Organism: Rhabdornis inornatus; assembly: GCA_013397075.1. NCBI lineage: Eukaryota > Metazoa > Chordata > Aves > Passeriformes > Rhabdornithidae > Rhabdornis > Rhabdornis inornatus. Next base: position 256,555 of record VWZS01004467.1, on the reverse strand, counting down.
ATGCCACAGAGGTGGTACAGATGGGAGGAAGGCCTAGACTGAGAGTTGCACCTTAGTTCCCTCATACAAGAAGGCATCCCACACTCGCAGGAGGATGTCGCTGACGAGGCTGTCCACAAAGGCCACCAAAAACCAGTTGAAGGTGATGAGTGAGACATCAGTCCGATACTGTTCAAAATGAGCCATAAGGCGAGGCAGCTTCTCAGACAGGAAGTCTTTGAAGACTCTCTGATCTACCTAAAATTGACAAAAAAGAAAACAATGAAGTCCTAGTCAAGAGTCGTCCTCCTGTTGGAGAAGAGGAGTGGTGCAACAGGACAATGGCCCTGGCCTGTCAGGGTCATCACTGGTGCTGCATTCTAGTGAACCACACCCTAGGAAGAGCAGAGCATCCTTTGTCTTCCAACCCTTCAAACTCACTGAGCAGTGTACTTGTATGTGGCATCCAGTGCAAAGCATGGAGCTGAAACAAGGCCAAGATACAAGCAGAGAAACATACATTCTTCTCACTAAAAGAATCATATTCCTTTCCAATCTCAAAGTCAAGAGGGAAAATCTGACACATCTTCCTGCATTGGTCTTACCAGGATTTTCTGTAATACCGTGTGCATCCAATTGAATGACAGGCATTAAAACCTGCCCAGGTCTGAATAACTCTCCATGGCCCAACAGACTGAACACCTCGAATATCTCTGACTCTGCAAGCAGAACCTGATCTTCTCACTTAAGCTTCTCTTTGTGGTCTGAGTATTGTCTGTGCTTTTCTTCCAGTTGCATGAGCCAAAACAGAAATGCAGTCAGTGAGATCCTTGATCCAGGTTTATAAAAGTTTCATCTCAGCAGAGCCATGCTTTCTGGAGGGTAAGTTCTAAAGATCAGGATCATATTTAGGGCTTCCCTCTGCCATATCATATTAATGTCCCAGCTGTGTCAGCCCACTTAGCTGTGGCATAGGGGTACAAACCATACAGGTAATACACTTTGTCTTTAAAATTTGCAATTTTAAGTTTTCCAGCCAGCTCACTTTATCAAGCCAACGCACAACACATCACCTTAGATGTTCCTCTTTACATGGGTCTTGGCTAGACTTTCAGATACCAATCATGAGGTCAGAAATTCTTTCTAAAGAAGACTTTCAGCTGACAGTGTTTTCTCACCAAATGTAGGCAGCAATTTCTCACCTCTTCAGTCTGTCATATTTGCCCTATCAGTTCCCTGTTTTTGAGTACTGAGTGCTGCCTATTAAATCCCACAGCTAACGCAACCTCCTCTGGATAGACATTTTGCTATCTTCAAAGTCATTTGACTGTTTCCCCAGTCTGTGAGCTGGCCTCCCCACCACCACACCACTGTCCCAGTAAATGTTAGTCAACAAATTCAATGGCATCATCAGTCACTCTCAGCTACTGACCCTTGAAGACTCCTCTATTGTGGGCCCACAGGTAAAACCAACCACCTTCTCTCTGAAAGGATCACACAAAACAGGGACACCAAGGTCACAGCCAGGCTTACCAGACTGGGCACTGATGGTGTGGGTGGTATTGGCACACAATTACAATTCCATTGAACTGTATGGGAGTTAGCTTATCTCTTTGTCTGCCTGGGAGGACATAGTATATCTGACACAAGTACACTGAAAACCTTGAAATCCAGTGATTTTTAATCAGGTGGGTAAGTTACTCGCAGCACATTTGACATCAAAAGGCCAGAATAATTTCTGATGTGCAGAGAGCCCCACAATGAGAACTAACACCATGCTTGACCATGAACAGAGGCAAATACAGTGAACATAAAAATCTCAGCATTTTCATCCTCATGTACATGGCACTCCAAAGATAGAGTGCAGCTTCAAAAACATCATCTGAAGGGCTGCAAAATGGTGCCTTCCTCATACTCAGTCTACACATATAAGAATTTGCTGCTTTGCTTCTATTAAGACTTCTTTAAAATAAGTAAGTGTGCAATTAATGGGCTCTTTCCTTCTGACTAACCTGACTTTCATGTTATTACTCAGGAGTGGTACGCTATTTCCTACACCTGGTGACTAATTTTGCTACTCTGTGTGTGCTGCTTCTGTGCGTGTAATAATTTTGTACTCTCAAGTCTCCAATACCTCTGCAACAGAAGGGATTGCAAGGTGGTATCACTGTCCTGTGAGAAATCAAACACGCAGCAGGTTGACTACTCACTTTTAAATCTTTAGTGTAAATCACTGTATGAGAGTCCAAGTAGATGTGAGGGTGCTCAGCTCACCTGTGATGTTATTAGTGTGTCACTGTAGTAGTCTGCTGGCATTAGGTTCTCCACAATATAGACTAGACACCAGAAAGCACTTTCCTCATCTTCTAGGACCAGGAGAGCAACAGCTGCCAATCTATGATGGACAAGATATGGTGAGGGAATTCAGTACTGCAGGAGGAGTCATCAACACAGGAATTGAAGACTACAAGACTTCTTTTTGCATGTCTCCAGTTCCATTGGCATCCAAAATATCAAATGTGGCAGGACAACCAGACAGAGGCAAGTGATCTGTTTCTGAAGGAACCACAGGAATGTGATTTTCTTTCCCATGTGGCTCTGTCAGAACATATGGAACTGGTGTCACAAAGCCACGTTTCCCAGCTAAAGCAATGTTACGTAGATCTGCTGAAGTTAGTAGTGTGCTAATTTGGGCGATTTCAATACAGGAAAGAGGTCACACAGCAGTACTCCATATAATGTGATATAGTTAATCTCTCCATACATTCTTTTACAGCCCTGACATCCTTCAGCTCTGGCTTACCACCTTTTAGACATACTAGAAAGATGATACCTTATATTAAGGGCTCTCTGGAGGAAAGCTTCTATTGTCTTTTTGAAGATCATCCAAAGATCATTAGGAATAAACAGCTTACACAAACCTTCCTCATGTGAAAAGGTCCAACTAGAAATTGCCTTCTTACAGCTAATGCCTCGTGCCTTTTCTACTTGGCAGCACAGTTCTAAGAAATTTAGGTTCATCTTTCCTATAGACTTCCTTGGGAAGTGAAAGAAGCTTTTATATTCTCTAAATCTTCTCTTTTCCAGACAGAACAACCATAGTTTCCTCAGTCTCTCTTTGTGTCATTTGCTGCAACTCCCTTGCATGTTAACACTTCTCAACATTTCCTCCAACTGTTCTCAGCAAAAAAGGGAATCACCAGAGTGTTCTTCTGTTTTATTATGTTACATTACTACTTAAAAATTCAGACCCAACCTTGTGGTGTTATTTTGGGACTGCTTCACTCTTCCTCCTATAGCTGTACTTTCCTAGTCTGTAGCTATAGAGATGCCACACAAGTGCATCCTGCTGCTTGCTGGATCCCAGTAATAACAGTGGATGAAAATTTACCAAATACAGAATTCTACAAGTAAATACTTAGAGCTAGGACAGAACTGTAGAGAAGCAAGAACCTGAGGCTGCTTGAATCACAGCCTAGAGTATGTGTCTACACCTTTTCAGTGCCATCTCACGAAAAAGCAGTGTACCTGGCTCCTCACCTGTTCAATCCCTGGCAGTATCCAATGGCAGGATTGTGCCAGGAGAATGCCAACAACACCCTCCGGAGCTTGGGGATGAGCTGGGAGGTGGGAGAGGAAAAATGTTTGTTGTTGGTCAATGTGCGGGGCAGGTCAAGCTCAATCTGCCGGCAGGCAGGGTGCTCAGTGCTCTTGCTCTGCTCCAGCAGTCGCTGGTAGTGGCCTGGCACAGGGCTGCAGTGCCGGCTGACCATCCACCTCCACACCCGCTGCCGATGCTCCACTGGAATGCCACTTCGGATCAGACTCTTCAGCTCTCCAGAGGGGTTCAGCTCTGCAATGCTGTTCCATCTGTCACGGAGGGGCTTCTCCACTATTTCCTGGCTCCGCAGTTTGTTGGACTTTATCTCAAGGGCTTGGATTTTGGCCAGGAGTTTCCAGTCCTCAATTTCATAGTCAGGTACAGTCATAAACCCATACTCATCATACTCACTGGAGGGACACAAGGCAGCATTTAATTCAATTGACAGTGGTGGTAACCTGTGTCATGACACTTACTGCTTGGGGTCATGTGAGCTACAGGCATGAACCTGCCTCCTGCCAGGTTCACCACCCATACCAGAGCACAAGTACTTGGGGGCTTGCACCCCCCACCCCCGATCCCTTTCCAGGCTGCACTGAGATCTGAGAAATGCTTGTAAGGCCTTAACTTCACTTTGTCATGCTGTTGATCAATACTAAATCTGGGTTTTGCTGATACTCTTGCTAGTGATTTTTTTAAAGCGACCTCAAACACTCGTTTGTAACAGTACTCCTTCATTTCTCTGACAGCTGCTTGTGATAGCCTACCTCAGAGTCTGGAAGAAAAATGAGAGCCTGCAGTAGCGGCATACACACAGCAACTCAAGCATAACTTTGCTCTGAGCTACAGACCAACGTCATCAGACCCCTCATCAGCCCCCAAAGAAATACTGAGCTCACCTTTTGTACCTTCTCCCCACCCTGTCCCAGTGCAGAGACAGTTCTGTACAAGTGGACTGGAAAGGCTTTGAGGCATCAGATCAAAGAACAGAGATCCACAGTCCCTTCTGCTGTCTCCTTGTACACAATGCAAATCTCTTATTGATCAGAACACACCAAGAGTACACATAGTACAGCTTGTCAAGGGTTCGTGCACCATCTGCCCACAGAGTGGGAAACTTGTAAGATATAATGTATCATCATATTCTTGACAAAGAGACCAGACCTGGCCTAGGGGGTCTCATCTCAAAAGCTACCTGGGGAACCTGCAAGACTGACCAAACAGATAAAATGCGAACTGCTACAGAACAGGGGCCCTGACTGTGCAGGAAGGCATAGACACATATGTAGGCCCCTGCTATAAAATGTTCTCAGATGTATCTTGCCTGCACACTTCCCTTTGCAGACAGCCTTCTACAAAGCTGCGAATATCCTCATGCTCTCAACTCTTACCTTACAGGGTTCAAGTTAAAACCTTCTTCTGCTTCTTCCTTCACATCCCACTGGAGAGCTTCCTGAATGAGGTTCTTCACCAATTCAGCATGTGAGTTGGGCAGGCCAGGCACAGCCTCCTGCAACTTTCTCAAGACTGTCAGGTATTTGCTCTCCATCTGGCAGTTTCTTGCTTGCAGGCAGGCACACTGATGGGGAAAATCAGAAGGAAAGAGCTTGCTCAGTGGTATTCCTTCCTCCTCTCTGCTGGCCTGGTCTGCACATAAAGACTTCTGAAGAGCAAAGCCCCAGGAAACACATTTAGTAGTTTTCCACAATCAGTGGAATTGCAGCCATGAATGAATCACCACTGTCTATGAATAAGCACAAGCTGCAGTAAGCTAGCATGCAACAGAAGTTGCTTATTGAGTGGGACACTTAGTACATCATCACCTACTTTAACTACTGCACTGCATCAGTAGATGGCCACACCCCACCAGCTCAACTAAGGACACAGTCAAAGAGCCAGCACTGCATCTGAGTTCTCTACAGTCTTTTTCCCTCATCCTCAGACAAGTTCTCTACTCCACATTGAGCTGTATCCTGATAAAGCATACCACTCCAGAGACAGAGCTGTAAGTATACTGTTTTCAGGATTCATAGTAGCACCATAGACTAGGTGACCACATGCCCCTCAGCATCCCCAGTCCCATGGCACTGGTTGGTACACATCAAGCCCAACTGAGATCAAATAGCCGGACAGTACCGGCCACCACTTTAGTCCTGGGCACAGAAAGCAGAAAAAAAACAGTAAGTATTACCAGTGCACTCCATGAGTGGGGAACTGAGGCTACACAGGTGACAAGACTCACCCAGTGTCTCATGGGAAGCTCAGTGAAGACTCCACTGGGAAGCAGAAGATGAAAACAAAAACAAAACAGAAACCACAGAGAGAATTAGGATGCTTATAGAGGGGACAGAAAGGAGTATGGTTTCTTTCATACTACCACTTTAATCAGCATTTTGCCTCACACTGAGCATGCTGTGCCCATGTGATTACTTCCTTTTTGAAGGTTATGGCAGTCTCAGGATGAGAGGGCAGTAAGTTAGGAGGAAGGCAGGGTTTCAAATAACTAGAAAGCAAACAGATGTAAGAATGGCAGTAACACTCCAGAAGCAGCTTTTTGCCCTGTCCCAGAATCCATGACTGTGAAGACATACCTGTGGTGGTGTACTCCTCCATCTAAGGCCTGTGATCTCAGAAATGCTTGTTAGGCCTCAGTCTTGATGAACAGCACCTGGGCTAAGCTTTTGTGCTTATCAGTAATATTGTCTGCTCCTAGGAGCTAGTGCTGTCTAATGAGCTTCTGTTTTTAACAAACACCATTGGAAACTTATTTTTCTTGTAAACTCAAGTGGAAGAACATTTTTGTCATCAAATTTTCAAAAGCTACCAATTGCAGCCAGGATGGCAAATTACTATGACTAAAGGCAATTCTCTTTTGAACCTATAAACAGTGGATCTGAGTGAGACCCTTTGAGCTCTCCTGGACCACAGTGAGCTGTGACTGGCAACCTCCCTTTGACTGGCTCCTCTCAGAGCCAGAGAATTCTCAGATTTACTGTATTTGAAGGACCACTGCCAAGCAATGAGGGCAAAGCCTGGCCCTCGCCCCAAGGCTCATCCTTTTGCCTGTTGAGAAGATGCAGACATCTGAGATGAGCATTTCACTGAGCTCATGGGAGAATTTTCACAGGTACCTTGTATGCACTTTAGGTCTGTGTGAATATGCTACAGAAAATGTACCTGGAATCTTAGATTCTTAAGTATTTTAGGTTGGTAAGTTAGGCCTATAAGTGAGTTACTGTTGTGATTGCAGTAAATTCCATAGAATCTTTTGTAAATTGTTTAAATTCGGCCATTGTTTAAGGGCTGCTAAAATCTTTAGGCTCAAACTATTATTCAAGTCCAGAGCTAAGTTTTGCACAGGAGCCCACATTGAACCTTGTGGCTAGATGGGAGGGCCTCCCTTATTCCCTTTATGCTAAAGCTTTCCCATCCTTACCCTTTTCCATCCCCAGTTTCCACATAGATTTTTAATTTATTTTAGTTTTAGATTGATTGATTATAGGATTTAGTACTATTTTATCTTTGTGTGCTTTAACCATCTAGTAAGTCATAGAGTGAATCTTGGCAATGAGCTTTGCCATATTTTCACTTCAATATTGAACCTGCTTTGCCTAACCTTTGCCAGTGATTCTTTAAACAACTTAAGACACTCATTCACAATAATACCTTAAAACCCAGGGAAGTAAATCCCAGGCAAAACCCACATAAAAAAAATACCAGCACACACCTCCAGCCTTGAAAGTGGATCAGGACCAGAAAATAGGATTAAACAAGTCTGAGATTAACCAGGTTTTTCACACTTACACAGCTAGAAATAAAAATATGGCTTCGGAAAACATAAGAACTCTGATCTAACTGCAGGACTTCAAGCATGCTGCCACCTGGCAGTTGCAAGTCCAGCAGAGAAACCATGACTAGACGGAGCCAGGACTCTGTCAGCTCCCAGGAAACTTTTCTGATTGCCTACACAGTATTGCTTTTTTATTTGCATAGCTGAAATGCAGAAATCTGAGTTAAGCTTCAGCACCCTTAAGACTGATCTTTGCAGGTATTTTACTTCTGTTGAAGAATTAAAATGATCATTTCTAATTTGGGAACAACACAAAGCAGTAAAGAGGTCACACTAAAAAAAAAAAAATAGCCACAAGAAAGCTTATTCCTTGTGGATCAAAATCTATTCTGGTGCCAACTTTGAAAATAAATTATTAACAGTTCACACCAAGGAAAAAAGGTCATTTGGCCTTACCTTCATCAGAAGGGCTTTTTCATTCTCAGCCACACTTGTCCAGAGTCGAGTAACCTGGTGGATCTCTGAATTGAGAAACTGGTTCTGGGTTTTGTATGCATCAATATCATCCTGCCATGAAGCAAAACAGTCATACAAGGAGAGTTCTTGAGGGGCTTGAAATCCCTGCCATTTCAGGGATATCATTATGTTATGGACATAGATTATGTTAAGGGCATAAGGTTACAGATTATGTTAAGGACAATAAAATATCTCAAAAATTCTGTATTCTGAGGAGCAGATGGGACTCTCCAGTACAAATATTGCCTATAAAGGAAATCAAGGTACAATATTGTCATGTATCAACAAGACACTTGAAAATGCTAAATGTCTATATATACTTAAAAACACAGAGAGATCCAGATCATATAAAGCCAGGGATGCACTTAAATAAGATTAAAAACATATTTGTTTTGTTTGGGTTTTGTTTTGTTGATTGGTTTAATTTTGGGGTTTTTTTGTTTTTTTTTTTCTTTTTTTTTTTATGAAACAAATCTCAGCACCATGTCTGGCAGGAAAAATCTCTACAGAACGTGGCTCTTCTGGCAATTCTCTACCTCACATTAACGCATAATTACAGCTGTCCACATACAACAGCCTGCATCTGAAAGAACCAGGATGTATCGGAAAATGGTTTGCAAGACTGAAACTGGGAGCAACAAAGTAAGTGAAGACAGCAAGTCAGGCTGCAGCTGTGAAACAAAAGAAAGAAAAGAAAGTGGCAGGCACTGAATGATGACAAAGTCAAACAAAACAGGCTCTAAGCTGAAGCTGAAACTGACCCAGATGCTTTTCAGTACCCTACTGGCATCAGGTGAGCCCCTTCCAGCCTTCCTCTCTTATGGAGATGGATGGAGCAATCAGCAGAAGTGTATTCTGTGCTTACCGCAAAGAACACCCTTCCACTGAACCTGAGGGCATAAAAATGGGCCCAAAAGACCTGCGCCATCTCACACACCTTCAGATGCTCAATCTCCTCCTGCTGCTTATACAATGTCTCTACAGTGATTGTGTTGGCTTCTTGCAGGGGGTCAGAGAGCTCTCGGGCCATCTGCTCTGTCAAAGTCATGATGACTTCCTGTTTGGCATGGTTCTTCTCCATCAGAAGCTGCACATGTTCCTTGAGCTCCTGGATATGGCTGTCTCTCAAAGTCAGTATCTGCTCCAGTTCCTTCTTTTCTTGCTCAAGAGCTTCCAGTCGACTTGTCAGATCTGCAATTTGTCTCACTTTGTGGCGCACCAGTTCCAGCCTGTCCTTATCTTCTGCTGCAGTGAGATACATGCTAGATACTCGCTTCTCCTGCTGGGCTGCCTCCAGAGCTTTGTGGAGAAGTTTGACCAGTTCCTGTAAAGGGAATGTAAAACCATCACATCACTGTGCTGTCCAGAGCAATGGCAGTATTGACAGCATGGATCCAACAGTGCAGTATCTTGAAATTGACTGCTTTCAGAGGGAAAATGATGCAGAAATCTTGAAACCACAGTGACATCAGAGTGAGAAGTTCTGCTTTTCAGAGCTGGGCCTGAAAGGTCTCTGCAGCAGTTCACAGATGACTTGATGAGGACTGCTAGCAGAAAAGCTGCTACCCACAGTCTGAACTCTGGCTTTTCTACATTCTTACATCATCATTCCTACAATCAGCCCATAGAACATGGAGATCTGGTCAGCAGCATGATAAAATGGGAGGGAAATAATGCAGTCTGCAACTACCTGTCCTACCAGAAGGAAACTGCAGTATCTTTTTTAACCTTCCATCAGTCCTCCCGCACTCTATCCTGTGTGAAGACATGGAACCTTGCCCCACAACATGTTGCTGATTCAGGCTCTGACATCTCACACTTAAGAAGGCAAATCAAGGACACAACTGACTGCCTGACATGGGACTTGGCTCTCCTGCCTCTTCTGCTGGAAGAGCTACTAGCATCAGCAGCAGAGAACCTGGCATTGCTCCATGCTTTGAAGAACAGTATCATTCATGAGAGACAGCCCTTGCAGTGACCCATGCCCTGACTTCTACAGTCAAATCACACCTTAAAGGTGGGTCACTGTTAGAAAGAATGACCTGCTGCTGACACCATGACTCCACCTGGCAGTTCTCACCAGTGTCACAGTACCTGTTCAGGACTGTACTTAGTGAGCAATAGAGATGCACAAGCAAGAAAACAGCAGAGTACACTTGGACTTGTTTTACCTCCCTCTTACACTTAGCTGCGCTTCCTAGAAAGGGCTGAAGGTCTTCTTTTCTGCTGGGCACACTCAGGCACACACAAGGTGGTAACACCAGGAGCTTCAAGTGGTCTCCAGTTACTGCCTGCTGAGCATTTCTCAGTGCTTCTACCACACCAATGTGCAAGGGAGTCCCTGTGACAAGCCATAGCACTCTGATCCTTAGAAATAGCAATCTCTTCACCACACTCACCTTCTGTGACTTGACTTCCTCTGTGAGCGTCAGAATCTGTTGCTGAAGGACACTCACTTTCTCCACTGAATTCTTCTCCCTTGAAAATTCTTCAGAGCCTGGGAAGCCACTGTTCATCCACCTGGCTTTCCTAATCCAGTTCAGCCTAGGCCCCATCCTCCCATCTTCCAGGGTCCCCTCCTTAACTGAGGGGAGAAAGATTAAATTTACACATAATTAGTTGCTTTGTTCCTTTGGACTCCCAAGTCTTTCTATAGGGACTCACAACAGTTCCACAGAGAAGGCTCACATACAGGACATGGAAAATTGACCCATAGGATTGGAGCCAAAGCAGTAGGGATCAGACACTGATATGCTCACAATAAACAAAGTTGTGATGGTTTATAGTACCTGTTAACCCACCTTACACCCTGCTCATCAATCTGGCCCACAGCAAATGAAAGCTACCACCATGGAAAGGTATGCATGCAGTGGAGCTGCTACACTTAGCCTGTGACTGTGCAGCAATTACACTTTTATCTCAAAGAAACAAATCAGGAGGATTTTTTTTTTTTTTTTGCCTCTGCAGAAGGCTCCGGAGGTAGAAGAGAGAGGCAGACGGAGCCTGAAGCAGAGGCAAAAGAGTCAGTCTTGTGGCAACAACACAGGAAGAGACTTGAGACAATGTAACAGAGTTTTCATATCCCTAGAAAACTTGCCGCCACCTCCTTTCCGTTCCTGCTAATCCCTGCTAGAAGGCATCCCACTCAGCTCACATAGCTCAGTAACAAGCACCTGCACATCCTGCCTCCACTTCTGCCTCTTGCTCCTCAACCACATTTTCAGGATGCTCTTGGAATTCATCAAAGCTAAAGACATTCCCGTTGTTCCCCCAGAGCTGCTTGGAGCCACAAATATTGTAGACAGTGTTTCTGAAACAAGAGGAGATCAAGACAGCCTAGTGAACATAAATCATGATCACTGCAGCCAGCCAGTGCACATTCAGATTATTCAGTGCCTTACCTCCCCTTACTTCCCACCCCTCCTCCCAAAACTTATCTCCTTCATGTGCTGAGAAAATGAACTCTTTCTAGAATTGGTAGATTTGAGGAGAGCAAGGTTGTAACTGGTGTAAACCAGGAAAATCAGTACAGCACAGCAATGTAAAATCAGATGATCTTTCCTCATGTGCTTGAGCCCTGTACATAAACATATCCAATCAAAGAGAGGGATCAAAGGTAACAGTAGACCAACCACATTCTTCCCCCTCCTCTTGCCTTCCCTCTCCTCCTTCTTCACTCTCCCTCTCTCCTTCGCTTCCTTCCTCCATCCCTATCCTTAGTTCACTGCATAAATCCCCAGATGCCAAGAAAAGCCGCCAAGAGAAGCTCAGTTACCTACAACACAGCCAAAACTGGGACAAATGATCACATTTGAAACAGCCACAGATCCTGTGTTCTGAAACACTTAATAAATAACCTTGCCAAAGGTTATTTACAAAGTCACAAACTAAAATGTAGTAAAGAGTTTCAGGCACAAAACTGCAGTCAGATCCAGGAACAGTTTGTTACAACGGCTGCCATCAGATATTGCCAGAAGTACTAAGAGATAACTTCATAGAATCATGGGGAACTATAAATGTACAAGTAGTTTCTGTAAAACTTGTACCAGAAAGTATGCATACAGGTCTTTTCCTTCTCCTCCCGTGCTGTCCTTCAGCTAAAACAAAACAAGTTCATTGTTTTGAGATCTATAAAAGACTCAGTGTTCATTGCTTTCCTAACTGTAAATGAAACTGTTAACTCTGAAACTCTGGTCTCATGGGGGATCTTTCCTCATATAAGCATCAGACTATAGCTGCAGCAGTGGTGGTAAAAAAAACTACAAACAACTTCCACACCAACAATATTTGGCAGGTGCTTGGCTGCCTACCACACCTACGGCCACTTACTCATTTTTGATTATGTGTAAATGAGTGACAAGGAAGCACTTATGGAGATGCTGATGAGGTTGTTTTTCTGAAACTGTAACTGCCCAAGGCTTGTAACTTTTAACCTGATGGGGCTACCCATTGCAAGAGCAGATAGAAGCAGGCAGTAAGAATATTAACATCCTTGAAACTCAGCAAGCTAAAGCAAGCTGTGTAGTCAGGCCACATTATAGGCTCAAGTTCCTTTTCTCTGGAGTTCCTTCTTTGGAGAATACACTACTAAGGTCCTTTGAAACCACTGGAAAGAGCTAATGGGCTTCTATGACTACCTGGTGAGTACAGCTGAACCCGACCAGTGCTCTTCCAAGACTGCTGTGCAGATGCATCACATTAGGCATGCAAAGCACTGAAAAGAGCTTAACCAACTCCTAGGTCTGCTACCAGTATCTTTGCTAAGAGAGCTAGATTATATATTAAATGCATCAGAACAGGGCGACGTGAAAGACCCATCTGCAGGAAGTTTACTTTGGCCTGGACTAGCCTCTAAAAAGGTGTTTCACAGTTCTCCCACCTAGGCAAGAGTCCCATTTCACACAATACATGACAGACAAGGAAGGCACACAGTCGCAGGCCAGCACATCAACCACATTGCAGTTCTCTTCATGCACTTACTGTATCTCTGTCCAAGGGTGCTTAAGGGAGATGTTCTGCAAAGCAGTAGATGTTTGGGGTGCAGGCAAAGATGCTGCCTTTAAACCCACTGCTTCTGTTGGTGTTTTCACGAGAGGCAGAAAGTCTTCACTGTCAATGACATCTACAAATGTAAAAACAAAATAAGACATGAAAGAAAATGAGCAAGACAGAATTCCATTGGACCTTGCGTTCTTCATGTAACCTGACAGCCACAATAGTTTACTACAGGTATACATTACACGTTCAAGTGGTCAGGTGGAACAAGGACAGTAGAGGAGGCTTCCTTACTTTTAAAAAAAGAAATTAGAAATTTAGAAATTACGGAAGTTTCCATGTACAAACAGAATGTTCTACTCAAGGACAATCAAGGGATTTCAACCATATATATATAAGCATGACTAACCTTAAACAACCAAACTTTAACTGCACAAAGATATAAGGAAGGAGAATTTTGCTGTTCTCTTCCCACATTCCAAACCACATTTGATAGTTTTAATGTGCAGATAACACTCTGCAAGCACAATTTGTTACCAAATTCTTGCCTGCTGTAGCAAGATGCCAGAACCTTCCAGAGCAGACACTTACTAAGGAGGGGATTATTTGTTTCAAACAAAATGTGCATCTAGTCATTACTAAACAGGTGGATACCCTGGTTGTGCCCTCCCCTGATCCACTGACCTGTCTACTACCACTTCTAGGAATGGACATCTTCAGCCCACTGCTGAAAAAAACCTTACTTGCTCTAAATTTTAGAAGCCTTACAAGAGTGATATATCAAATGTGCACATTTCACATGTGTGAGGAAAATCAAGATGATCCACAAGACACCTGAAAATCTCAAATCATATGCTGCCGATTAGGACGCAGCTTACTCACTTTCATACATAATAAGGCAGAAGCGTCAAACATTGGCCAAGCAGTGATAGCTGGCACCTGTATTTAAAAGCCTGGCCAAAGCTTCTACCCGCTTCCAGACGAGGAACATCATTCATCACCAGGGGGCTGAAAGCAAAAGAATGGCTGACATTTGCAACACCTACTTGTTCTTCCAGCCAGAGGTTCATTCACAAGCTGGGAGCTGCCCACAGGAAATCTGCTCTGAGTGTTGCAAAATTCCCAACGTCTCATTTGCAGCTGCTGCAGCCAGTACATCATTGCCTGTCTGCTGATTGCCTAACATAAGACAAAACAGGAAAGGGAGAGGAATCATCTCGTCAACATAAGACACATCCTGAGGAGATAACCACCCCTCTTCTGCACAAGTCAGCAGCAAAAAAAAAGTCAGCTATATCAAGCTTATGCTGTATCTGTATTCTCTGGTGCTAACACTGATTTGGGACAGAGAAGATCTTTAGTATGGTCTTAAGGGGTAGAATCTCAGTGGACCACTGATCTAATTTTAAATGTGTTTTGGTTTATTATGGTCCAAGACTAAGCAGAAATATCACAATTACTTTAGACAGGAAGTATCCTCAGAGCTCTTTAACAATGACTTACACAGAAAAAAAAGTCTAGCAAAGAATCCTCCTAGAGCAACCATTTTAGACAGGGGAGTTCATTTCTGTTCAGTAAATTACATGTGGACTCGTCAAATACTTCAATTTTGTACGCAGTTCAGCTTTTATTCTTACTCTGTTAAACAACAGCCATATCACAGGTAAGGAGTCAAAGACTTGCCAAAACAATGCAAGTAATTTAGGTCCAAGTGGTAGCAATCCAAGGTAGGAGGACTTAAATGAAACTCAAGCTAAGAGGTAACTTAGTACAAATGTGTCTGTCTTGACTGGGAATTTTTCATTACCTTCAAAGTAAAAGCTCTGCTTGGTGTTCTGATCTCAAAAACTCCTTCCCCATTTTCCATTTTGCAGTCAAAACTGGCACTGGAGAGATCAATAGACCCCAAAGGATTAATGTCCTGGGCAGTTCTGTAGTATAGTAAGCGACATTTGTTTTCATCATAAAAGAACCAGCGAGACTTCCAGGTCTTGATTGGCCCCTTGATGCCCAGCTTATTTAAATAGCCACAGAGTTTTTTTCTGGATGTTTCTGTGCTGGTTTTCAGTGGAACATTTTCCAGTTCTCCAGGAGAAGGAAGCATGTCTTTCTCTCTCACTGAGGTTCCATTGCTGCTGTTAGTGTCTGGATCTGACTCCACTGAATTGCCTGGAGCAGCAAGGGTACATGCTCCACTTTCTGGTCCTTTCTTCATCTCTTGAAGGAAATAGATCGAAACAGGAAATTCTCTAGGTAAATAAGCCAATCCCAATTATATCATCACTGTTACATAACCTGCAGACAACAAAAAAGGAAGGAATAAGCTCAGGTCTGCCATATGACAAAAAAATACTTCCTAGCTTTCAAACTACCCAGCCAAGGTCTCCAATTCTACTTTTGGTCATTGCTCCCTGCCCTCCTCTGCTCAGATGAGCTCTAATACCTGTTTTCTCCCTTTTTCATTCCTAAATTATGCTGGACTAGCAGCCAAGAAACAGTACCACAATCTCTTGTGTGAAAAATAAGTACAGCCTGTAGGCATACCAAATCAATAGCAATAACCAGGGTATTCAATACTTCATGTTAAGGAACAGCTGCAGAAAACTTGGCAAGATAACAAGCTCTGGGAGTAGGCATGTAGTCAGATCAAGGGATTGCAGGTAAGTATGTCCTGGTATTTGCAATGAATGTTCAATTAATATTTTAAACCATGGCATCTGGAGAAAAATCCAGCATTATGCAGCATCCTTATGAATAATTTGTGTCAGCTGACTATAGTTGTTAAAATGCCTGCATGTTATGTGCTAGTTCTTCATCCAGTAGTATGGATTCATATGATAGATAATGCACCAGAGAAAAAAATTATGTGGTCATTGCAAAAGAGACTTGGTTGCATTAGTGACCAAAGTAACCACCTGGGTCCCAGAAGTGTAAGAGCAAAAGATAAAATTCAGGCTGGAAGAGAACTTTATAAATCTTGAGTTCAACTTCTCTCTCAGGCGTAAAAGCTGTAGCCAGCTACAAAAGTCCACATTCAGATAAATTTTTCTTTATGCAAGGATGGCAATTTTGCCGCATTTCCAAGCACTTTTTCAAGTGTTTAACCATATGAAAGGTGTGACTTTTTGCTCAGAGCTTCAGATACCCACAGCTCCTTCATAAAGGAAGCTAACAACTCTCCTGGAAAGTATCTATAAATAACTTCTTGCATTTTTTGAAACTTCAGTTCCAGACACTAACATAGCTGAAACAAATATGTGAGCAAATAAATTGCTGCAGTGTTAAGTTAGTGTGAATCCAACTGTGGACACAAAACTATTCAACACAATATCCAGCTGTATGACACCATGTCAATGACATAATACAATGGAGCACATTGAGATGTTTCCCAAGCTGATCTTTTTCCTCTGGTCCTAGGAACAACTTGTCCTCATGACTGAAAGAACGTTTATCCATCCTAGCGCTGGCTAAGCCCCATCATGTTTATTGCTGCCCCCTCCTGTTCCCACATCAGCTTTACAGACAACTATCAATAATGTTCACTCTTTGTGAAAAGCTACTTAAATTATTTTAGTTCACTCTCATGACACCGTGGATCGTGGGGCTGAACACATTCACAAATGCAGCAACGAGCACTACTTGAGAAGGTGTTGCCTCAACTAAGCTTCTGAAACACACAAAAAAACTCCATTTCCAAGCTAATTTTGCTTGTCACAAAGGAAGTATCATCAGGAGAAACAAACACTTTCAACTTTTCCAAACAGATGCTGGGGCTTTCACGTCAGTACCAGTAAAAGTATCTTCTGTACCCTCCGAAGAGTCCATCACACTTCTAGTTCTTGCCAGTGTGATGGTCCATGGGCCCACACCATGAACAGGATAAAGTAAGCATTTTAGGTAATTTAATTTAGGTTATTTAGTAAGCATTAAGTTCAAGAACGAAGTTATAAGGAATCATATCAGAGCTGCATTCCAAGACCTCTAGATAAGACCTCACCTCCTTAAGGGAAGTAGAGAGGAGCTCCTGGAAGTCACCGTCTCCTGGCATAGAGCTTTTGCTGCAAGCACCAGCAAGCAGATACCCACAGCCTCCAGCAAATCCACCAGGAACAGAAAAGCAGCGTCTGTCTCAGGTTTTCTTCAGTTCAGTCGCTGCCGGGGAGCTGTCTGAAAGATATATTTAGCCGAAAGCCACCCTGACACTGACTCACCAATGAAAACGGATCAGGGTGGACCCTGCATGAACCTTTCCGGAGCTGCTGGTGCGATCAGCACAGAGCAGCCCCCACCGCCCCTCCCCGTGCCTCCCGCAGCGCGGCGGAAGCGCCTCCCAGCCCAGCTGCACCGCGCGGGCCACCAGCGACGGCGACCGGAGCCTGGCACCGCTTGTACCAGCGCCCGGCTGGGGCGGGGGGGCATCCGAGCCGCTCGCCGGTCGGGGATTTTGGGAGGGGGGCGGAGTGGCGGCGCGGGAGTCCGCAGCCCTAGCCGGGAATACCTGCGGCGGCCGCCGCCCCGCGCTTCCTGCCGAGCCGGTCTGCGGCGGTGCTCGGGGGGCGGGGCGGGGCCCGGGCGGCCCCGGGACAGCGGCGGGGACGGGGCGGCCGAGCGTCAACTGCAGCCGCGGGGAAAGTAACAACTACGGTAATGCAGGGCATTTCAGACGGGAAGAAAGTGCTTGATCAGGGTGATGCGACCCATGGAAGGCAAGCAAGCAGAGGGGGGACAGCTCGTGGGCTAGACGGGACCAGCAAGTGCCATCTGCCACGAGAGGACTTCTCTGCAGAGCTGCAAAACCACCGGGTGGTGGGTGCAGACGTGCTGCGAGAGCCACGGCTGTGCAGTCAGCTGGGGCAACTCAGCTCAGTCAAGCACATTTCACGGGGTAAGAACAGTGGTAAATTGGTCACTTGGGACACTGGAGGATGATAGGATCAAGCTGTGCCAAAGGAAAAAGCCTCTGAGAAAGACACTGCAAGGAATAGGGGTGTCCGAGCACCTTAATGAAGCAGTGCAGGTCCCGGAGGCGCAGGGCACGAGGCACAGAGCACAGCCAAGTTCACATGCTCTCTGACAGCTGCCCTTCCTTGTACCAGTGCAGCAAGGCACTGCTGGCCTTGGCAGGTGTGGTTCTGGCTTGGGAAGGCAACTTATGCCTTTATCCCAAGAATAAGGAGTCTGAATGGCTTTGATTTTCTTTGTGTGCAGTGATAGCTGTGCCTTTTCCACTGGTCTCGAAAAAGCCCTCTCTGAGTTTAGCAAGTTTTACTGAGTTTTATCACTGATTTTAGCCAAATTTAGTACCAGTGATGCCTAGAGGAGCTGGAACAGAGGCTACACACAGAGTTAAGGGGAATAAAATAGGTATTTATTGAGAGGCCTACAAAAGGCCATACCCTAGCAGTATCAGTGCCACAGTCGTGGCCCCTGCCTAGATGCCTCTAAGATGGAAGCAAAGGAGGGCTTGGTCACAAGATCTCACATTTTTATAGGTTTTGGTTCATTTGCATGAACCCGCCCTCCTCTTTCCATGTTGTTTATGCTTAGGGCCTGAAGTTTAAAGAAATTGTCCTTGAGTTCTCAACTGGAATAGGACTGTTTTGTCTTCACCACCCTAGCATATCAGAAAAGCACATCCAAGCAGAATAGAAAAACTTAAAACTTAAGGCATCATTTTCCCCCTTTAGAGGCTTGACAGTGCCTCTGGCATCACCAGAACAGCAAAAAGCAAACCTCCCCAGGTCTCTAAAGGCCCATCTTTCCACTGGCCTAAACGGCCAAACTGTAGAGCACATTAAGCTGATTACAGCATGCAAAATTTACAGATTGACATAGGCAAAAACAATTTGTCTCAAATTTATCTTTTCTTGGTATTTGATCCAGCCATTAGTCTGGATCACAGAATGACACAGAATCACAGAATTGTTAGGGTTGGAAGTGATCTCTGGAGATCATCTAGTCCAACCCTCCCTGCCAAGGCAGGATCACCTATAGCAGAATGCACTGAGATAGGATTTTAATGTCTCTGGAGAGGGAAACTCCACAACCTCCCTGGGCAGCCTGTTCTA
Organism: Rhabdornis inornatus; assembly: GCA_013397075.1. Classification (NCBI taxonomy): domain Eukaryota; kingdom Metazoa; phylum Chordata; class Aves; order Passeriformes; family Rhabdornithidae; genus Rhabdornis; species Rhabdornis inornatus. Next base: position 237,606 of record VWZS01004467.1, on the reverse strand, counting down.
GCACTCTGCTGACTTCAACATAAAGAAGTTCTTCTTCATGCTGAGATTAAAGTTCTTGTGCTTTAGTTTATGGCCATTGCTCCTCATCCTCTCACTGGGCACCACTGAAAAGGGTCTTCCACTATCCTCTTAGCATCTGCCTTTGAAATATTTGTATGTATTGATGAGATCCCTTTTCAGCCTTCTCTGGACCAAACAGGCCCAGCTCCAACAGTCTCTCCTCATAAGAGAGAAGCTGTAGGCTCCAGATCATTTGTCACCTCCACTGAACCTTCTCTAATAGCTCATCTTTCTTAAACATCATCAGTACTGACTGATGGAGTCTAGCTCTAATAGTAAAAAGGGGAAGTGTGAAGGGTGTAACTGTGATTGCATGAAGTCCTTCTCCGCCCTGAAGGCTGGACTACTTTCTCCCCCTTCAGCCACACCTGGACGGAGGTGGCAGAGTGTGACAGAAGCAGTGGCATCAGGGCAGCACTAACCTATGTGAAGACTGGTCTGTAAGTGCCTTAGAAGTCTCAGCTGGAGTTCTTCAGCTGGTTATTGCCCAAACGGCTCCACAAGAACCATCCTGCTCCCACTGTCATTTTATACCCTGGCACTGGCAAGGCTGCACATCGAGCGCTGTGTGCAGTTCTGGGCTGCTCACTTTGAAAAGGACATTCATGTGCTGGAGCAAGTTTGGAGGAAGGAACAAGGCTCATGAAAGGACCAGAAAACATGTCTTATGGGAGCAGGCTGAGGGAGCTGCGATTGCTTAGTCTCCAGAATGGGAGGCTCGGGGTGACCCCATCGCTGTAGTGAGGTGGGCGTCAGTCTTTCTTGCCGTGCCTGCAGTGAGAGGACAAGAGGAAATGGCCTTAATCTGAGACACTGGAGATTCAGATTAGGTATTAGGGAAAAAATTATCATTGTCAAGGTGGTCAGGCACTGGAAAAGGTTGCCCGGAGAGGCGGTGGAGTCCCCCACCCCTTGTGTTTAAGCATCTGGATCTGGAGATGTGGTTTAAGGGTTAGTGGCAGTGCTGCGTGGATGGTTGGACTGGGTGACCTTGAAGCTCTCCTCCAGACTCGGTGATTCTGTTATTCGTGCAGGCTCACAGGGAGCTCGCAGCACTGCATCTGCCGCTCGTACCACGACCGCTCGCAGTCCCACGCCCGGCGCAACCGCGCGGCCCGTAAGGGGAAACACGGACGGCGCTGCGCCTGCCAGAGCGACACCGCGCACGGCGCCTGCGCCCGCCC
>VWZS01004467.1:190417-236235 GCA_013397075.1 Rhabdornis inornatus | reverse complement strand
GCTGCTGCGGGCCGGCGGGTGCCGCTCCGCCGCCACGGGCACCCCGCAGTGCTTCTGTCTCGGCGCCGAGCCCGGCGCGGTTCTCGTGGGTTCCCAGTACGGGCTCGTGGAGCTGCATCCCGCCGGGGACTCGGTGAGAGCCGCGGCTGCGGGGCAGGGTTCTGGTGCTTGCCGGCGTGTTGAGGTCGGCTTTGGTCGCAAAGCTGGAATGAAACGTTTGCGCCTCGGCCAGCGGGAGCCCGCCGGGTACTCGCCTGTTTCCTGAAGCGGCTCTTCCTTCGCGGCGGTGTCTGCGGGCTCTTGGACCCTCCCGCTGTTCCCCGCCGCCGCTTGCTGCTGGCTCACGGTGCCGTGGGCGCCGCTGCACTGTGGTCTTGGTGGCTGAAGAGGCTTTTTGCGCTTCTAAAATACTAAATCTGCCTTTTTAAGAGTGTGGTTGTGTTTGACGCGTGTCATTCGCGTGGTTTAGTCTTAAGCACGACCTGGCGAACAGTTGCATCCGGACAGGTTCACAAAACAGAACCGAGCCGGCAAAGAGATAGTGAAGAGTACAGGAGGAAGCTTTGGAACTTTGCACTAGGGGGGGAAAAACCCAACATACCCCTAAAATAATAAAATGCTATGGAGTCATGAATTTCTGTTAGAGCTGGGTTGCTTTCTTCTCGCTGTACAACTATGAGGCATCTAATTCCTTCAGTACATTCAGTTCTGAAATTAACTGACAAAAGACTTTTGGAGCTTTCCGGGGATTTAATTTTCAAATGTTGCTGTACCTTAACCATCCAAATGATTTTACTTACAAATTGGTTTTTATGCTGTGTCTAGAAGTCTGCATGCCCCTTAAGAGCAGTGCACTTTAAGCAACTGCCCATGCACCTCTTAATGTTGATACTGTGGTGAAGTGTGAAAAGGGTGTTGAAAGATGATTAGCAGGGCAAATTAGAAGTTGTGTATTGTTAGCTTCCATATATGGGTTTTCTCATTTTCTTCTATCACTTTTACCATAAGAGAATCTTCACGGTTTCGTATGGTTGAGTGGAGATAAATACTTGCAAATTGGCTTTCTTCTGGTGCCATTCACACACTCTTTTCTACTGTGTAATGCTTTATGTAACTGCAGTAGGATGAAATATATCTATGGCTTTTACTCTGTCATTTCTTCAAAAATCCCAGTGAGGTGATGCGTAATTAGTAAGGCATTGGCTTTTCTGTATCAAGGTGTCAAGAGAAGTTTCCCTGACTGTGGATGGGTTCTTGCCTGAGGATGGAAGTGGCTGCATCGTGAGTGTTGAAGATCTTCCAGAGCAGGAGAGTGTGTGTGTTGCTACAGCAGCTGGAGACATCCTACTGTGCAATCTGAGCACGAAACAGGTAACATGGCAGGAAAGACTCAACAGTACTAGGGCAATTCAGAGCAAAGAGTAACACCATTTCTTTAGGCACCAGTCATACGCTCATTGCATACTGAACTGTGGCCAGTCTCCATTCTCTGGGCAGACAAGCTGATTTTTGTGGTAGCCTTGAGAATGACTAAAGTCAGAATATATGCTCTGTAAAAGAACCGGAATTGAAATGATGGCTTGCCTGTCTGTAGCCTAGGTCCTCTAAGTTTGCTCACTGGGCTCCCAGCAGCAAAGGATCTGCTGGAGAGTCTTAGAGAAAGAGGATGTTGCTGAGACTAGGTAAAGAAAAATGTAATCCATTCATAATTCTCAGTATAGATATTGTTTTGTTATCAGTTGATACATGTTGACATGACTTCAGATATAGCAGAAGTTGAGATTCCTGTTTCCTGTTCAATCCTCAGTGTCAGATGTGTCAGTTTTGTATGATCTTCAGCAAGACACTTAAACGCCACAACCAAGCACTCTCTGAAATCTGAATCAGCTTCCACAATATCAGTCCAACAGTGCAGGTTTAAGTGGGCACGAGGTGATAGTGGTCTGTCTGGGTTAGCTGTAAAATTGTGGTTATTTCCAGCTGGTCTGTTTTGGTTCATGTTTGCACTTGATTTGATACCACTTAAATGTGCAGTTAGCTGTATCTGAAAAATGTGTCCTGTATTGCAACTTAATACATGTCATAAGGAAATAGAAATTAACAGAGCTTGTAATACAGGAGACTTTTCTTGCAGTGATAGATGCAAAAACAAACAGGTTTAACTTCAGATTCTTTATTTTGTGGGTTTTTGGCTTGCTTTTCCTGGTTTTTTGCTTCTGTTTCTAGTCTTCTTTTGGTGCAGCCTGGGCACCAAGAAAGAGGTCTGGAAGATTCCTCTGCTTATTCTGAAACCCTTTCTACGAGAGTGATAGTTACTCTGTTGACTGGTGCCCAGTCTCACTTTTCTTACCTGAAAAGGTTGTGACACCCAAGCCTAATTCCTTGAATGGCATCATCTTGCTGCTTAACACAATGAGCAGTGTATTTGTTGTTCTGTTCCATGCATTTTGCAAATCAGGGTAACCATGCATAACAAAAGTTCTCTGCCTACTGCTATTACTTGCTTATGACAGCTCAGTAAAACTAGCTCAATTTTCCATAAACTTTGACACTCGGGCAGGTAAATACAGTTGCCAAGTTCAGCACACGTAGGCTGGTCAGAGTTTACCTGTGTGTTGGAATTCTCTAGGTAGGAATCATGATGTCTGTGTTTTTTTACTAAATAATATTTACCAGTGTAATCACAGGCCCTATCAGGCCGTATTAATACTGACAGTATATGTGCTGACATAAGACTGAGAGTTGCAGAATAAAGCTCTTTCTAAAACGGTGTGTGGTAGGATGTGCTAGACTCTTCATTACCTGGGCTCTCATTCATAAACATTCTGGAACCATTTTTAGTCAGAAATATTTCTTTTGTTTTGTTCAACAGAAAGTGTGAAGTTATACTTTTGACATTTTTAAGTAGGAGGCAGTTTTTCTTTTGCCTTGGTGACTGTTAGCTTTTGTGCTCAGGTAGTGCTGCACTCATGTTCCTCTGATCTTATTTTGGTCTTGCAGGTGGAATGTGTTGGAACTGTGGACAGTGGTCTGAGTGTCATGAGCTGGAGTCCTGACCAAGAGCTTGTTTTGCTTGCAACAGGTATCAACAACAGCCTGTAAGCTTTCTGCCTGTAGGAGTGAAGCTCTCTATGGCCAAAGCACGAAACATAACTAAGATTGAGAGAGAGGAAGAAAAGGTTACAAAATTGGGACTAGGACTTAAAGTGGAAAAAACTCTACCAGATCTTATACATTAGATTTAATTTAATGATTCATAAAGTGCTTCACAGATCCAAGCAGAAATTGGTTAGGCCCAAAAAGCTTATTTGTGGAACAGGTTTTAGGCTTTAAAATCTTCCCAGAGAGTACATTTGATCTTGCCTCAAAAGCATAAAGACTTCTTTATATCACCATTTGACTTCTTAGTAACAAAAACTGTTTCTTGGCCTTTGGTGGGAAATATATGTGTTACAGGCCCTAATTAACTATAGTTGTGACTCACCTAGAAAATAAAATTAGCCTCAGACAAAACAGAATCATAGAGTGCTTGAGACTGAAAGGAAACTCTGGAGATTGGCTATTCCAACCACCTTGCTCAAAGTGTGTTACCTAGAGCAAGTTGTTGGGGGATTGTGCCCAGTTAGGTCTGAGACCCCACAACCCCTGTGGGCATCCTGTTTCTATCTGTAACCACTCTCAGAGTGAAAAAAAAAAAAAATTCTTAGGTTTTAAGGGAATTTTCTGTATTTTAGTTTGTGCCCATTGCCTCTTACGCTGTTCCTCAGTGCTACAAACAATGCGGCTGTGTCTTCTTTACTGTACCCCACCTCCCACATAATATATTTACACATGCTGATGAGATTCCCCTGGAGCCTTCTCTTCACAGCAGTCTGGCTTGTCTCAGCCTCCACTCATGTGACAGATTTTTCAAGCCCTTAATCATCATTCTGACTCTTTGCAAGACTCATTCCAATATGTCCTTGTCTGTCTTGCACTAGGAAGCCCAGAAATGGAGTCAGCATTCCATGTTTCTCACCAGCACTGAGTAGAGGAGCAAGATCACCTCCCACAACCTGCTGGCAGCACTTCAGCTGCTAATGCAGCCAGGATGCTGTTGTCCACCTGTGCAGCTGGGCATACTGCTAGCTAGTGAAACTAGGTGCCTCAGGAAACATAGTTTATGGTTTTTTGCCAAGCTGCTCTCCAGCCACTTGGTTCCCAGTCTAATCCCAGAGATTATTATTTTCCATATGCAGAACATGGCTTTTTTTCTTGTTGAGCTTTATGAAGTTTTGGACAGCCCATCTTGCCTACATGACAGGGTCCCTGTGGACAGCAGCACAACCTTCTGTACCTGCTGCTTCTCCCAGTTCTATGTTATCTACAAACTTGCTGAGGGTCCCATGCTCCAGGTCATTAAGGACAATGTTAATCATTGCCCTTAGTGTCCAGAAGCATGCCAGTGACTGACCTGGAGCTGCACTTATTGACAGTGCTAGCAAGCTTTTGAGGCAGTTCAGCTGGTTTTTTCACTGTCCTTTTATCTATCCCATACTTTATGGTTTTGTCTGTGATGATATTGTGGAACACAGCATCAAAAGCCTTGTTAAAGTCAAGATAAACGAAATCCACTGTTCTCCCCATATCCACAAGCTGGTCATCTCATTGTAGGAGGTTATCAGGATGGTATGATCTCTTCATAAATGCATGGTGACTGTTCCAAGTCTCCTTCTTATCCTTCATATCTCAAGAGAAAAGGAACCAGGTACTTGTTTGGAAGGTGAAAAAAGCTTATTAAGGTTAGGCCAGGAAGCATGTTTTTGAGGAGAAAAACTTGGAAGTGTTTCATTCCAGTTTGAGGTTTCTTGCTTTGAAGGATATGTTCTCTCTAGTACCATGTTTTCTATATTCAGGTCCACGGCAGAACAATAGGAGCACACAGGAGAGCATTTGAGTTTTTATTTGCTGCAGATATCATTACCAATATTGTATTTAATATCTGCCTTGCAGGTCAGCAGACACTCATCATGATGACAAGGGATTTTGAGCCAATTGCTGAGAAGCAAATCCATCAAGATGAGTTTGGAGAAGGTGAGAGGTGCACTGAAATGGAGTCACCCTAGCTGATGTAATTGATAGGTTATAAGCATGTGGAAAGTAAGGAAGTGGAGCTGACCACTTTGAGGCCCCAGGAGATATTTTAAATAGACTGTAATGCTGCTGGACAGCTGAAGGGTAAAGTCAATATTGTTACTTGTCAGCATAAATTCAAGTAAGTTCCATATACCAAAGTACTTTCTAGACTACATAACTTCCAGCAGGTGTTTTGGGGAGAAGATGTGGGTTGCTTGAGGCTGTGGTTATGTACATAGTGCACAGTAGTTAAGGTATTATCTGTAAATCTTCCATTACAAGGATTATTTCTTCTTCAGGAAAGTTTGTTGCTCTTGGTTGGGGTAAAAAGGAGACACAGTTCCATGGATCAGAAGGGAAACAGGCAGCACATCGCAAACAGATGGTATTATATTGCTTTTTTTTGTGTCATGCCAATGCTCTCTCAGGAAAAACATGCATAAATAGAGTTTCTGTTATTCCTGTGATGCTGATTTGCCACCACCTTTCTGGTAATTCTCTTCATAGGCTGCTTCTCTCTCTTTCTGTATTGCCTGAAATCATGCATTTTTGTCTTCTTTGAATTCAAGAAGGCATCAAGGAGTACTTACTACTTTTCAAATGGAGCTCAGAGTAAGATTTGCAGCCATTCCAGCATCAATCCTGAACAAATCTCAATTCACTGTGTCCAACTTATGCACTGCTGTCTATAAGTAGAGACCTCAGTGGATGGGAAGGATCGTGTGTGCTCACGTCAAGAGACCGTCATATGCACTTGGAGGAGGAGCAGATTGAATTAAATAGTTTTAATTCTAATATTTGCTTAAACAGTGTTTTGAATAGTGAGTTTTTAACTTACTAGTCTTAACGCTTTTTTAATGGATGGATTTCATCTTGAAAGAGCAGTCTTTTTAGACAAAGACAGCAGTTGCCTTCCCAGGCTTTGATGCAGCTTTATTTTGTGTGGCTTCAGGAAGTGTTACCAACATCAGCCTGGGATGATGGCAGGCCTCGGGTGACGTGGAGAGGAGACGGGCAGTTTGTTGCAGTGAGTGCTGTCTGTCCAGAGACAGGTATGGCACCAAACTTCTTTGAAATACCAGGATGTGTAAAGTGCTTCTTAAGCAGAATCTAGATAAGGCAAGAACTGTTTGTGATCTGTTGGCCACCTAAAGCGAGGGTGAGTTGAGCTATTTCATTACCCTTTTCTCTGCTCTGATCTCAGAGCAATTTTATAGATACAATATTTTGAATACTTCCTTTGTGGTTTGGTTTTCAGTTCAGTGAGATGCCAGGAGGGATTACTACTTTGTAGATACTATCTGAACTGTTTCTTTCACCTGCTCAAGCTTTAAGCAATACCTGATAGGCTCTCAATGCCAGATGGATGAATCTGTTTGGGTTCATATACACACTGTCCCTCATACTAGTGTTTAGCCTTGCACACCTTTTTAAAAAACTTGTGATACTTTTCCCTTGGTTTTGTCCTGAAGTCAAAGAGGCGATGAGCACATGCATTACTTCTACGACTGTAACTGATGTTTTCCATGATAAATACTACTTTTTGAGTAGTTTAGGTGTATTGGTCAACATACTGAACTGCATCAAACCACACTGCTATTCCACACGTTTGGGTTTTTACCTTCAGTACTTCAGATTAAGGATGATCGTAAATTTAGAGCAAAATTTTAGCATTTTTATGGTGAAAGCTGGAAGGGGAAATTATTATGACTGAACTACATCAGGCTGAAATTCCTATTACAATTCCTTTAGTCACTTGATTACTATGGGAGAACTGCCTGACACAGAATAAGTTCTTAGCCCCTAAGGTGCACAAGAGAAATCTCCTTTTTATGCATATGCATCAAAATTTGCTCTTCTACCCTCATTAAATTAGGAGTCTGTTCACAGTGTTTTCTTAGACTGTTGTCTCATTGCTCTCTCAACCTGTAGGTGCTCGGAAGGTCCGGGTGTGGAGCAGAGAGCTTGTGCTGCAGTCAACAAGTGAGCCTATCTCAGGATTAGAACAAGCACTGTCCTGGAAGTGAGTAGTACTGCAGTCTGCATGCCAACAGCAGTGTTCCTTGTTATGCCCTGGTCACAGTCTTTGATCAGCATAATTTTAATTTCTTCAGCATTTTGTTATTTTTTCCCAAAACTTGAAGAAAATTGCCTTCTGATTCAGCATGAGGAAAAGTAACGCTTTAAACCCTGAAAATCCTAATACTTGTATCTCAGGTGGGAAGAAGGGATAGATTCTCTGCATATAGTCAGTGTCAAGTGGGTTTGGGCTCAACTGTATAAAAAAAATTTTCAGGTTCCTTTCCTAGTGCTGACATTAGTTTGGTCACCTGTGGATATCATAAGCTCTGATCTGTGCTGGACCTTTGAATGTCTGAACAGTGCTGAGGAAAACACATCATCTGCTGCCTTTTTCTTTGTGTTACTGGAAAAAGTGTGAGATGACTGGGGTTTAAAATGACAGTTTGTTATTGTGTGAGCAATGAATTTTCATTTGGCTCTTTTTTAAGGCCCTCAGGAAACCTGATAGCATCAACACAAGAAAAACCCAACAGACATGATGTGGTTTTTTTGGAAAAGAATGGACTTCTTCATGGAGAGTTCACCCTCCCTTTCCGGAAAGGGCAGGTCAAAGTGAGTTCTTTGTCTGGGCTTCTTTGATGGGAGTGTGATGGAGAAGAGGACTAGATCTCTTGCAGATTCTAGGAAGAGGTTTTTAACCTAATACTTTGTGCTTATCCTGATGGAAGAAGTGACCTGAAAAGAGAACAGTGAAGAAGCCAGTGGAGAAGATGTAATGCCTTCTGCAAGCCCGTAGCACAAAGACATGTCGTGAAGGATGATTGTAGCCCTGGGGTACTTCTGGGCTCTATATACTTTATACTAGGCAAATTATTCAAAAGTACTTTTCAGTATGTCGGCCATTGCAAGACTGAGGTTTTATACTCACATTATCCCAAGTAAGTGAGAAGCTATTGCTAGAGCGCTACTTCAGCTTCTGTGCTTGGACGCTGAGAGGTCTTTTGGTGGATGCTTCCTCAGTGTCAAGCAAAGCTGCTGTCATTTTTGTGGCATCTTCATTTGTGGTCTTCTCAGGATGCCTTGTCAGGAGCTTTGCAATACACGAGCACTCTGTATATTAACTGATGAACCTTTTGTTGTTGGAACACTTCCTGGTCTTGTAAACTTTCTGGGAGTTGGAATATCAGTAAGAGACATGTTTGTTTCTGCAGGTTAATGAAATGCTTTGGAATGCAGATTCTACAATCCTGGCTATATGGCTGGAAGACCTGAAGGTGGAAAACTCCAACCCAAACACTTATGGTGAGAGCACTCCGTGAGGCTTTGGGTCTTAACACTTGCCTGCAAATGTTATTAGCAGTGAGTACTTGACGCTGGAGGCTTACTCATGGCTTTGAGACTGGTGTGGTGGTGTCAAGGTTTAACTGCAGCCAGTAGCCAAGCCCCACACTTGCCCACTCCCCCACTAGCAAGATCAGGGAGAGAATTAGGAGGGTAAAAGCTGGAAAAGTCGTGGGTTGAGATAATAACAGTTTACTATGAAAAAGCAAAAGCCACATAAAAAGCAAAGCAAGGAATTAATTCACTGCTTCCCATGGACAGGCAGGTGTTCAGCCATCTCCAGGACAGCAGGGCCCCATCATGTAGTGGTTACTTGGGAAGAAAAATGCCATCATTCCAAATATCCCCCTCTTCCTCCTTCTTCCTCTCACTTTATATATGAACATAATGTCATATGGTTTGAAATATCCCTTTAGTCAACTGGAGTCACTTGTCCTGGCTGTGTCGCCTCCTGACCTCCTCCTATGCATCCCTAACTTCCTTGCCAGCTTGGCAGTACAAAGAGCAGAAGAGACCTTGGCTCTCTGTAAGCCCTGCTCAACAATAACTGAAACATCACTTAGCCACCTTGTGTTCAGCACAAATCCAAGACATAGTCCCATACTTGACACCGTGAAGAAAATTAACTACCCCAGCCTAAACAAGCACAGCTGGTGAGGAAGAACTGGTAGTTCAGCCTGAGTTCAAAGCATCTTCCAGACTGCTGTAACTGGAAGCGATACAAATGGTATACTAAAGGTCTGAGCCCTTCGTTAAACAAGGGTACCATCTCACAAGGATAGCTCAGTGAGTTTAAGATTGACTTCTGCACAAAACAAGTGTTTCCTTGTGCTGTGTATTGTATGACACAGCTCATGGACTGAAGACTAGAACTATTGTTTTAATTGCACTTATCCCACCCCAAGAAGGGCAGTGGTGGTTGGGAGGGAGGATTTGAGCTGAGTCTCAAATACTAGTCTATGGTAACTATTTGTTTTTCTACAGTTCAGCTGTGGACCACAGGGAACTATCACTGGTACCTGAAGCAAAGTCTACACTTTGGTAGCCTGGAGGAAAATCAGTTGGTGTCACTGCTATGGGACCGAGAGAACTTGTATAGACTACATATACTCTGCCAGGGTTGGCATTACCTCTTCTATGATTGGCATTGGACTACAGACCATGGTCTGGGGGAGAATAGTCAACATATGGCAAATGTGGCTGTTATAGATGGAGGTAAGCAGTGGGACAGTTTTCCAGCTCTAGGATCAGAAAAGGTGGGGTAGCCTTTTATATTCGGTTCTTTTAGTTGTTTCTAAAAAGCTTTTAGGGAGGGGTCTCTGTAATTGATAGCCAGGGTAGCTCAATGAAGATAACCACTAAGAGCACATCAACCATTTTCCTGTAACATTATTTCTGCTTCCAATAAAGAATCCAGAAAGAGTTTCACTAACATTTGGACTCGGGTACATCTTGGATTTTCTTCTGTTTTCTTCCACAGATAAAGTGCTTGTCACAGCTTTCCAGCATGCTGTGGTTCCTCCACCCATGTGTACCTATGAGCTCCAGCTCCAGCAGGCAGTTAATCAGGTTGCATTTCACACAGATCCCAAACATAGCGGGGACATGGCTGTCCTGGATGCTGATAACAGGATCTCTCTGTACAGATATGGTGAGAGCATGTTGCAGCTTCGTTAAAAGAAACCCTGTGTTCCTGAGAGCAGTACCTTGGGAGACTAGTAAGGTGCATTAACTTTGTGAGAAGACAGTGTTTGGCACTTGACTATGTAATTGTGCTGATAATATTCCCCTGCCTGGCTTCAACTTGAGTGCAGCACATAGTATGTTGCATAAGCTTCTCTGATGACATGATGCTGACTGTCACTGAGAAGTGTCTGAGAATGTGTCTGGGGCACCCAGCACTTCCCAAAGGAGTTCTATATGCAGTGTGCTGTGAGGAAGCAGCTGCTTTGTACTGCGATGCTGGAAGGTGACTGTCTTCCTCAAAGTGAGTGTTAATGAGAATTACATTTTGGCTGTATAAGTAGGGATGGCATTTTCTGACTTTTTTAATACTTTCATGTAGCATTTACTTTTTGTTAAGATTGAAGATGGAAGGGGCTCTGTTGGGTGGATCTCTAAACTCTGCGTTGCTGTGCTTTGTGTTTGCTAGGACAGAGTACGGTGAATGACCCTTCTGTCGAGTTTGGAGCTGTGGGAGGAAATGGCTTTAAAGCAGCTGTGGAAACACCATACCTGGATAAAACCTACAGGTGATATAGAACTACTACAGCTTTAGAGGGGAGAAAAGGGCTGTACCTGACTGGGTGCTTTAGATGTCACAGCTCTGACCACTTTTCTCAAGATTTTTAAGAGGCTGTCAGATAACATGGTTTCATTTTGTTGACACTGTCTGCAACTAGTGCTGAGAAATGCCTTTACTGAGGTCTCAATCTAGCAGAACCAGTGACTGTTAGTGACAGCACTGAGATATCCCTTCCTGTGCCTTTCTGCGCCTGGTGCACAAAGGAGTGATCATGCAGTGCTCAGGCCCGTGATCACAACACACAAAGCAGCAGACTGCTTGCATGGAAGAGACAGGGATGAGGTTAAAAATCCCACCATGCTCTCTGATTGTTCCTAGAGGTAGTTGGCACGGAAGCAGTACTACCTAGGGAAAACAGATGGAGCTTCCTAGGTCTCATCCTTTATCTCCCGCTCAGTCTGTGGCAGGATTCATGCTTTAGGTATCTGTGTTTCTGCACTGGAACCCTCCCAGCCATGCTGTGTATTTGAACAGCAAGGCTCTGCTTAGGAAGTCCTCTGCCTCTCTAGTGAGATGGCCTACTGAAATCAGGTCCTATTTGTGTGCCAACCTCTCTTACTTTGTGACAGAGTCGATGTGAGCAGCAGCAGCAATGAAGTGATGAATCCTCTGGGGCTCCGATTTCTCACCTGGCTGCCAGATGGTAGCTTCCTGGTTGTTGGTCAAGGTCAGCATGCTGCTCAGTCTGTCCTTCACCATCTGACTGCAGTGCCTCATGTGGCTGGAACAGAAGAAGAGTGCCTGAATTTACGGTACTAGAGATATGTCAGTTGTGGCTGAAGTCTAACACTTCTTCTGGACAGTGCCTAGAAGGAATTAAGTCTCTTATTAGGCCTGCAGCCTGGAGGCCATGGGTTAAGGAATTTGGCTTTCTTCTGGTGGGAGAACCAAATAGTTCATGAAGCTGCCTACTAGTCAGCACTTACCTGTAGTCCTAATGCCTACATCCAGCCTGGCAAGAGTACATGCTAAACATGCATGTATCAGTACAGGATAGCTCTGTTCCTTGGAATTTGAGGCCCTTGGAGAGAGAGGATAGCACATGACACTGAATTCTTCCATTCTACCCTTTGCCCGCCATTATCAAGGTCTAGAAGGGGACCAGTAGCCATCAAAACTGCTGTCCTCTTCCTCCTTCTCCTCCTCCTCACCTGCTGGTCTTTGTGGGGCCAGCTGAGCCAAAACCAGACACAAAAGAAAGCCACCTGGGGTACAGAAATACGGTTCTCAAAGAGATCGGGAGAGCTGCTTTTTGTAGCACTCACCCAGCAAAGACAGAGTGATCTGCTTGTGAACTGTAAAAATAAAAAGAGGGGTGTGTTTGCAGAGTGCTGCAGTGCAGAGAATGACCAGCACAGTTATGCAGATGCCTGTTGGCTGGAGTAGCTGGTGCTCTGTGGTGCCACTGTCAGCTGACATAAGTGTGAGAAGACTGCAGAAGATCCTTACATGGATGAAGTATGTCCATGCTGGAGATGTGCATCTTTTCATCTGGCTACAGAATGGCAGGAACAAGGTATCTGCTCTTAAGTGTATTTGCTGTGACTGATGCTCTGCGTTGTGTCTGTCTTGCATCAGGTTGTCAGTGCCTGTAGATGGAGAAGTGATCAGCCTGTACTGCAGCCCAGTTACCAAAACTGTAGCTCTGCAGCTGACTGATAGACGGATCCTAAAATACCTGTGGGGTAAGCTGGGCCCTTCCTGATCTTAGGTGTAGTTGTTACATATTTCTTAAAAGGTTTAATGAGATGATTTGACTTTCAGAGACATGAGTGACTCTTGCTGAGTAGTTGGTGCTGCTTTTATATTTCCTCTGCTCCCAGAAATGGGCTGAAATTAGTGTTTTGTGTCAGAATTCAGTTAATGGTAACTTTATATATATACACACATGCATATGTTAACACAAATATGCACACACACAAAGTTCAGTGCTGACATACTGCCACATCCATAGATCTTCTCTCTCATTTCATGGTGGAATAAAGGTACTACTGAGCCCCTGGAAGTTACCACCTTCTTGTCCGCTGTGTCCTGGACTTCCGTGCCAGCATACTGCCTCTCTGTCAGATAGTGTAGCATATTCCTAGTTCTGGTTTTCTTAAGATTTGTGTGATGTGGTTTTAATGTATGAATTTTTGATTGGCTGGAAAACAGTTAGATCTCCTTTGCTCCTTAGAGGCTTCTACTCCAGTTCTTAAGCCCTGGCGGAGTAGCAGTAGCTCTGCTGTTCAGTTCCCCTACCGCTGTGTGCAGACTTCCATCACGAGGATCAATGGTGAAGTAAGTAAGACTGTGAGCAGATTAAATTCACTACTCAGTTGTTTTCTGTGCCAGAAGTACACCATGGTCTTCTGCCCAGGGCCCAGTGATACTACTTCATTATGTCCTTCATAAGGCCCTTTGCAGAGCTGAGAGCTTGTCTTCCCTTGTCTTCTAGAGCATTTTGGGTGGATTGCAGTTAGCACCCAATCACCCCGTTGTATGAATACAATTAATAATTTCATTGAAGAATAAGAAAATTCAGATTGGAAATTTCAGTTACTACCACACTCTTCTTGAAAGGACCATTTTGCTTTGTTTTATTTGAACTTAACCTGCTAGCAAATATAGCTGCACTGTGTTGCTGCAGATGTCCTGCTACTGGTTTTTCGTGTTGGAGATGGTTTCTTGATAGTTACAACAGCTTAAAGAATGACTAGCTGTTTTGCTGTTATTTCAGGGGTTTCCTTCCTTCAGTGTGCATCCAGCTGAAGGAAGCTGCTTTGCTCTGCTGTGTAGTGGTGCTTTTCCTCTGGTATCCCAGACCAAGTTCTGCTGAATAGAAAAGCAGCTAGATTTCTAGCATGGCTTCTGCTTCCATTTTGCTACTGTGCAGTTACAGGGTAGGCCAAGCAGGGTTTTCAACCAGCCGTATTTCAAGATGTTCAAGTTTAAGTCCTCCTGGAAGAGAGGTTGAATGACTTGCTGTCTGTCTTCCCTAAGTAATTCACATGACGTACTCGTTACCTAATTGTGAGGTAGTTCAATCCAGTGCTTGTCAGCATTGTGAAAGACTGGAGGTTGTGATGCTGATAGCTCATAGTTGGTATTATTTTAATTACAGGAGGTTATCATGGGCCTCACGGATCGTTGCCGGTTTTTTGTTAATGATATTGAGGTACAAAGCTTTTGCCTCTCATTTCATACCCTTTTCCCCTGCCAAAGGCAGCTTCCGTGTTCTGGTCTAAACTGTGATAAACTTCATTGTTTTTACAGGTTGCTTCTAACATCACATCATTCACAACATACAATGAGTTTTTGTTGGTGACAACCAACTCGCACACCTGTCAGTGCTTCTGCTTGAAGAACTTATCAGTGAAGGGTAAATATCAGCACTGGCTGCCTGCTTCTAACTCTTAGCATTTGTCTTGGAAACACAAGATGTCCCCATTTTTCACATCCAAACGTGTTGTATTTGGGTTCCTCAAAGGAAATGTTTAAGAGATGAGAGTAAGAGAGCTGCTTTCAGAAATCTGCCAGAGAGCAAGGGGCTCAGGAAACTGACTATATATCACATGCTTTTCATAGGGAAGAGAATTTGTGTTGTAGTTGACTCTTACACTGTTTCCAACTGTCTAACCCTGCATTCTCTCACTTCCCTCCATGTCCAAAAGAAGAAATCTATGTGCTATTTGATGATGTGTGGTAGAGAGGGGATCACTGTAGAAGGAGTTTCTGGTGGTGTCTGGCTGTGAGAATTATCATGACTTTGGTAAAGGCAGGACAACAACAAAATGGTCCTTTTACACCCTTCAGTGCTACTCTAAGCTGATTTGTTGAGCTTTGTCATCCTGTTGTGCAGAGGACACACCTCTGCTTTGTGTACAGGTACAGCAGTCATTAGCACTCAGCAAGTTCTCATCCTATCAGGAATTGTTGAATATCGCTGCTGTACTGGTGGCATGGTTGGTCCAGTACAACCTTTCCTACAGCATAGGAGATCCTTAATGAGGTGCTGTGCTGCATGTGCCATGTGTGCTGATAAATGTTGTCTTCAGCCCTCCAGGCTAGCCTGAGCAGTGCTGCTGCACCCAGCAGTGAGACCCTGCGCAAGGTGGAGCGAGGTTCGCGTATTGTCACCGTTGTTCCTCAGGACACAAAGGTGGTGCTGCAGGTCAGTGCTCTGCCCATGTCTGCTGACATGTGTTGTCAGGGTGTGCAGGGGCCTGTCATTGTGGCCACCTGGCCAGCCTGCAAACAGGATGTGCAGTGCTACAAAGTTGGTGCCCTGCAGTGCTGCAGCACAGCACCTCACACATTTCCCAAAAATCCAGCTGCCCAACTGGATGCAGAGGGATTTTGAGCATGCCTTTGGGAGTTAGGTTCAGTACAGGCAGTTAGGTGTATGCAGAACTGGGAAGGGCTATTCAAGTTCCTAATGACTGAAGCAGTGTAGTGCTACATATTGTGGCCTCTCATCATGAATCTCAAGACTCGCTTCCTAGTACTTACTAGCAGCCCTCCATTAGCATTGGCACTTAGTTTTTTGTTGAACTCACTCTTCAGAACCGCCAGAGATTCACAGAATGGAGGAGGATGTAATTTGAGAGGCACTTTGGAGGTGTGGAGCCCAACATCCTCCTCAGATCAGGGTTAACATGAAAACTTGATTGGGTTGCTCTGGGTCATGCCTGGTTTGGTAGAGTTCAGCCTTCTGAGGTAGGAATGTTTCTGAACTGAGAGAATTTTAGGGTATTTTTCCACAGTTGTTGAAATTGCATGTCCTCGGAAGCGAGCAAACAGGCCCATGCACTTGCGAGTAGCAGACAGGCCTAAGGAATTGGCCAGTCCTCACTTTTCCACAATGTAGGCAGAGCAACTACAATTAACTAATTGTGTGGATCTTGTGTTATAGATGCCAAGAGGAAATCTGGAGACTATTCACCATCGTGCTCTGGTGCTTGCCCAGATTCGGAAGTGGCTAGACAGGTAAAGGCACTGGTGTACTCTTATCTTCCCTCCCCCAGTCTGTTAGAGGCTGACTGACCTGGAAAAGAGGAGGCTAAACTCAGAAGAATTGACCTTGTTAGAGGGAACAAAACTGTTTCTAGGGTGACCATGTAGAAGTCTAGCTTTCAGCTGTGCCAGGTACTTCTCACTTCGCCACTGAAGGGCTTATTGTGTAGGTAGGAGAAATCTTCATCTGGTCCATTCTCCAGACATCTCAATTACTTTATGATTAAGCTGGCTATTTTCCATTTTTTACTGAATTAATTTACATTGAAATTTTGTGAAAGGGAAATTGATACAAAATGTAACACTCTCTTTTAATGGAGATAAATATAATCTAAGTTCTGTATTGCTTCATCAGCCTTGCAAGCTGGTGTATCCCACTGCAAGGGTCAGCAATGAACAGTATTGACCTTGGATATTTTTCTGGAAGGCTGTGTACACAGGTTATTATGTAGGCTGTTCTCTTCCCACTGGCTCTGTGCTTAGCTCTAGTCAGTTGCCTTTATTTGCATCTTATCCACTATGTAAACTGTCCGCTTGACTCATTCCTCCAGGCTTATGTTCAGGGAAGCTTTTCAGTGTATGAGGAAGCTGCGAATCAACCTCAATCTTCTCTACGATCACAATCCCAAGGCAAGTCTGCCCAGTTCTCTTGTGTTGTTTGCCATACTAACCTGCCCTGGCATCCACCGAACAGTGTGTTCAAAAGTGTTGGTGGTGCTGTCATTCCTGCTTTCAGCAGTGATGGCTGTTCTGCACTGCAACATCATCATACAGACAGATCTGATTTAGCATTTCCTTCATCCTGTACTTTCAGACAAGATCTCTGAATTTATTCTTGTACTTGATATATATGTTCTTAGTGTTCAGAATAACAGTGGTAATACTCTCGTTTGTTTCAGGTTTTTCTGGAAAACACAGAAACCTTTATCAGGCAAATAGATTCTGTGAACTATATCAACTTGTTTTTCACTGAGCTGAAGTAAGTATAAGTCTGCAAATGTAAGCATGCATGTAATCAGTGGTGGTGCATTATTTTGTCAAAATATTGGCAACTCTTCAGTGTGGGTGCAAGGAATCAAATCTGGAATGTTGAGGCATAAAGCTTAGAGTAGGCTCAGTAGTTTCAGGGAGAGTGTGTCTTGTTGGGAATTCCAGTTTGCAGGCAGCCATTAGATTTTTGCAGCAAGTAATTGGCGCATTATCTGAGTGCTTTGACTTCTCTGCTGGGTTGCTATAGAGCTGTAAATGAGAGCAGAGAAAGTTTTGTTCCCTCATAAAGAGGGGAGCACATAGGAGGACTCATAAAAAGAGGATGGGAGGGGAGGGACTAAATATGGCAGTGCATATCTAGTCTGAGGCCAAGATACTAGTTTGGATCCTCAAACCAAGTCCCCTGACTATTTTCTTAAAGGCTCAGTGATGAGGCTTTATGGTGGTAGTTCAAGGACTTCTCAAGCTTGCTAAAGTCAGTAATTGTCTAGTAACTGGTTCTATCGCTTAGGTGGTTGGTTTGATTTTCAATTTTGACCAGACCAGAAATAATAGCAAATGGCTTATTTTTCTGAATTGTCTCTTGGCTGACAATCAGTTTGGACTGACAGAGATTTTTTGAGAGCTTCCTATTAGTGTTGCAGTTAATGAGTAGTTATTTTCTGCACACATTTGAGTTCCTTAACCTTATTGTCTTTGTTCTGGGCTGTGTGGCGGATGGTGCTCTTATTCACATTACCTGTTTTTATCTAGAGAAGAAGATTTCACGAAGAGTATGTACCCATCTCCAAATGGTAGCATTAACAGTCAGCCACACCAGCATCCTGATCAGAAAAAAGTAAACCTCGTATGTGACATGATGAGAGTTGCCATGGAACACATTGATCCTCAAAAGTGAGCACTTTTTTATTGCAGATGAAGGAACCATTAGAGAGATTTCTAGTAAGTCATTGGCAGGAAGCAGAGCTGTCCTTGACATCTTGTCCTTGACAAGTTGTTTGGCCCTAGGTTCTCTAAAGTGAGCTTGTGCTCCACAAAATTAACTATACCATGCCTTGCTTCTGTTAAGGATGATGTCCTGGAAACATCTAATAATTCCACAGATAGCATACCAACATTTTACCAGAATTAAAATAATAGATGCAGGATGCTTATAAAGGTTTAGGAGATACACCAATTTAGGATCAGTCTGTGTGGGAAAGGAGACATAAGCAAGATTGTCATCTTGGTGAGTTGCTGACTGAAGCAGCTGGCCCTTTGGAAAGATATCAGCTGTTCCATTTGACACTGAATTACTTTGTAAATTATCAGCTCCATGTTCCTGATTGATTACCTTTTTGGTAACCATCCTCCTCTTATGAATCAACACCAGACAAAGACAAAAGCTGGGAAAATATGATAATAACAGTGCCCTGTGAAATGTATTAAACTATTAGCAGCTTGGTGTTAATAGTTTAGTGGAGAGAGGAGCAACAGGTGGTGGGTAGCTGCTGAGCCCTGAGAATTCAGACACTTTACAGCAAACTGTTTCAGAAAATAAAGCATCTGCTTGGCATGGAAAGCTATTTTGAAATAGTAAATGTGAAATATATGGAAGTATAAATAACACCCTAGAAAGCTTTCCTTTCATTAAAAAAGGCTATTTTCATGCCAGATTTCATTTGGAAAATTGTGTCCAATTATTTGAATTTTCAGAGAGAGGCGTGTCCTCTTCATCATGCTGGCTGGCATGGTGAGGAAGCCCATTCTAGTCAAAACACAACTCCGGCTTGTGACATGGGAAGACATGCTGAGTAGAAGAACCTTTCTGGTATATTCTGTTCTTTTCCCATGTTTGCTGCCTTCCTCTAGGAGGATCAGATTGCCTGAGTAGTTTCATTTTTATGTTTTTTACTAAGACATAAACTAGAACTTGCACAAACTGTGCTAAAAAAGGAGCAAGCTATGTTTCTGCCCCCTCACTTTTTCATTCACTACTTCTCCTTTTTTCAGATACTGCCTATCAATACTGACAGCGCACGTAAAGAAAAGTCCTCCAGAACTGGAAATCGCTCTCCAGAAGGTTCACGATCTTCGAGGTTTTGTATCAGGAACTTGAAAGTTTTGAAAATTGCTGGTTTGCAGGAGCTTTGTGTTAAGGAAACTTCACTGTCCAAATAAAACTGTTAAGGAGGAAACTTCCCCATCTGACCGCCCAGAAGCCACATTGGCAGTCACATTTGCACCACCTGAGCTGGGACCACCCTCCACAGCTACACCCCTCATACTCACAGACCAAGATTGCTTACCAGTTCAGTCTCAGGTTTCCCATAGCAGAGTCTCAGATGTCCTGATCCTTAATATAATTTAGTCTCAGTGCAATAGCTAAGTAATAAAATAGCAGCTCCAGGTCTGAGGAGGGACCCTAAATAAGGGAACCCCTGGGCCTGTGAGAATTTTTATCCCTTCACGATATATCTCTGCAAAAATCTGGAGATCCTCAGCTCTTGCTGTGTCTCACAGGTCTCTGTCCTCTTTGTTATGCAGTTGGCAGTTCACACTGGAGCTCTCACCACCCAGAGCTCAACCTGCAGCTCTCAGTGCAGGTGCACCCTGAGATACTGCACTGACTGTGTTCCTCAACACTTTGATCATTAGCATGGTTCACCCAGAAAATTATTTTAAGGTGACTGTTTATGGAGCAATCCAAAAAGCAGAAATATACTTGAAACCAGCTGTGTGTTTAGGTACAGCAGAATATCAGTT
Source organism: Rhabdornis inornatus (assembly GCA_013397075.1). NCBI lineage: Eukaryota > Metazoa > Chordata > Aves > Passeriformes > Rhabdornithidae > Rhabdornis > Rhabdornis inornatus. The sequence goes on along the minus strand of VWZS01004467.1, from coordinate 216,722 downwards.
AAGATGGGCTGCTGTACATGCCCTCAGCTCACCCTTTTACCTAGGTTTGCTGGCAGATACCCCAGAGATGCACCTGTTTTCACTTCCCAGTTGAAGCTCTAGTTCTCTCAACATGGAATAAGAAGTTCGTGTTCTGGATTCTGGTATCTCAAACTATCAAATTTTGCCTTTATTCTGGGCTAATGCTTTGAGTTCAATACAGTTGCATGCTCAGCACTATGCTTGGAATGGTCCTTGAAGTTGCCCAGTAAAGGCGAAGTAACCCTTCTGCAAGATGGAACAAGCTGTTAGTCTGATGATCCCTCTCTGATGTCAAGCTGTGCTTGATGATGCATCCTTTCCTCACAGGAGGGTTCCACTGCTGGTGGTGTAACAGGTCATATGCTGCTTCATCTCGTTGCAGAAAGCATTACACCAGATGCCCAAGCTGTGAGTGCAGAAGAAGCACTAAAGTACCTGCTTTTCCTTGTGGATGTCAATGAATTGTATGATTATTCCTTGGGGACATATGACTTTGATTTAGTCGTCATGGTGGCAGAAAAGTCTCAAAAGGTCTTGGCTTATAGTTCCAGCTAAGGAACTTATTTTCTACTTTCTCAGAGGTTCTTTGTAGTCTGTAGATCAGCCTGCATGTTTTCCTAGTAATGGCTCTCTAACCAGGCAGGATTCCAGTTGCTCAGAAGCCGTATGTGTACTTGGGGTGATGAGGGGAAAGTGTCATGTCTCTGCATCCTTTGGTACTTCTTGAGCACAGCTTGGGAAATTTATTTGTGTTCAAGGTGAAACAGTGCTCTTCTAGAGCAGCAGGGCAAAGTATCTCTGGGGAGGGGAGGGATTGGTGTCTGAAGTTTTGTGACTGCATGCCTTCCATTCTTAGTTCTGTACTCTTGATTTTTGCTTATTTAGTGGTTCCCATGATAATAGCATGTGTCTTCATGTGGGTTTAATGTGAAATCTCTGAACTGAAATGCCCATATGCATACTCAGAGTTACCTAATGTTACAGCAAATTCTGCTGCCCATTACTTAGAACACCCTTGGTGTGGGGAAATTGATCAACTTTATGCCTGCAAATTTATACATAATCATAGATAATAGAAAACAACATTAGGTATGATACACAGGCTTGAAATTTAAATGTTACCAGCCTTTAGATACTGCTGAAGTCCCTGTGGGAGCCTGGCAATTCAAGTTAGTAATTTCTGGCAAGAGTATATGCACAAATTGATTTTTTAAGATGGCCTACATTTGGGGGAAAAAAAAAAAAGCCATTTTTAGTGTATTATATATTTTCAAATATGGGACTGTCTGTTGGTGAAGATGGGAACAAATAAGGATTTTAGCGGATTAGCTCAACTGCAGTTTTTATTGTTCTTTGCAGGACCCAAAAGAATACTTGCCCTTCTTAAATACCCTCCGGAAAATGGAAACCAATTATCAGCGATATACAATAGACAGACACTTGAAGAGATACACAAAAGCTCTTGGCCACCTCAGCAAATGTGGTAGGTGTCCTAAGGAGGATTTCTGCAGTGTAACATTTCAATTTTGGAGAGCCTTTGGGGGAAATAGCTAAAGAAAGAGAAGGATTGCACAAGATCGTCTTCCCATCTGGTAATGCATGAACTTCTGCTACTTGCTTTTTGTACTGTAGCTTGGTGTGGGAAGAAAGAAATGTTTATTTCTCCGTGGTCATGAAGCACATGAAGTCTTGTGTTATTCCTGTTCAAGTGAATTATGCCTGGTTCATTTCTCTGGCAAAACCTCAAGGAAGTGAACGCCTTGATTTTACAGTAGTAGGATGGTGCTCTCCCACCCAGGCACCTCTAGTTGCTTCTTCATGTTGTGAACCCAGACTGTCTGGGGACTGGGAGGGCTATGTACTTTCTCTTTTATTTTTACAAAAATTAAATTATTTCTGCAGGTCCTGAACACTTCTCTGAATTTTTGAACTTGGTGAAAGATCAAAATCTGTATCCTGAGGCCTTGAAGCTGTACCCGTCTAGCACTCAGGAGTACAAGGTGCATAAGCTCATGACAATGCAATGTCAAAGCTTTATATTCCCTTATGCATGTGTTTGTATCTCCTCAGCACCTTGCATGAGGGCAGGAATGAAATTGCAGCTGCTTGTGTTCAAGTTCTGTAGGTCATTGCTATTACAGTGTTGTGTGAGACCCTCTTCTGAGATATCTGGAATGACTCTCAGCACTAATCCTCTGGGACCTGGTCATCAATGGTTGTTATTCCTTCGATCCTGTGACTCAGAGAGAGCATCTGTTCCTTCTGCTGCACTATCTTGCTGAATAACTCCCATAACCTCAGAAAGACTTCTCCCTATTTTTGTCTCTATGTGGCTTGCAGATTGTGTGGGAATAATTAATTATCCTTAAACTATTCAGAAAAGTGCCTAGAACTTGGACACTTTGAGATGTGCTGTTTCCTTGTATATAGTGTCCCTTACTGGTTTCAGTGTTACTGAAGAACTTTAGCTTGTCCAAGACTGGGATAAAATGTAAATGAATTTAATATAATCTAAGATAGATACTGTAAATACACAACACATAAGCCTTTGTACAAGGAGGAGCTGAGTGAGAGGGGAGATAGAGAAAATTGGTCTATTTGCAACACAGTGAAAGCAGAAAGGAGTCCTTACTCACGAGGGACTTCTGTTTCTGAATGATTCATTGGGAGTGTTTGATTATTCCCCCTGTGTCCTTCCAGTCAAATCCACTTACCCCTTCTCGTGGAGATAGTGAGCTTTGAGTAGCCTGCGCCTATAGAATTACAGGGCTTGCGTGTTCCCTTGTGCCAGCGTTTGTTTCCTAAAGTAGGTTGATTCAGAGGGGCATTCTAACAAAAACTGCTCATATGAGTGGGGAGGAGGGGTCTGGTTTCCTGCAGTATCTAGTTTACCCAGCATTTGGTTTGGAGAGTCAAGTGCCTCCCTGTGTCACTTGCTGTAGCTCTGTGAAGTGTGTCCATGTGCTGATCATCAGCCCTTGGCTTGATATAGTTTGAAATGGGGTAGAAACTTCATGCCTAGAAACTCTTGGAGAAGCTGGGTAAGAAGCTTCTGTTGATGGCCCCTTAATTTTTACTAATGGAGGACTGCTACTGACCTTACTAACATTTTTTTTCCCTTTTTTTGTTCCTTTCTTTCAGGATATCAGTGATGCATATGGAGAGTACTTGATGCAGAAGCAGCTGTATGAACAGGCTGCATTGATATTTGCCCGTGCTGGCATCTTTGCAAAAGCACTTGATGCTTTTCAGAGCAGTGGCAGCTGGCAGCAAGCCCTGTGCATGGCATCACGGCTTGGTTACACAAAGGATAAGGTGTCCAGCCTGGCACGGAGCATGGCAGGTAGGCCTTGAAGAGATGGAACTGTGCAGAGCAGAAGTGGCTGCTGTTGTTTATGGTTCACTTCAATTTTTCCTAAAATTCAATGAAAACCTCAGTATTCAGCAGAGCTTTTCTTAAATGAGAACAAAGATCCCATGTTTCCCCAAGGGTTTGTGAATTTGCACATGACGTTTGCTTCTCAAAGGAACCAAAAGATGTTGAAGCTGAATTGGTAGGCAACCCAGAAACTGCCAAGCAAACTGTGGCCTTGGCTGCCCAGTGCTGACTGCTTCCTGCATTGTTTCCTTGCAGCTGGTTTCCAGACTGCTCTTCCAAATTGCCTCATTAGTTAACCTCAGGGAATGGACAGGTGCTGAAGTATCTGGTGTTACTGAGGCCTCTGGACATTAACTAGTGCAAGTGCTGTGCCTATTCACTGACCTTAAAGGGCTGTTGGATAATTTGGAGCTGCATCTTGTTTTCTCCTTCAAGCCAGTTAGCAGCTAGGACCAGCTAATACATAAAGCTGTATGTTGTCCTAAGGAGAAGAAGGTAGTTGTTCACAGAATTTATGCTCACTAACACGTGTCAGAGATGAGGTGTGTTGTGGACCTGGTGTATATTTCAGCAAGAGAATGGAGCATTGTCCTGAATTCAGCCTTACTCAGAGGCAGAACTTATGAAGAAGGGTCACTTAACACAGAGAGAATATGGCTTCTGGGAGTCTAGTCTTCCAGAGCTGGATACTCCAGTATTTGCTTTTTCTGTCACTTAATATGATTTAAATCCTTCATGCCTTTAATGCTTTTTTATGGTGCCCTTTTTAAATTACAGCTGTAATTTAGCAACTGAGTATATGTATGAGCAGATAGAAAGTGTCTCCATGAGTGGGATTTTCCTCTACTTTTTCGTTTTCTGGCGTAATATCCAGCTGTCTCTGAAAAGCTGAAACTCCACTTTTTCTTGTAGGAAAACTAGTTGAACAGAGGAAGTATGCAGAGGCAGCCATACTCCTGGAGCAGTACACTCAGGTAATCACCCTCCTGCTTGTGTCCCAGTAATGCCCAGTAACTGTTGTCACATACATCATCCATTTTTTCTCTGTTCTCCTGCACCACATGTGACTCCATGCATGCTGACAGCAAAACAGTCTGTGCCATGGGCCCCCTTGGGGAGGGCAGAGCAGGCCTGGGTGATGCAGTGAGCAGGGTGGGGATAAATGCTGTGTCCCTGAGTTTTTCCACTCCTGAAGCTGCCCATGCTTCAGTATGAAAAGCTTTTGTCTCAGAGAGCTGAAACATAAGGGCTGGAATAAGGAAGACAGAGTTCCAGAAGGATTTCGTCATAGTGTGGGAGAAGTAACAGCATTTTGCTGAGTTGATTTGTGACTTTTGTTTGCTTGTTTGGGTTTTTATGTCAACACATCAAAGTAGCTGGCATAGTAGTGTTTTCCTCTCTTGACTATGATACTGCTGCATAGAAGTACCCATCTAAAGAGCCTCTACCTGAACATGTATTACTATCAGCAGCAGCCCATGGTTGCTCTTTCCTTCTAGGACTATGAAGAGGCTGTTCTCCTGCTCTTAGAAGGGGCTCTTTGGGAAGAGGCTTTGAGACTGGTGAGACATTTCAAACCACAAGAACAGAAGTGGAAATAAATCTTTTTAGAGTGCAAAAACAGAGGGATGTGATCTGGGTTAGATCCTTAAATGATACCTTCTCTTCTTTCCCTGATCCAGATTCACAAGTATGGTAGACTGGATATCTTGGAGACCAACTTGAAACCTGCTATTTTGGAAGGTGAGTCTGTGCAAGAATCTTAAGATTTCTCTATGCTATAAAGGCTAAAGGAGATCTTTTCTGGATCTGTGGGAAGTCACAGCATTCCAGTACTTGAAGGTGTATGGAAGTATACTTTGTTTCCACCTAATTGATGCTGCTCAGTTAGCTGCACTTGGCTGTCTTCAGTGCATCCTGAAGCCCTGCAGTGTCATGGGATCCTTTTAGTTTAGTCAGGCTCCTTTGGAGCTTTTCTGGATCTCATAGTCAAAAGCTGCAAAGGGGTCTGTGTCTGCATGTCCATGAACAAGCAGGACAGTCGTTGTTCCAGAGTGTATATGGCAGCAGAGCTGTGGATCAGGAAAATGGGTATCTGTCCTGTAAGCTTTGATGAGTAGTTTTTGAAAATAAATTATTTGATGGCTTTATTCTCCCTTCCACACAGAAAGAATGTTTTGTTACTATTCCTTGTTCTTCCTTTTCATGCTTTATGAGTTGAGGGATTTTTTTCTGTTTCTCTTGCACAAATGTTTGTTTTGATTTTCTTAATGATCAGCTCAGAAAAGTCAGCTGATCTTCCTAGATTCCCAGAAAACAGCATTTCTTTGCCATAAGAGTCGCCTGCAAGTGGTGCGAGAGCTGAAGGAGAAGGCCTGTGAGAACCTGCAGGGTTAGTATTGAAGTGCATATGACTTTCTCCTGCATAAGTAACTATGTGTGATTATGTTTTTGTTTGTGGTTTCTGTTTGCTGTGATGGAGCTGTGCTCTTCTCAGCTCCAGTGAGATCTACAGCACTAAAACAGCACCCTTCTCAACCCCTCCTCACTCCATACTTGGTTACTCTGTAGTTTCAGCTCTTCCTTGCGTCACAGCTTTCATGCAATGAAAGTGCACCTGAAAGCTCTTCAAAATGAGACAGCATTGTCTCCACAGTACCATCTTGGCTGGGTGAGACAGTGCTCAGCATGTCCTTTGTGCCTAGTACCTGTTGCACTGAGATTGTTATCCCTCTGATTGTGCTGTTCAATATCACCATCCCCACCAGGGCAGAGGAGCAGTAGTGTTCTCACAATTACTGTTCTTTTTTGTGTGCTGACTCAGTAGGTTTGGGAGCCATAAGGCTCCAGAACACCAGCAGGTAGAATAAATCTGCCCAGCAAGCTACGCAGAGCAATCAGAAAGCTTGAAATAATTCTGACCTCTTTCTATACTGTGACAGTTGTTACCATGTTTTGCAGATTATGAAATGCCAAATTGTCCAGAATTGGAGCTTTTCTCTGAAACCAGCAGTGTTGTGACAGCCAGTGACATGAACAGCAAATACTCACACAGCAATTCAAGAATATCAGCGTAGGTACCTGCCTTCAAATCAGGTAGTGACTGTTCTGGCATCAGCATTTAGGAGGTCAGCTTGGCATGCTCCTCCTTGCAGCTGTATGTGCCTTGGAGCTGCTTTAATTACAGGCATTTCATGGTTATTGTAACTTTCATTGGAAGGGAAAGAGCAGAATAAGCCAGAAGCTACTAGTGCAACAGGAACTGGTTGCCTGGCAGAGGAGCTGAGAGCACAGACTCTGGGCAGGTTCTGGCTCCATGGGTGTTTGGGCATGTGGCCAGAATAGCTGGCTGTGGAAAGCTAGATACAGAATACAGGCAGAACCTCTCAAACATTAACAGCTTGTGTGAATGTCTTGTGTTCTTTGGCCCAGGTTTCACACTTGGTGTGTGGGAGTTGCTACTAAATCTCATACCAATGTCTTCCCACAGTGGTTGTGTGCATTGTTTTTGAGTGCTCTCAAAAGTAAGAGCTGCAGTGTGGGGTGGGGTGTATAACAGGCTGGTATAGTCTGTGGGACCACTTCTGAATTCTCTGGCTGAATTTGGAAGAATACAGTTGCGGGAAAAAGTGGTCTTTCTAGACAGATTTTTTTTTTGTGGACCAGATGTAAACAAGAGGTGAATGCAGTATTCCTCCTTAGTATTCAGCATCAGAGTATGCAGATCATTTGGGAACATTATGCAAGTAGGTCTGGTCTGTGAATGAAGTTGCCTTCCTACAATCATGGCTGTGATCAGAGCTGAGCAGGCTCTGGAGATGACAAAAATTAAAATGTTCACAGCCATGCACAGACCCTAGCCACCAGTGTTTTAAGTGGACCTCAGCTTTGCCTGATGATGACTACTGCTTTGTGCTTGGAGAAGCTCCTGCTTTGTGTTGTAGAAATGCTTTAACCTTGCTGGAACATGGAGCAGTCATTTTTGGAGTAGAGAAACAGCCTGGCTCCTCTTTTGTGTTTCCAGCCACTAAGGATATTGGTTGAGTAGCACTGAAAGCATTGTCATAGCACCTAAGGTTACACGCAGTCCTCTGCTGCTAGGGAAAGCAAGGATTTGAGTGACAAGTTTTCTGCACACTGTTGATGTTCCTTCAGATTTAACTCTGCTAACAGCTAATCCTGTTGTGCACACTGTAACTGAACGTGCTCTTTCCAGGCGATCCTCAAAGAACCGACGCAAGGCAGAGCGTAAGAGATACAGCCTAAAGGAGGGGAGTCCTTTTGAGGATATTGCCCTTCTGGAAGTTCTGGGAGAGAGTGTTCGTGCTGTCGAGACTTTGAAAGGTAGGACAATTGGTGATCTTCATCCATGCTGCAGCTTGTGAGGATGAGGACAGCTAAGGTAGTGTGCCCCCTCTTGTTCTTACTGTGTATGCTGGGGAGAAAAGCTGCCTGGTCCATAGAACCATCTGTGTTGGACCTTGGTTTATTTAATCTGCCTCTGTGCTCAGAGTAACATGTGAGCTCTCTGCATTTGAATTTGGGAGCAGGGAAAAGAAGCCTTCTCGGTGCCACTACAGATTTGTCTTATTTTTGTTCTCAGACACTTCAGGGGCTCAGGAGGAACAGAACCAGTTCTGAGTTCCTGCTCTTCTTCCTGTGTGCTGATAGCAAAGAAATGCATTTGTTTATCTAGTATACCTGTGTTGATTGCTATTTATTGCTTCTGTTTCCTCCTGCAGGAGAGATACACATCCTTCTGAAGCAGCTTGTGCTCTTCGGTTATGATGAGCAAGCTGGGGCACTGCAGCAAGTCCTGGAAGAAGTTTTGCAGTTGATGGAGACCTCAGTCCCAGAAATCTGGACTTCAGACCTGCAACAGAGCTCTGCCAGCCTGGTCTGTGCTCATCCACATTACCTATCACACTCAATAGACAGTATCAAGTGTTTAGCAGTATGTTGTGTTCTCTGGCAGAGAGCCTAGGATCCTTCCATGACTTTCAGAATCTGGGGTTTTTTTCTGTTAGAGATTCAGTAGACATTCTGGGCAGGACTTGTCGAGTCAGTACACTCTAGATGGGTACAACATGTATAGCCTACTGTGTTCCCTGCACTGAATTGCACACTGGATGTGATGAGGTCTTCTGAGGCTTGTGTTGCCTTGTCCTAATGGTGACTTGTTTTTGTAAGCTCCATCTTAAGCAATTTGTAGAATATGAGAACAGTCCCTTCTTTTCTAGGCCTAGTGGTAGTAGTGTACTTGAGTAATTGTTGCCCAGCCTGGTCTTGTAAAGTGAAAACCTTTTCACTTGTAAAGTGAAAAGCTACTGGATTGGACCATTTATTCTGAACTATATATCATAAGGAGTAAATTACAAAAAGAAGGGTTATGTCAGGCTTCTAAGCTTCAGCTTAATGCAGAATAAGGAAATCACAAGGGCTTTAGTTAGTTCCTTTCCAAAGTAAAAAGGTCCTTATTTCTAATAAGTGGTTTCTGTGCATTTATGGTCAACAAAAGATGTTCCCCAGTATCTTCTCCCTAACTGTTCATTACAGATCAAAAATTGTTCTGTGTGGCGGGGAACAGAGACTCCCAGGTGAACTTTAAATATTGATAGTGCTGTAATGAAATCAGTCCTGCTGAATCATTACATTTATGGTGCTGTAAAGAAGTAGGTGCTGGGATAAGAGTTCTGTGTCCTGAAAAGCTGTGTGAAAGCACTTCTTTCTGCCTCTGTATTAACTTTACTGGGCTTTGATCACACTGATTACACTTTGATCCTGTTCACTTTGTACTGTGAAGTCTCCTGGTTTTGGACAGTAATAGCAATTTCCTTTGAGAGTATCCCTGCTTCTTTGCTTTGTTCAGGTTGGAACATGGGTATTTCTTCTTACAGGTCTTGGGACCTAATTCAACTGCAAACAGCATTATGGCTGCTTATCAGCAAAAGATGATGACACCTCCTGTTGTCCAAGGTTAGTTGAGGCTCTGAGTTAAGTTTGGTTGTGAAATGTCAGGGAGCTTAGTGGGCTTGGAGGCTCTCCAAGCACTGCTACCTGCCAACAGTTGCACAGTTGCTCAGCTATGGTGCTTCTTTGCTTTTCTTTATGTTGTACCATCCTGCCTTGTGGCAAGTGAGCAGCTTTCTTAACAAAGTTTATTTTGCTCTGAATTAGTGTGCTAAAACTGTCTCCTGTGCTAAAATATCTCAACTGCTCCTGGGTTCCTGTGTGTGTAATGTCTGTTGTGAGAGAACTGAAAATCTGATTTCTTAAGGAATGGGTTAGACAATTCTTCTTGTAACTTACCTGCTGAATTTTTCTCTCTGGCTTTTGCATTTTTCTCTTTGGCTTTGGCCGGGCTCTTGACCAGACCAGGCTACAATCTGTCATGTCACTTTGCCATCTCAAAGTTCTTGCAGTGGATACAAAATTAGGTCTGAGAGACCTAGCAAATGGTGGTCCCAACTCCTCAGTCTTCCACCTTTCCTCTAGTCTTACATCCTCTTTCCCTGCTAGTCCTGAAATTGCCTGGGGAAATCTTCTATTGAATCTATAGGTGCAAACCTGTCTTTTTCCACTTGCCAGGGCTGGCTTCAGAAAAAGCCTTATGCCTCTTACTCACTCCAAAAGGAGCCAGCTTATTGTGGTGCATGATTAGTAAGTGACAGGTGAATGAATAGAGTTGTGCTTTGTGCCACTAATGGTTGTGGCTTTGTGCCTGTGCCTCCTGTTCTGAACAGTAACACCTAATGATTGAGAAGGGACTTGGTGTGCCCAGAGGTTTCTTGGTGAAAGCAGATCTTCTGAGGGCACTCTCCTGGTAATCAGTCACTACAGGGAAATGGTAGATGTCAAGAGATTTGTCAGCTTCCTTTGATGTAAGAAAAGTGAATAAAGTAGTTAACAGCTCTTGAATAAACTTTATTCCTGTTACCCCCCTGTTCTGACACTTGTTCCATTTGCCTTTCAGATCCAGAAGTACTGACTCCACCAAAATTCAATAAAAACCTACAGTGGAAACTGCATCTTCTCCAGTAACCAGAAGCCAAGGAAGCCCTGTGGAGTCTGAACTCTAACTTTTCATACAATTTCATTATATCTTTGCAGAAGCCATTGCTGTTCTGGTGTTTCTGATACACTGTTCTTAGGGCTGTGCAAGTGAAGGGTCCCTCTGCTTGGTGCAGCTGTGACTGTGACCCATATGGTGTCACACTTATAGGCACAGCCACTCTCATCCACTGCAGAGGTGGCTTGTGAGGCTGGGGAGCAAAAGGATATGCAGCTCTGAAAGCTCCTACCACTGTTCCCCCCTTCTGGCTGAAGCAATCCCACCAGTATTGGATGGGTTATCTTCTCTGCCATCCCTCCCTCCCAGAGTTGATACCTGCCATGATGACAGGCCACATTTTAAGCACTTCAGCCTGCTGTAGAGAACTCACCTGTAAGACTGTACCAACAAATTGCTGTAGTTGCTAAACAAAGTTTGTGTTTTCTCTGCTGAAGCTGGGTGTTGCTGATACCAGATTTTCATTATTGTTTTGTTACATCAGAGTGAATCCTGCAGTGCTAACAGCCATTGCTGTATTGAAACTGGGCCCATTCACACCAGAGAGGTCTTGGGCAGAGGTGTTGGTGTCACACTCTGCTGGGTAATGCTACCCTAATTATCTGAGATCAAAGCACGTAGACTTAATTCTGCTTTATGGCACTGACAGATCAGCAGCTGTACCCTGATAATGCTGTGCACTATTGCAGAACTGTCATCTGGAAACTGGTCTTGTACTGAGAATCAGGTTTTACCCCAGAATACTTCTGTGATCTGATGCAAGAAGTAACAGCAGCAGTTCTAGGAGCAGAGCAAACCCTTTCAGTGGTAGCATCCCCTTCTTGATTAATTTTGGTCTGGCAGCTGCAGTGTTCAGGCCATTTTTGTTGAGTGCTGCAGAAAAACACCGCACAAACAAGGTGCTTACTGTCTGTTGGAGGCTTAATGGCACAGCAGTGAGCTGTGTTCTGACTGCACAGCATGAGCATGTGCAGTGCTGCAGGTCACTGTTTTTGTGTGGCATGAGCTCCATCAAGTTGGAGTGGCCATTTGGTCTTGCATTGTATGTGTTATGCTGTCTTGGGTTTGTTGGAGAGGAGTGTTAAGTCTTTTGTCAGTGTGAAGCACTGGAGCACATCTCATTTCCAGTTGTTCTAAGTTGCATGGCTTGTTCTGGGTTGTGTGGGGATGACTTAAGCCTATTGTCAAATACTGTGACTACACTGGAAAGAGATTCTCCAAAAGTAAATAAAGCCTTTTGAGGTGGCAAAACACACGAAAGGCTTTACAGGGCAAGACTGTTTAACAGCATCTCAGTCTTCAAAATGGTAGCAGAGCACAGTCCATGGTAAAATACAGAAGCCATCTACCAGATCTGGAGAAAGGGTTGATTAGGAAGTCTGTGCTCCTCTGCAGAGTACTCTGGCCTTGCAACTGAAATGTGACACTGACATCAGTAATTCCTGACATTCCTAAATCTGGTGCCAGGAAATGCTGCCATCTTGCACAAGCTAATCTATTGACTAGAAAGAGAACACAAGGAAAGGTAAAATTGCCACTGGCTTACTGAGGATTCATTGTACCTAAGTATGTGTACGATTTCTTTTGCTTTTCCATGATGGTGATGGTGAAAACCAAAGACCCTTTTGTGTTAGGCTTGCTTTCTTGATCTCCCACCAAGGCAAAACCCCTTTAAATCTGCCATCCAAGTGAAAGACCAGTCTTCTAAATCACTCAGCACTGAATTCTTACTGTCTTCCCCTACACCTTTCCCTCCTGAGTGAACTTGGAGTAAGGAGCAGTAGAGCTGGGAGCAGCACTTAGTGTTGGTGAGCCTGGAGGGGCCATGTCCTGCTTACTACTTCTGCAGTTGCTGAACCTTTGTTTCTTCTCAGCAGCAGCTAGGAGTCAGCTTTTCCTTGATTTCTGCTGGCATGTTCTTTTGCTCTCTTAGTGGAGCACATAATCTTGAAATATACTCAGCTTTAGTTACTGTCATGACAGACACATTGAATTTGCTCTGACGAATTCTGTGGAGGCTCCTATAAACAGTTACCAGGAATGGAAGTAAGTCATTAATGCAGAAATACAGAGTTAACTTCAAAAATTTTTCAGCCTCTGAGCAAATATGGCTGTATGGAAGCCTGTTTCTCTTGTTAGGTATTTTTCACCTGTCTGCTGATTGGCTTCATTAAACACAAAAGGAAAATAAATCCATCAAGTTCAGTAGGAATTTTCATTAACAGATTCACAAACAGCGTGGTTCATTGGAGCAAAAGATCTTGTTAGATTTCCAGTGATAAACATACCTGCAAAATACAAGTGTATAGTACTATGTACAGCTGTTCCCAGGTATACTCCAATGGAGTCAGAGCCACAGATCTTTCCAAAGAGGCATCCCTGCTCAGGGGAACAAAACAAGTAAGACCCTTGACATGTCTGCAAGGTGGTCATGTTCTCATCCTCTGCCTTGGAGGCTTTCAAAGAATAAATTTATTATTTTGGGGAGAAGCAGAGATGAGACTATAGTCAAATACTCTGTAACTGCAGTTGTCAATGGAGAGGAGGGGGAGAGAACGACTTTCTGTGTAAACAAGTATTGCAGAGAGAGGATAAAGGCAGTGGGGTTTTCATAAGAGTGGAACAGAACTCTTGCACCACTCTCACCTGGATAGCTGCAGGGGCAGCTAGAGTCATCTGGCCTGTCACCCCATCAGCCCATGTTAATCCCTTCACCACACACCTTGTGTCACATCTCATGGAAAGTCTTTACCACATGTTCCTTGGCTTTAGGCCTCATTCCTGTAACTATCACAGAAGATAATACAGCTCCAGAAGAGGTGTAATTACAGCCAGGGGTGAAAGGGAGATGCTTTATCATTACTGGCTGCTGAGTGTTAAGGTTATGCTGCTATTCTGAGGCTCTCTTCCAACAGAGATGTCGTGTTAGTTGCTTGCAGTCTCCTGTATGGACTTAGCAGCTGTAGATGAAAGACTGGAGGAAGGCTGTGGGTCCCCTGCATAGATGCAAAGTAAGTTGTGACAAAGTCTATGTTTTCTGCCTTAGTTTCCTTCGTGGCCTTGAGGCTACCCCTATAGGCGGCTGCCCCTTGTTGGCTTTAGAGAGCTTGTGCCCGCTGCTGCCTTCCTGCAGACCTTTCCCATACAGTGGTGACGTCACACAGCAAGTGCTGGACATGCTGCCCTGCCTCCCCCGGGGTCAGCGCTGGTGGCAGTTGTTCTCCTGGTGATGCCGCTGATTTACATCATACATAGGCTTGTCCCTCTGAATTGTGCTCTGTATTTAAGTGTGTGGCAACTGACTTGGCTGCATGCTGTTCCCATAACAGATGGATTGTAGGGGTTTATGCTTCACTCTGACCTGCTCTGAGAGGTACTAAAACCACGACTCCCACCCAGATGTGATAGGCCATAAGCAGTGCATTTGACCGTGAAGAAGCATAGCTTCCCATTCTTGCCTGCGTCTGCCATAAGAAAGACCACAGCTCTCCAGCATTCACAACTGGCCTTTGTCCAAAATTAGTTCCTGTTGCAAAGCATTAGCACTTTACTGTCGTGGCAGGCCCTAGGTCGCTGGTGGAGTGCCGCGACCTTCCAGAGAAGCATCCTTGGAGGATGTCTCTGAGGCACCAGCACGTCCTCCGGCTCGCTCTCGGGCAGTGAGCGATTTCGCTCTTTTGTGAGAGCCCCGCCTCGGCCGACGCAGGGGAGAAGAGATGGGAGCCACGTGTGGGATTCCAAGGCGAGATTTACTCCTCTTCCTCGAAGGGTCCAGGGACGAACTGGCTCGCAGGGCAGATACAGGATAGCCAGAGGGGTGGGGTAGAGCAACAGCGAATGGTCTGAGGGCTCAGGGGCGGTACAAAGGGTGAGGGGCTAATGGGGTACAACAGATTAACATGCAACAGAAAAGCATGCCGAGAGCAAAACTATAGATCACATGATAAAGAGGGAGTGCCTAAGGGCTTACCCTCCACGAGAGGGAGATAAGCTGTTTTGTTGTGGGGCTTTCTGCCTCCACACTTTATCTCGAGCCATCTGAAGCCCTAGTTTGTGTCAAGAATGAATTCACAAACTGGCTGTGCTTTTGTCATTGTTCCTAACTCTCTAAGCTTTATTTTGTAATTTAAGGCATATTATTACTGATGTCAACAAAAGCTGAACTGTGGCTGGTGTTTTACATTAGGCCATGACCAATCCTTCACCTTACTGTACGCCACTCTGGTGAAAGATGAATGGTTTAAGAAAAGATTTTGCACACTGAGTCACAGGAGAACAATAAATAGTTTAAAGACACAGAAAAGTGGGAAATGGCAAGGTCTTGCAGAGTAGTTTTGAAACAAGTAGAGAACACAAACAGAAATCTTGAATAAGATACTGGACACTGCATTTGGCAATGTTCCATATGTTTTACTGAAAATAACTAAATCAGTTAAAAAAGCATCCTTTAGATTAATGTAGCTTATTATAATGTGAAAACTACATCTCTAAAGCTTAAATTACCCACCTCCAAATGAAGAATCCTACCTACTGAACACATGCAATAAATTCAAAATGCATTGTACCTTTTAATCGAAGCAGGCAAAAGATTGTCCAATAGCTATTGAGTAGGCAGATATTTAGACATCAGGTGAGAGCAGACTTAGATATTCTGAAAATATCTTAGCTACACTGCTTGGCTAGAAGTGGGTGTGCTGGCTTTGTGGATTCACCACCCAGCACCTATCTCTGCACACATATGAAATAAACACAACCCTCTGTATGGATTGGCTTCTTGCATACCCAGGTTGAAAGAAAACATTTTTGGGGGCAACTTTATGACAGAAACATCTTTTCCAGCAACATCAACTTACTACTTGCCCCATTTGAGTGGGGCAACATGCTGCTGCATGGGGGAATGGAAGAAGAGGACACCCTCCCCACAGAATGTGTTATTGTTAGGAGCGGCATTTTGCATGTAGAGCAAAAGCTCTGTGCACTCTTTTGCTGAAAGCCATTTCACCCAGAGAGCATCTTACTAACTCAAAGCTAGGCTTAGGATGAAGTTGAACTGTACAAACCAGATCTGAACACAAGAGATTTTTATTAGTAGTGTTCTGCTGCTTTGGGAAGCTCACATCTTGACAACAGCCAAATGATTAGAGGCTCACTAAAATCCTGATTGAGAAAGAGGGCAGGATTAAAGCACAGAATTTCTGTACCAACCTCAGCATATGTAGACAAGTAACTGCAAATCTTGATGGTTTTATTACTCTGGGAAGCAGTGAAGCAGGTCATTGTGTATTACACATGTATTTAATATAAAAACGTTTAAATACATCCTTGAACCCAAAAGAGATTGTTTGCCCCACTTAGAGCCTGAGCAGTGGCTGTCCTGGCACCCTGGTGAGGGGCAAAGTGCACTCCATAGCTGAGGGGCAGTTCAGCAGTACTGAACTGTCAGGCCTTTCAGTGGCACAGTGAAGTGGGGATGATCAGCTGTTGTTCCTTACCCTCCACTGACAGTACATTCTGTCAGCCACACCAGCGCCTGCAACATTAACATGTTGCAGGAGGAACTTCAGTGGTAGGCAGAAACCATCAATAGAAAGACCTCTAAATCACTGTTTCTTTCCCAGTAGAAACCTAGACCTGGGTTCAGTTCAGCTTCTGAGTTAAAATAAATCCTTTCATCCAAACAAAGCACTTCTCCCAGACTTCTTCAGTTCACTTACAGATTTGTGTGGCTGTATCACAATAAAGCTGCAACCAAAAAGCTTCAATTTCAGAAGTCACTTTTATTTATATTTTTAGTAGGGAGGAAGAAGACTGCTTGGGTTTTTGTTGAAGCTACTACTAAATTAGAATCCTGCTGTTTCCAGGCTACTTTTCCCTGCATTACATTTGTCATTCCATTTAATAAACATACATTTCTGTTAATATTTTGTGGTCTTTGTGTTGGCTTGAAATCTAAAGACAGATTGAAAGATGATTTTTTGCAAAATCATTTTGGCCAATGTTTCTTAAGATGTTCCTTTAACTGTGGGATTGTAGACAGCTGTTGTTTACAGCAATGGCATCTGAGGGGAAGTTTGAGAAGTTCAGAGGTATGGTCTTTCACCATCACTTTTCCCGTGCTTCTTACCATCTCTATAACATCTGGGGATAAAAATAAAAAAGACCAAAGGCATTGAGACCAGGTAGCATCACGAAACACATGACACTGCAAATCTCTGTGCACTGTTTTGCATGCACAGTGTGCCATTGCTACATTCTAATTTAAACCAGCCACAAAATTTGTTGTCTTCTACTCAGTCAACACTACTACTCCCCAATATCTTAAATTAAATAAAACTTTTCACTTGCTGCAATAAAATGTATGACTTGCACATTTGTTTGGAAGAAAAGCCCGAAGGCAGAACCTACAAGCGGGATTATATGTTATGAAATACTTTTCTAATCATTACCTTGAGAGTTTAAGAAGTAGTCTGTAGTAAAAGAATTCCAGTGCTTTTTGGTTTTGAGGGCCGGAGAATCAAAATCCTGGCTGATTACATGCAAATGTAGCTGACTGAAAAAAAAAATAATGTAGATATGAGAGAAGAAAGTTAATGCTCAAAGTTGTTTTGCAGTTGTATCAGTTGCAAACATGATTCAGCAGAGTGCAGCCTTGTGTGTCAGTCCTGACCCTCTGACAGAAGAAACACACTCTCTTCTGGAAGCACTGTCTCTTGCCAAGCATTTCATTTATAAACAGTCAGGGTCACTAGCATGCATATTTCATTGGCGCCTCACTGCAGTCTATATTCCTGCTAGTTTCCAAAAAGGCAGAGACAGTAGTGTTAGCAAACCAGAAGTTTATCAAAGGTTTATTAATAAACCAAACTTTTATTATTTGTAGAGGAATTTAATGGGATTTGATCAGTGCTCCAGTTCTTCATTCAAGAACTGGAGAACAACTGTTGATACTGTGCAGTATCAACAGGCACTTGGACACTCTAAGGTCTGCACTTAGATACAAGACTCAAATCCTTGCTCGGTATTAAGCAGGACTTGACAGGTCTAGGAGTCAGTCTCTAATCCCACACTGGTGCCCTGGGTGGGGGATGCCCTAGCACTGGCAGCAGTGCTCCTGTCACTGGGGCTGGGCCACAGGCATCCCACAGCTCCAGGTACCAACCTCCGCAAGAGAAGCCCAACAGGCATTTGTCACCACGGCCAAGACACCTGTGCATTGCGATCTCTACAGCAGTGTGGGGAAAAGGACTGCACACCAAGCTGTCTGTAGTGTTGAGGAGGATTGCCCATTCTTCAGCAATGCCAAATCTCATGGATTTAGCCCCAGATCTGTGTAACTGGAAGAACAGCATGTCTACCACAAGACTCCTCTAGGTCTTACCTCATACTGGGGATAGCATGGTAACCCAGTCTGAACTCCAGGCTCTCTCTGGCAGGGCACTGTTCCATCATTTTTTGCCCAACGGCATGCATATGTTCCAGGAGTTCAAGGTGGTCCCTGGTCACTGACTTCAGGCTTGAAATGGGGTCCCATGGTAAGATAAGCCAGTGGTAACGAGCTTTGGGATATTTATCCTTGATGACTACAATCTTTTCATCTTTGTAAACCTTGCAAAAAATGAAGTAACTCGATTACTTTCTGATTGAAAGTCAAATATATTATTCCTACAAGCACTATATTTAGTGGAGAGGTGCTATTCAACAAGAACTTTTGCTGGAATTAAGTTGCTCCAGGATAAGCACACTCTTCCATAACGCATACCAGTAGCTATGGAGAAGTGTTCCAACATCCTTTTCCATATATATATTATAAAAGGAAAAAGCTTTTTAATCTTACTTTGCAGTAGTTAAACACAGCTACAGGTGTATATGAACTCTTGAAAATCACCTAGACTGAGATACCAGTGAGGTCTAGGGAACTCAATTTCTATCAGGCTACATTCAAGCTCTGCAGTCACAAACAAAACCACTATGCTCAATACAGAACATATAGGAATGGACTAGGCTTCAGATTTTTGGAGTACAGACCTCCAACAGCATTACAAAGACAAAAATATTATTAAAGTCTGGGGAATTTCAGTTCATCCTACCCAGTGTGCTGCTTTGTGAGATCTGTCGCTCACAAGAAGGAGAACAGGTTCCTGTCTATCATGCCCTTCTTCCTGTTTTCACTTTGTTTCGCCTTCTGCAACAATTCAATGCAACTAAGGAAGAGAAAGGGTTGGGAAGCTTGTGAAAAACAGTGGGGAGAACCCAGCAATAAAAAGCTGCCAGGTTGTGTCTCTGGTCTCTCAGCAGTGCACTTGATGATGAGAGATGGGTGACGTCTTTGTCGCCTTTGCTAATTACTCTTGTATGTTTATATACAGATCAGTCTTACTCTACAGGAAGGAAGATTAAAGTTCTATCAGTACACAAATCATAGGACTGATTCTTTCAGCCACAAGGCATTTTATACACACATATTAGTGTCTGCTCCTGCCACCAGTAGGAACAGGATCTCTTTCAAGTCTTTTCAGAAGAAAGAAGTATTGCCATTTAATATTTGATTAAAAAGAAAATATAGGAGTTCTATTGTTTGTGTATTGAGACTGAAACAACAACTAATAAACCTAACCTTCACTCATAAACAGTTATTTGTTTCTAACATTAAAAGAACGGTTTTAAAACCTGCTTACATTTTGGGTCAAGAAAGCCCTGTTTTGGTAAGTATATAGAATCCTGCTTCACGGATAAAAATTAAGCTTCATGTTCAAAAAGTAAGGAAGAATTTCCATAGTTTTTTCATCTCCTATAGATAGACTCATTTGAAAGTCCTGGCAATTCCAGGACAATGGGCATCCAGTTCTCTTGTAAATCTAGCAGTTCAACACTTCACACTTGAATTTAAACAAAAAATCCATCAAGAAATAGAAGCCTTCTGTTTAGTTAGCAGCTAAGTGAGGAACTGGCTCATGGATCAGGCACAAAGGGTTACAGTGAATGGGGTGACATCAGACTGGTGACCTGTCACAGGTGGGGTTCCACAGGACTCCAACCTCAGCCCTGTGCTCTTCAGCATCTTCATAAATGATTGACCTGGACACAGGATTGGAAGGAACAGAAAACAAGCTTGCTGATGACACTAAACTGGGAGGAACTGTCAACTCCCTTGAAGGCAGGAAGGCCCTGCAGAGAGACCTGGACAAATAAGAGGGCTGGGCAGAAGTTTAACAAGGGAAACTGCCAGATTCTGCACCTGGGACAGGGCAACAATGGACATACAGAGAGACTGGGGAGCGAGAAGACTGGAGAGCAGCTCCATGGAATGGGACCTGGGGGTCCTGGTCAATGGCACGTTGAACATGAGCCAGCAGTGCCCTGGAAGCCAGGAGGGTCACCTGTGTCCTGGGGTGCAGCCAGGCAAGGGAGGGGATTGTCCTGCTCTGCACTGGGGCGGCCTCATCTCAAATGCTGGGGGCAGTTTTGGGTGACACAATTGAAGATATAAAGCCCTTAGAAAGTGTCCAAAGGAGGCCTAAGAAGATGGTGAAGGGCCTTGAAAGGGAGCCATATGAGGAACAGTGAGGTCACTGGGTCTTTTCAGCCTGGAGGAGACTGAGGAGACTTTCTTGTGAGAGGACGAGAAGCAGCAGGCACTGATCTCTTCACTCTCATGACCAGTGACAGGACCAAAGGGAATGGCCTGAAGCTGAGTAAGGGGAGGCTTAGGCTGAGTATCAGGACAAGGTTCTTCACCCAGAGGGTGGCTAGGCACTGGGACAGGCTCCCCAGGGAAGTTGTCATGGCACCAGGTCTGTCAAGAGGTCAAGAAGTGTTCTCAGGTACATGGTGTGATTTCTGTTGTCAGGGGATGTTCAGTGCAGGGCTAAGAGTTGGAATCAATGATCCTGAAGGGTACCTTCCAATTCAACATACACTGACTCTAAATTATTTTCAGCCTGACAGTGATCATCATCTGAACCAGCCCAGTGAGGCCAGGGGTCAGATCTTGTCATCTGACATAACGGTGTGAAAGTTAAGATTTTGCTGGAAACCAGGAAATTGCACTGAGAAGCAAGACAGTGCTGACTGCTGTGGCTTGCTCAGCTTCAAGTGATAGCCCCATTTTAGTTGGTTTCCCAGAGGAAACAAAGCAACAGCAAAGCTCACCTGCTTTCCAATCAACTTTTTTGAAATCTATTGGCCAAATCTCACAGTACAGAGAAATCAAAGATAATTAAGACAATGACACTCTGCAAAATCAGTACAGTAGAGACCCCCAAGTTAATGTTATTACAAGAGAGATGCAAGTACATTTCAGCCCTTATGCAGGACACCACTGATTAACCAGATTGTTAAAGCAAATTGCAGAAGGAAGAAGGAAAGCTCATTCAGCTTTGCTAGACAGGATCTACTATAGAGTACAAGTATACATCTCTCACCTGCATTTCTGGATCTTGCATGGAGCTCTTTAGACCCTGACTCCAGTGTCCTAAATGTTCCTATAGCACAGAATGGGAAAAATAAGTCATCAGACAATTAAGAGTCCACTTATGTATTTTAAAGGATTCAGTTAAGAACATTCAGTAACATACAGCAATACAATAACAGCTGAATGACAGCTCAGTTATTTCCCTTCCACAAAATACCAACACACCTGCCCCAGCTGCCCCCAAAGAGCTACTTTTGAAAACTTCTAGCAAGATATTGTGAAGATGGAAAGTTCAATGTCCCAAACATTGGAAATTTAACAACAGGGAGATATAAATGTGTTTAAATTTAATAATTTGCCTGCACGTGTCATGGCACAAGGCCCTCTCCTTCAGGGATCACAAGAACCAAAGGAAGAACAAAGATCTCCGTTAACTGTCCTATCCCAGTTATACTGCTCTGCACAGAACTAAGTAGTTGCAGTGTGCAGCCTTATCCTTACACGTACTGATTGTTTTATATTGTGTAGTGACTTGTAAAGAAAACAAGAAAGGCACAGGAAGATCAAGCCAACCCAACCTATTTCTTAACTTTGCTACTGAACACCTCATAGACGTGCACCTTAAGTGCACCTTTTTCAAAACAGATGTCTTAACTAATCAGCAATGACACTTTTATAAAGGAAGACATTCAAACACTATTATAGTGCTGGCAGGCAAACAGTATGAGTTGTCATCTCCCTGCTCATTCCACCACAAATCTAATTAAAATATTTGATAATTGCCCTAATATAACTAGCCCAAGTCCACAAATTAAGTAAGTTGTTAACTCACAGCAACTGAGACTAAGATTTTGTCTTAAAGGGTTTAATTTCTGTGCCTTCTCCTCCAGCACTGCACTAGTTGCAAAGGTCTTTTATTTTATCCATGTCACAGGGCTTTTAAAAGCCCCCTTTCAAAGATTCTGGCTGGTAACACTCACTAATGTAAACATGGTTCTGCCATATGGAATGAACAAAGCAGGAGGAGAAAAAAAAATTCAGTGCAACTACAAACAAACTAACTAAAAAAAATGAAAAGGCTCAGGTTGTTCTGTTCTCTGTGCACTTGCTTTTAGATAACGACTCAAGAGCTAGGACTGTGTCCTTGGGTGACTCCAGCTAAATGGAACTCACGTGGACTGTCCTTCTAGCAGAAACTGCAGCAGAAACCAGAGATTAAATCCTCATTTGCTACAGGGAAACCCCCTCACACACACTTCACCCTCACGTCAGGTTAGAATGAGTCCCACGTAACTTTTCCAGAGTCTGGGTGATGTCAGAAGCACATAACACCTCTCATGCTCTGTATACTTTGAGGATCTGTGCTCACCTGAGATGCCTGCCACCAGCAGAATCCACAAAAGACCTCCTCCTCTTGGAGGCAACAACCCCAGGAAAAAACAGCACAAATATTAATACCAACACACTTGCCTTTTTGCTTGAAGTTCCTTCATGTGTAGATACACTGGTATTGCTCAGCTTGAGATTTGTAGAACTGTCTTGTGTGTTTGCCTCCAACTTCATTGTTTTTCTGGGCACAAGCCCTACATCGTCACTCTCACAAGGATCCTCACGTAGCATTTTGTCTGCTTTTGGAACAGTTTTCCCAGACTCTTCAGCAAATTGCACCGTGTAGGGGTAAAGGTTATTTACAATATGCAGAATTTGGCCTGGCTTCATTTTCACCACTTCATCCTTGCCAATATTCACAAGATCAACACTAGTTGGGTTTACCCCTATCTTTGGTAGACAGAAAAAGGAAAAAATAGTAGAAAATTATGTTGTAAGTGGAATCGCCAACTTCTGCTCAGTTCTCCTGGAATACCACTATCCCGGAAAGCAAATGCATTTTTTATTCACTGCCCACCCTGCCCACATCAACCTGCTTTAGGAGACCAGGCAGCGCAGCACTGTGGACATCTGTTTCTGTCCCAGTCTTGCAGCAACAGCTGTCAGCACACAAGCTACAGGCCTGAAGTCACAGGGAGCCTGGGTCTGCAGCAGCTGCAGCTACAGCATCACTTGTGCCGCACTTCCCTCATAAATTATTAACCTCTTAAATAATTAGTAACAGCAGCAACTATTTCTGAGGAGTAACAGTAGTTTTAGTGAATTATTTTAGTGCAATTGCACTGCGGTGTAGGCAAGCTACAGTGCTTGCTTGATAAATGGATTTTGCCTCATCACATGGGTGACCCTACAAAAGTCAGGAGTCTTCAGCAAAATGCATTTGGTTAATGTTTATGCATGGACCAGGCTTTAGGACATCAGCTCCCTCCTGTGACTGATGAACTCAGTCAGAGAGTGTTTCCTTAGCTTTGTCACTGCCATACCTGCATGCTTCACAAGATGGTACTATACCTCTCTGCTACCCCTCAGTAGGTAGAACATGTTGTGTGGTCCACACAGGCTGATGCTGTGGGGCACACACACACAAACACCCGCACGGGAGACCTTTCCCTTCATGTTATCTCAAAGATACTGGGTCTCCTAAGTGTGAGGGAGTAGGCCTGCCTCCATCCATCTGGTAACATGAGTATTCCTGCAGTGCTCTCTCACATCCCATCCCATCCCTTCCCATAAGTAACTACATCTCTGCCTCTATCAGCCCACCAACAAAAATCTCCAACTGCGTAGTCCCATTAACATAGCTTCAACCTTAAACAAAGGGCTGCCTCAGCTCATGAAGTTTAAGGCTCAGGAGGAAGATAAGCAAGTTTAGTAGAAGAAGTCCAAAGTCTCTCAAATGCAGCATCTGATAGAACTGGTTGAAGACTCACAGCAGTATTCCCTGATGCTGCAAGTCTGCCTGTCTTATCTAGAAGGGATAGTGCAGTCTTTCATTGAGGTGCACAAAGAAAAAAGTTCACTTCTGAGAGCCACTTGCTGTAACCTCCCTTGGCGATAAGAAAGCTTCAGGACCCTCAGACCCAGTGATCAAAATCATCACTTGGAGCATTTGTGGAGTTAAGTACAACTGTCCCAGTAAGTATCAGAAACACTGTAAATCCACACATAAAAACATACCTGTTTAACTGTGACATACCCCTTGTTACAGTCTGCTTTTAACTGAACTGGAAAAGAAAGAACAATGTGTCACAAAACAACATAAATAAAAAGAATTCTACTGAACCATCCAGTGCAAAAAACACTCCTCTTTTTGAAGATCTGCTTCTTTCTGGAGCTGATCTTTGTGAATGAATGCCAAGAATATTTCTGCCTCATCTCTTCTTTCCAGGACCACAGGCAAAACAGAGCCAACCCATACACTGAGCCAAAGGTGGAATTACTTCAGAAGGAAGGTGGATTCTGTTCATGTCTTATACATGTTCTTGACATTCTTGTCCTCTGTGACAATAAGGCACACGGCAAGACTGTGTCCAGAGGCACAGAGGATAAGGCAGGGAAGATGTGCAGTATTGTATAGGTGACAGGTATTTTCATATATTCTCCAAGATCATTTTATTTTATGTATAAAATGCTAAGCCATGGTAAAAATCAGTTGGTGGAATACCAGGGAGTAGAAGTGCTGCTCATGAAGCAGGGATGCAGGCAGTGAAACACAACTGTGGGCCTGAGAACTCACATTAAGGTTCAATGCTTTAGTTTATGGAGGTGGACATCCTGTCATTCAGTGTCTCTGATTTTTTAGGTCCCAGAGATCTTCTTAAGTGCTTATTAAAAAGGCTTGATGACTTCAAGAACCAGGTAACACTGCAGACCACACAGAGGAACCAGGCAAGCTCAGCTGCTGCTCCAAGTAGGAAGCAGGATTTGAGCTAAATCACCTTACCTTGCTGCCGTGAACACTTCTTATCCATTATCCCAGTCTCTGGGCCACGCCCAATCACCACAGCTTCCAAGTGGGGCAGTTTCACTCGCTGATTGCATTTCTCTTTCCCCACGAGCCAGCACACACGCATCACTGTGCTGTAGAGCAAAATAAACAGTATGCTACCAACACACCACTTCTCAATGGGCCACCTTCCTGTGGAACAGGGTCCATGAATTCTGCTGCCAGCCCATCCATTAGCTGAGCCAATTCTGCTAATTTGGTTCATGTTTCTGAAATTCAAGGCAAAGCACATCACCAGCACTTGCATAATCTAAGAGCAGGTTCCTGTTGAAAGGGTAATCCTGTGTTCCTTCCTACACTACTACCATACATTCTCACATCCATGAACCATATATTGGAAAAATCAGTTGGATTGATAGTTCCATCTGACAGAAGAGCCTAGCCACAAACAAGCTCAGTTTGTTTCCCACTGAATCAGAGTTCACCTGGGAGATTAACTGAACCACCAAAACAAGAAAGAGCAGCAGAAGACAAGAGATGATGAGAGAGTCAGGATAGCTTCATCCAGCAACAGTCAACCACGGATCATGCTTTGAAACCTTCAAGTTTACACTGATTTGGCCCTGGACAGCAAAGATCCCTCACCCCCACCGTGCCCAGTGCTCAGCGCTGTTCCTCACAGCTCTGTGGCGGCAAACTCATCCCAGCAGAAAGCAAGGCTCCGTCCCCAGTGTAGCACGGGTACTACACACACCCATCCCTAGGGCACCCTCATCCCTATGGCACCCTCATCCCTACGGCACACCCATCCCCATGGGCCCCGTTCCCATGGCAACGCCATAGGGACGGACCCCACCCCCTTACCGCGCGCGCGACGTTCGCTCCGCCCCCGCCGCAGCCAATCAGGTGCTGCAGCGCGCCTCCCACGTGACCAGGCAGCGGCTCCCGCTGCGGCGCGTGGCCCGGAGCAGGCGCACTGGGCCCGCGCAGACGGGGGTGGGCGCTGAGTCCTGGCACAGGCGCGGTAGCGTGGAGGAGGCCGGAGCACTGTCTGACCTATGCGGCAGCGGAGCGAGGCCCGCGTAGGGTGAAGGGTGGAAAGGCCCAGAGCAGTACCGGGAAGGCGGTGGCCGGGCCGGCGTCCCGTACCCGGTGTAGCTCGGTACCTCCGGGGGCGGGAACCTTGCGGCGCGCAGGCGCGCCGCGAGGCAGACGCTGGGCAGGGCGGGAGCCACCGCCCGCGCGCTGCGGGCAGGGCCCGCGGTCAATGCCGGCGGCGGAGTCGGGCGCTGATTGGCCAGGTGCCTTGCCCTCCCGAACAACCATTGGTGGGCCGCTCGCCTGGGCCCGACGCTCGGCGGGGCAGGACTTCCGGGGTGNGCCTGAGTGCCAGTGACTGTCTTTTCCGCAGTTCAAGCAAATCTCCCAAGCTTACGAAGTGCTGTCGGACCCGAAGAAGAGGGAGCTGTATGACAAAGGAGGCGAGCAAGCTATCAAGGAGGGCGGCTCTGGCGGCGGCTTTGGGTCACCCATGGATATATTCGATATGTTCTTCGGCGGTGGAGGAAGGATGCAGAGGGAGAGGCGAGG
>VWZS01004467.1:168096-190136 GCA_013397075.1 Rhabdornis inornatus | reverse complement strand
TTCCAGAAGAGTCGGGATCGGAGCGGCGGAGAGCAGGGTCTGTGCCCGGCGCCCCGGGGGCATCCTGCAGCTGCCGCCATCATCATGGTGAAGGAGACCACCTACTACGACGTGCTGGGCGTGAAGCNATCAGATTCTCTGAGGAAAGTACCGTAGATGTAGGACTTTAAACAGAGCTATACTGACTTTACAGGCTTAACTTGAAAATTTGCGAAAACTTGTCCGTTAACGCCTGAAACCACAAGGAATGCGTTTGGTTTTGGTACGGTGGTAGTTTGGTCTCGTGCATCGTCCCCTGTTAATCGCTAACCAGATGTGTTTGGAGGGCCTTCAGCTGGGTGTAAGCCCAGCTGCTAATGGACAGAATAGGAAATGGAAAAATAAAGTAGCTTAAAACGCTTTGTTAACTAAGCTACTATAAGCGTAGCATATAAAAACAACTATCTAAACAAGAAATCAAGATCCATTTCAGTGTGTGAAACGTTTCTGCGTTCTTGTACTGTGCAGTGGAATTAATTTGAAGCTGCAGTACAGTGCTACCCAGAAGCTGAATTCCAGTTTAATCATGCTGGGAAAAACTTTAAACTTCTTAAGAGCAGTGCTGACCCCATCACCTCTTAGTGCAGATCTGGTGAAAAAGGGAAGGAAAAATGTTTTGTATCAAAGTGTTGAGAGTGTCAAAGTACTTGTAACAACCCAGAGCTCAGCATCTTTCATAAAACTAAGCCTACAGCAGCTGAAGTGCTAAGGAGTTCCTGAGGGTAAAAATGTAATTGCTTATTTCTGGTTCCAGAAGGTCACCTGAGAGGAAGAAAGTGCTGAAGTGGAGATTCCAAATAGAGTCTCTCACTTGTTTCTAGGAGATCTGGTTGGTGGCTTTGTTAAAACCAGAGTCCTGCATTATAAAGCTTAAGCGTCTAAGGTTCTGTATGTTCTGTTGTTGTTACCGTTTGTACTTTTCCAGAAGGTCTTTTCTGACTTCAACAGAGTCAAAGTCATAGCAACTGTTACCTAATATGACAGCAGCTGAGAAGGGGCTTGTGGCCAATACGAGCAAAATGTGACAAAGCTCTATTGAAATAAGGTGTTAAAGCCCAGTCTTGGTTTATCATGGTTTGTCAGGGGGATGCGCAGACCAAGCTTCTAAACTTAAGTAAATCTGTGTTCTTTTACAGGTAAAAACGTGGTCCACCAGTTGTCAGTAAGTCTAGAAGATATGTACAATGGTGCAATGAGGAAGCTTGCACTGCAGAAAAACGTTATCTGTGACAAATGTGAAGGTAATGTTGGAACTGAAACTAAACAGAAAATGTTTCTAAAGCTTTTGGGGACTTGTTTTTTTTGGTAGCACATAACCACCTATCTCCAATTTTTGTTCTCAGGTCGTGGTGGTAAGAAAGGCGCAGTAGAATGCTGCCCTAATTGCAGGGGAACAGGCATGCAGATCAGAATTCACCAGATCGGGCCGGGAATGGTGCAGCAGATCCAGTCCGTGTGTATGGAGTGTCAGGGGCATGGGGAGCGTATCAGCCCCAAGGACCGGTGTAAGAGCTGCAATGGCAGGAAAATTGTTAGAGAGAAGAAGATCCTAGAAGTGCACATTGACAAAGGTGAGGTGTCATGTTGAGGTGAAGTATTGCACTTGGATGTGCTGACTGACTTTGCAGCACTAAAACAGAAGCTTTAGCAAATACGTGGTGTTGATTTGGTCAGTAACAGTGCTGAATACGTACACAGTAAAATTGCTTATTGCAGCTTTACAAAAAGTAGAAGACATTTCTATGGAAGGTCAGCTATCTCTATGTTCACTTCTAAAGCCACATGTAACTAAGAATGAATTCTGAAACCTGCGTTATTGTAAGCAGTGAATTATTTTTCAGGTCCCTCTAAGCCCAGTTTATGGTCAAGTAGCCCTAATCAGTTTTCGCTGACTGCAGCAAAACCCTGCAGACTCTGATTGCTTCTGCTGTGTTTCAGTGCGAAGGGGAGCCAGGTCTGCTATAGTGATAGGAATCGGAGACAGTTCTGAGGCTCTCATGCTTAATACTCTGTTGGCTACGTGACCCTGACAGTGCTGCTCAGCCCAGGTACTACTTCCTTGCCTGGCAGAATGCAACTCGATACACAAACCCTCAACATGATGGGTGAGCGTAATGGTACTGAGTGACAAATGCCTCTCTGTTGAGGGGGCTGCCCAAAAGCTGGTGGGAGAAGTCTCTGGAGTAGTGCAGCTTGTAAGAGAGAGAGAGAGCTGACAAGTACATGACTTCTACAGTCATGTGAAAGGTCATGGTTATGACCTGCAGCTGTTACGTGTATAAGCAGAGCTTATGCAATGCCTGAATTTGACTGGTCAGTTGCTCTTGAAATGCAGTTTGTACAGTGTTTCTGATTTCTTTTTTGTATTTGTGTGTATAATGAAAACTGTTTTGATGATATTTCTCTTCAGGACTTGATATTGGTGGCTCTTTTGGCAGTACAGTTAAACTTGATGGTCTTGAGACATAACACTGAATTCAGGTTAGCACCACTAAGGTCTGTTAAACAAGTGAGTGGCTTAAAAAAACAAAATCAAAAATAAGTGCTTCGAGGGAAGATCCTGATGTTCTTGCTTAAAGATCCAGAGATATCTTGATACCAGGACATGCCTATAGAAGTATTCGTTGTTGGTGCTTTTACCATAAAAATAAGAAAAATGTTTGTTTGTTTTCTGCAATAGGAATGAAGGATGGTCAGAAAATAACATTCCATGGTGAAGGGGACCAAGAGCCAGGTCTGGAGCCAGGGGATATTATTATTGTCTTGGATCAGAAAGACCACCCTGTATTTACAAGGTAAAGACACTTGAATTCTCTTATGTTATCTTCTGTGATGTTTTTGTACGTGCTTCCTTGGTTATCACTTATCTTGTACGTACTGAAGTGTCAGGAGATAGGATCATATGACTGTCACTCAACCATGAGTTTGTCTGGTTGGTCAAAGGAGCACTGAGATGGGGGAATTCTGGTGCAACTAGTCTGGCCACTTGTGTTCTAATAGCATGAGACAATCTCCTCTGAGCTTTGGCAGTAGAAGTGGATAGAAGACAAACAAAAGCAGTTACAGTTAAGAGTTTTGAAATCTTTAATTTTAGGAATTCGTTGAAATACTGATACTTTTAGTACTTTTGAATGCCTGTGGCTGTTTCCTTCCTCGCAATTACTTAGCTCAGAAAATTGCCTTTTAGTGTGATCAACTGTTGTAGTCTTGGCCTCGAGGCACAGAAAACTTGGAGTGTGTGCGCATGTGTTTGTGTATCTTACTTAGGACAAACTTACTCAGTATAGCATGCACCCTTGTGATGAAACGTGGTTTCCCACACTTCATTTCCTGCCCGACTGCTCTGGGCAGGGTCATTGGTCCTGTGTGGTTTTTATTGTGAAAGCAAAAGCGGCTTGAGTAGCACTGACCGCATCTCAACTATTTTGTGTTTCCAGGTAATACTGCTCAGTGTTGCATACCTCCCTCTAGTGATACTGTTTGTGGAATTAGTTTGTCCAGGGTGTTTTGGTCCAGTTGGTCCATCCAGCACCACTGATGATCTCACAGAAATGTGTTACATTTGTTATCTCACTGCTGTTGTTCAGAGCAGTTAAAAGGAAATCAGTGGGTTTAGAGAAAGCACTTACTTGTTTCAGCGCCAGCCACTGACCTTGTGCTTGTAAATAGGAACGGTGAGCCAAAGGTTCTTGGGAAACCTGCATCTCATCTGCCCAGCTATCATGTATGGTGCTGAGCTCTTGGAGCTGGTGCCAGAATTCTTTGCCAAGGAACACTGGGCTCACAGGTTAAGAATCACTTCTGTTTGCTTTGGATGAACTTACTCAGCTGATTTTTCTTGACCTCCAGTGAGACCAGACACTGATTCAGATATGCCACTCATGTTCGCATGGTTTCCTNTTTTTGGTCTGTCCTTCTGCCCACTGCTTTCAGTTCGAGTGCTCTTCAATAACCCTTGATATTACTGGTCTTTTGTGGGGTTATGCTGAGGTCATGCTCTCACACATGTGGGATATTCCTGCTCTCCTGTCAGAGTCTAAACTTAGCTTTTCGATCAAGTCTCCTGCCAGAGACCTTTCAAAAACAGAGTGAGTGCGCTACGTTCTTTGAATAAGATGAAGGATTTTCTAGCATTTGAACATGCAGGGAATCACTGGCATTGCCATACTGAAGTCAGAACACAATTAAAGTAGTTAACACTGTCTATTCCAGATACTTTTTGGTACTTTCTAAAAGGTGCTTGTATCGTTACCCAGAGTAATCTGTTACCATCACCTGTTCAAACTTCCCTAGTAATAAATCTTCAGTGTGTAACAGGTTACCATAGTGCAAGCTAGTGCAATTAGGAGGGTATTTATCTACACAAAGGAAGGAATTAATTGTCCCAGTTTCAGTATTTATGAGGGAGATTTTTTTTTTTTTAATTGGGAAGGAGCAGTGAAGTGAAACTGGATGCAAGTGGGCCTTACTGTATTTATTTCTTTTCAATAAACACTTCTAACACTTCAGATAGGTTGACATGATTGTAATGGCTTTCAGAGTGGGTATCATTCCAGTAATAGAGGAGCTGCATTAATACTTGGTATTCTTTGTTTAATTGCCTGGGCTTCTTTTATGATTACAGCTTATCGTAATTTCCAAGTTAAATACTGAAGTTGGGTATGATCCTTTCACTGTTTCTCTCTCACTGTCACTGTTGATTGCTTCTGCCTTAGACGAGATGAAGATCTGCTTCTGTCTATGGATATTCAACTGGTTGAAGCACTATGTGGCTTTCAAAAGCCTATCACAACCCTGGATAACAGAACTATTATTATTACTTCCCATCCTGGTAAGAGTTGGTTTGCTTTCTGTTGAACTTCTGGCATACAGTGAATGTAAGCTGGAAATCTAAAGGAACAGAAGCACCCTATATTAATGTCAAAGGGATGCGTGCTGGTATCAAATTCTTTGCCCTAGTCTTTGCAGTACAAATCTTAAAATAAAAAAGGATTTTTGCATAGCAGTCAGCAGTAACTTTCTCTTTGCGTGACATAGTAACAGACCTTACCTCATGGACATACTTGCATACTGAGGATATCTCATGAGAATTGAAGGCCGTGGGTCTCTGAAAACCACTTTTTCAGCCTTGGAAGCGATGGAGCACTTAATAAATTTGTAAGTATGCTTCCTTTGGGAAGCATAACAAGGTTACAGGAATGTAATGTAGATATCAATCTGCTTTCCTACTCAGATGTTACCAGGCAGTAAGTTCCTGTTAGACTACTACATGTTGGTGTTGCTGCCTAACCACAGTGTAGAAAGCTACATAAATATTGAAGGGAATTACAACAAAAGCTGCTTCTGTTGCCTACATAGATCCCTTCCTTTTTTGGTAATTTTTTTTGTTCGTTTTTTTAGGCCAGGTTGTTGAGCATGGGGCTATTAAGTGTGTGTTGAATGAAGGTATGCCAATTTATCGCAGACCATATGAAAAAGGACGTCTCATCATAGAATTCAGGGTAGGTGAATCAACTTGATTCCACAGCATTTCAGGACTGAACTTCGATCCAAAATTTAACCAATAAGCACTACCTCAGTCAAGAAGAGATACCAGTAATGAGATACTTGTTTTCGTATTTATTCTTAGCAGTGGTGGGAACGTGCAGCCCATCAGAATTACAGTTCAGAACGAAGAGGAAACTTGAGGAACACTGTGTGATCTAAGTACATTAGGTACCAGAGAAGTTTCTTCAGCAACCTTATGAATTTCCATTTGCTTGATGTATTCTTTAGTTTCTATCGTCCTGTAGGAAGGATGCATGAGTAACTTCAGCTTCTGTGCTGGAGCAGAAGAGTAGGTTGGAAAATGCTGATTTTCTTCTCTGGGGAGAAGCTAATGGTAGGAGCTATAGCAGCAGGCCCCATCTGCTACAGCTTAGAATATATTTAACCATATCTCTAATGCTGACATTTTGTTTTATATATATTTAATATGTAGTTGTATATGCTATTATAAATACATAGTTGTATGTGCTATTATATTACATAAATACTTTACTTTTCTGGTTGATTCCAGAGGGTGGCCTGAGGCAGAAGAAAAGTGTTGATTGACATGCCAGAGTTAGAAGCTAACTTCCTGCAGGCATTAAAAATCAGCTTAGTGATGTTGATAATTTTTTTAAGCTCCTAATTTAAGTCATCTGTGATGATAAAGCTGACTTTGGTAGATCTTTAGCCTGTAGATCTATTTGACCTAATAAAAAAAGTCAGTTCAGATAGACTTGAGTAACCTTACTTCTTGATGATTTCAGGTTATCTTCCCAGAGAGTGGCTTCCTCTCCTCGGATAAGCTGTCCTTACTTGAAAAACTGCTACCTACAAGGCAGGAGATAGAAGAAACTGAGGAAATGGAACAGGTGGAATTAGTGGACTTTGATCCATCTCAGAAGCGAAAACACCACTATAATGGAGAAGTGTATGAGGATGATGAGCATCAGCCTAGAGGTGGTGTTCAGTGCCAGACATCATAAATGGGCCAGTGATTAACTTGTGATGCTTGTTTTGTATGCGGTAGTGGATGAGTGAAGGACTACAAGCAGTTTGCCCTCACCTCCTGCTATTTGTTGTTCTATCCAGCCATAGTCATTTCTAAAAGCATAAAGAAATAAACTAAGTAATTAAACTGACTTCGCAATTTGTATAAAGCTCCAGGATGCGAGCTGAAATGAAGTTGACTGCACTTCACCTCTGCCTCTTGGTCCAGAAAACTCCCTTACCTGCTTGTCTTTTATTCCGAATCTTGTAATTCCTGTATGTGTGCAATTGCCCAGGCTTAAACTAAGATTCTGTGGTGTGCTTTTTAGGAATTCTAGATCTTACACTCTGTGAATAAAGTATGCACAAGTACTTATAATCCATGGTAAGATGTAGTTAAGCTTTGTACCAATTAGGATAATAATGTTTGGGCTCATACTGGTTTGTTGGTTAAATAGGGACTGGCGCTAATGCACCCACATGGTAGATGAGGCTGGCACAGATGTGGTCAATCTTCACAGGCCCTTTGAAGTAATGAGATCCCCAAGCTCTCCAGGCTATTCCACATGAGGTCAGATAGTCCTTCCCTGTGCCAGCACTGGTCCTGACCCCAGAGCTAGATGTGGAGCTTGGTTTGTTTCATCGGCAACTCTTGTTTAGCTGCTGTCCTGCACCACACTGCCTGTGGAGCCAGTGGTTGCTTGGAGCTGCCTTGGCCACTGAGAATTAGTAAAATCCTCTAGGCTTTGTCAGTACATAGGTGGCTTGGAGCATCAGCCTGCTGCTAGGTGAAGCTTGATTTCCACCTTGATTACTGAAATCAGATACCCCTTGGTATGTCATGGAAAGCAGTCCCAGTCCTCTCAGTGGGAATGAGTGATCCTGCAGAGGAGAGAAAGCTAGTGAATACAACCAACCAGTGCATCTAGGATGTTCTGAAATTAAAGTATTGTGTGCATTATTTCAAGCTGACTCTTAAATTTTTGTATGAATGTTCTGATTATTGTTGATGAAGTGTTTCTGATATAATTACAAAATTGTTCATTGCCTCTTTTCTTAGACCAGATGTTGGTTTAAAAACACCACCCCCTTCTTTTTAGACAGCTATTCACAGAAAAATCTTGAAAGCATTTTTCAGAAAATATGCTGAGAAGACGGGTCCAGATTTAACCTCTAGTATGGTAGTTCAGTCTTGCTCAACCATCTGGCTTGGGACAGAACTTACGCTTTTCATACTGCTTTAAAGCAAAAGTGTCATGAGGAGAACTTATCTAAGTAGCTGCTCCATGACAGTACATATGTTGTGAGCTGAATATCTGGAAGCTCTTAGAAAAAAACATCTCTAGCTTATCTAAGTATTACAAGTTTTATTGTATAAAGACAGCTAGTATACCATGGCTTTTGTACCTCAAATGTAGTCCCTTTCAGGTACCTACAGAACTGATCTTTCACCTGCATATTTCACCTACTTTTTTGTCCTCTTTCTCAACAGAAATAAAATTATGTAGGCCACGTGTTTTTCCAAATTCTACTTGAGTGAGCTCATCAGTGAGCTGAAAAATGTGACCTGCAGGCACCTGCTCTCTCAGCAGGATGGTTTTTCTGAGTGGAGGAGAGGAACACAAATCTTCCCCTGGCTAGGGCTGAATTCGGCACAGCTGGCTTGAGACTTAAGCAGCAGTAAAATAAGCTACTTCTTTTCAACTCAATAAACACCCTTGTTTATTTTTTTCCTTAACCACTAGCTCAAAACAGCAAGGACAAACAACACTCCATTCACAGCCTTGAGCATGATAGTGGGACGTGATTTTGCTTCAGATGACTGTGTATTAAAGAAAAAATACTCCATAGACTTACTTTCTCGGGAACACTAGTTTTTCTTTCGTCACACCCATAGCTGCATTGTTGTAGTTGTGGTCATATTCTTGACTTAACTCTGGAGCCCATGGACAATTTTGCCTCATGTTTGGTGAAACCACAGCAGATGGGCCAGTTGCTGATACCAGGAGGAGGCTGGCTGACCAGGAGCTGCCTCTAGAAGCCTTAGCAGAGCAGTCCAGGGCAGGATGCTCTGCTAGTCCAGGAAGGGCAGCAGGAGCACCACCAGGTTAGTGTTCTGTTTTGAAATGAGCCGGTTACTGATACAAAATCTCTGCCCCAAACAAATACTGGCAGCAGTACAGTAAGCTTTTGGCAAAAAGCACTGGATGGCAAGAGCTAGTAGGACTTCGTTCTCCCATGATATTCTGGGTATCATACAGCTAGAGCTGGCAGCTAGACGTGTTCCATGCCATTGAAAAATGAAGGAAGGGTTTTTTCTGACTTGTTGCTTTATGTAGGATAGAGTTTCTAATTTGGGGAAATGAACAGAATGGACAGCTGTAGAAATTGAGGATACAGTAGCATAAAATAGCTGTTTCTGTAACTACCAGTATAGTAACCTTACTGTAAGCTTGAGTTTGCAATTACTTCCAGTGTTTCAAGACCACCTAATTCATATGATCAAGCTTGTATTTTAGTCTATTACAATTACTCTTTTCACTGTGCACCAGGCATTTAGGACTCTATTTTTTTTCCCTTAAAACTAGCAGCTCCACTATTGCACATGTAGGCTGTGAAACAGAACACTCACTGCAGGCTCATTTAAGAGCCTATGCTCATTTTTGCTTCTGCTTTCAGAGCCTTTAGACTACAGGTCCTCTCTTTCCCATAGTTTCGAATACCTGCTAGCCAGCAGCGGTGGAAGAGGTTGGCTCAGCCCAGGGGTGTAAACTCAATCATCCCAAATCTGCTCTGAATTTGCGATGTGATGGAAGCTCAAGCAAGCAAGCAACTTGCCCTATATTAGCAGCTTCCCCTGTGAAGACATTTTGGTGACTGAGTCCTGGTCAGAGCCTTAGGAAAGCGTGCTAAGAAAAGTGAGGTTTGATTTAAGCCACTCTTTCCGAAAACCACACACAAACAAATGCCAGGCTTATTGTTTTCTTTGGGGGTAAAATGAGCACTGTTACGGTGCCCAAAGAATGGGACTTCACCTATCCTGTTAACTGCTGTCAGGAAAGCACATAATAATAACAACAACAACAACAATAATAACAACAACAATAATAATAAATATACAAGTAGATCTACATCTCAGATAAGTGCTAAGGGCTTTAGGTGTCTCCCATGGTGGGCATTCCAGAGACAAAGCCAGTGTGTCTACTGAGACAGCCCTTGAAAAGCCCGGTGCTTCCACGAAGACAAAATTGGTGAGGAAGGAGGCGTCAGTACAGGTGGTAAGTTTCGATGGATGCCCAGACACTTCTCCTGAAGAAAAGGCTGGTGCCTGCACAAAGTGTGCACAGGTGAATGACCAGCTGCAACAGGGGGCTAAATGACAAGAGACTGTCAGTTGGCTGTGCAGTATTAGAGGGGCTGAAGCAGAGACAGCCAAGTGAGTTCAGAGCTACATACCTGCAACTGCTACCACTGAGCCTGAGGCACCTAGCACCCTGGTGACCCACAAAAGCAGGGCTCCAATTCAATCTCCAGCCTTCAACTTGCAGACCAAAAATGCAGATCTGGTGCTTTAAAGGCTTTAGATGTCCATGAGCAAAGTCACCCCAGAGAACCTCACCAGCAGTGCATCATGATTACTGTAAAAAGAATTATCAAGTGATTGTAATGGGCACTGAGTTGTCCGTTTGCCAGCCTAATAGGCAGTCACAAGGGGCATCCTGCCCTTCAGGAGCTGGGATCCATGGTGTTGCCAAGAGAATAACCTGGCCTGTCACAAACGACTACCCCCTTCACTTTTTCATATGGGTACAAATGATGCCACAAGCCAAAATATAGGTGAGATCAAGGAAGGCTATAAAGCCCTAGTGAGGCAGGTGGAAAGCATCCCAAGTCTTCCCCATGCCCAAGTCACCTCCTTATCTGCTAGAGACATCAGGACAGCCAGAGGCAGACACATCATGCAGATCAGTGTCGGGGTTTGTGCCTGGTGCTATCAAGAAGGTTTTGGCTTTTATAACAGTGGGTTGTGCTTTAATGATTTTTCAGCCTGTTACAGGGGAGTGGGATCCTCCTGGCTAAAAAGGGCAGAGAGTCTTTGGCAGCACGCTGGCCAGTTTGGTGAGATGGGCTTTAAACTGAAGGACTGAAGGAGTGGGGTCCAAAGGGCAACAATTGTGCCATCGCTTCCTCCTGAGGAGCAGGTCATAGCAACCAGTGCAGAGACAGATGTTCATTGGCTGCCCCTGGATTTGAGGATCAAAGCACAAAACACATTGTGGGTGTGTCTTGGTTTGAAAGACAGGTGTCTGCCAAGAAAGGCAGGAGCCTCTTTTTAAAATGGAGAATGTAAACCTGCTCCCTCCAGTCATAATTTTGAAATTAAGGGGGCTCTCAGGCAGATATGGGAATAGGAATAACAGTGCTTTATTAGGAAAATCGAAATAGAAATACCGTATTACAGAGAACAAACTCAAAAAACCACTGACAGAGTCAGAATACAACCTGATACCCTGTCAATCAGGGTGTTGGTAGCAGTCCCATTAAATGGTGGCTGCAGTCCTCCTGGATGACAGATGCAATTCTGTTGAAGCAGTGGTTCTGTAGAAGGGTGCAGTTTTCCTCCAAAGGTCCAGTGATGATGTGGAAAGGTTTAGTTTTCCTCTGGAATCCAGCAGAAAAAGGCTGCCTCGGTGTTCCAAATCTCAGTTTTTATCTAGATAGGGAATGCTTGGCTCCTTCCCTTGGATGGAGCATCTCCCAATGGGATGATGTAATTTTATCAGTCATGCAGTGGGACTCAATGGCCCATTAACAGAGATGGGTTATTATCCTTCTCCTGGAGGAAGGATGGGTTGTGGAAAAGATAAGGCTGCCTGCCCCACCTGATTTTAACAGATGGCCCGTTAGCAAAGGATATCTCCCACAGAGATAAGGATCACTGCCCCACCCGGCCTTAACAGATGGTGATAGAATACACACCTCTGGGCACATCCTGTATTGCAACCTACAACAGGGTGTTTATGGCTATGGTAAATCCTCTCACATCCCTTCCAGGAAACCCCATTCTTAGATTATCCCTGAAGTATAAGAACAGATGCAGCATGGGGAATAAACAAAAACTAGAAATATATGTGCATTCACAGGGGCATGATCTCACTGCAATGCTGAGACATGGTGGGATAGAATATTGTGGGACTGGAATATTGTTATGGATGGGTATGTCCTTCTTAGAAAGGACAGAGAAATATCAGAGGAGCAAGGTGGTGGAGTTTCTCTTCACGTGAGAGAGGAACTGGAATGTATCAAGCTCTGTCCAGGGGCAAATGAACAAGCTGAGAGTTTATATATGAGAATTGTCCAGTGTACCCTGGCAGCCAGGAGGATCAACCCTGTACTAGGGTGCATCAGGCACAGCACCCCCAGCAGGGCAAGGGAGGGGATTGTCCCCTCTGCTCTGCACTGGTGCAGCCTCACCTGTGTGCAGTTTTGGGTGTCACAGTGTAAGAAAGGCATTAAGCCAATAAAGAACAACCAAATGAAGGCAAGGAAGATGGTGAATGACCTTGATAGGAAGCTGTATGAGGAATGGCTGAGGTCACCTTTACAGGAAGAAGAATTTCTTTTGAGGGTGGCAGAGCACTGGAACTGGACACACACCCCCTTGCCCCCAGAGACATTGAAAAGCCACCTGCTCTAAGCGACCCTGCCTTGGCAGGGGGTGGATTAGATGATCTCCAGCAGTTCCTCCAAACTTAAACAATTCTGTGATAATCAATCCAGGAGGCTCATGCAGTGCCTTAATGAGAACTTCCTGACCCAACTGCTAGGGAAACCAACAAGGAGAGGTGCTCTGCTGGATCTCGTACACAAAAGCAAAGAGCTTATTGGGACTTTCAAGGTCAAGTACAGCCTTGGCTGCAGTGATCATGAGATGGTGAATTTCAGGACGCTCAGAGAAGAGCTAGGATGAAAAGCCAGTTCTCAGCTCTGGACTTCAGAAAAGCAGACTAGTCTCTTCAAAGATCTGTTTAGAAGCACTCCAAGGGATAAGGCTCTGGAATAAAGAGCCCAAGAAACCTAGCTAATATTCAAGGCTCACCTCCTCCAGGCTCAAGAGCAGTCCATCCCAATGAACAGCAAGTCAGGCAAAAATGGCCAGGAAGTCTGTAAGGATGCACAAGGAACTCTTGGCTAAGTTAGAACACAAAAAGGAATCATCCAGAGGGTGTAACCAAGGCTGCGTATATTGGGAGGGACACAGAGGTGGTGTGTAGGCATCCAGGGATTAAGTTATGGAAGCAAAAGTTTAACCGGATAACAAGTGAAAGTACAACTCTCTAAGTACAAAAGTGGGAAAGGGCAGGGAAAATGTGGGGCCGTTACAGAATTAGATGAGGCATCTGGTTACACATTACAAGGTGTGATAGGAAAAGGTTGAGGTACTGGGTACCTTCATTCCTCAGTCTTACTTAGTGACAACATAAGCTCTCAGAATCCCAGAGATCAAGGGGAAAGTCTGGAGCAAGAAGGATGTATCCTTGGTATAAGGATGATGAGGTCAAGGAAGACTTAGGCAAACTGAACACACACAGAACCATGGGCACCAATAGGATGTACCCACAAGTGCTCTGGGAGCTGACAGGTCTCATTGCAAGGCCCCTCTTGACAATCTTTGATTGATCACGGTGACTGGGAAAAGTGCCCAAAAGCTGGTGGAAAATAAATGTCACATCTGTCTTTGTGAAGGGCAAGATAGGGGAATCACAGAAATAGTCTGTCAACCTCACCTCAATTCCTTGGAAGATAATGGTGCAGCTAAACATAGAAACAATTTGCAGGCACACCAAGAACAAGAACACCATCAGAAGTTGTCAGAGGGATTCACTAAAGGAAAGTCACGCTTAACCAACCTGATAAATTTTACACCAGTGACTGAGCCGGTGCACAACAGAAGTGTGTATTGTGTCCCTGAACTTCTGTAAGGCACTGTCTTCCATAAGATCCGCGTGGAAGATATTGAGGAATGGGACAGATGGGAAGAAGATTGAAAACTGGCTGAATGCCTGGCCCGGAGAGTAGCGACAGTGCAGTTGGAGGGCAGAGCCCCAGGGTCAGTACTGCCTCAGGACTCAGCAAGTTTGCAGATGGGACTGAAGATGGAGAAGCAGCTGATGGAACAGAGGTAGGTGGTTGTTGCCATCCAGAGGTACCTAGAGAGGCCGGAGAAATCAGCTGACAAGAACCTCATGAAATTCAAGGGGAAGTGCAAAGTCCTGAACCTGGGGAGGAACACCCCAATGCAACAGCACATGCGAGGGGGCACTTGGCTGGAAAACAGCCAAGAAGGAACCTGGGGCTCCTGGTGGACACCAAGCTCAACATGAGCCATCTTTTTGGAAAGGCAAATGGTGCCCTGGTTACCAGCAGCGGAGAGAGGCAATCCTTCCCCATTAATCAGCAAGAGCAAGGACACCCCTGGGATACTGTGTCTGGTTTTGGGTCTTCCCATACAGATGGGACAGAGTTGTACTGGAGAGAAACCAGTAAAGGGTCACAAAGATGCTGAAGGGATGGGAGCATCTCTTCTATAAGGAAAGTAGTGGTAAAAAAAACTCTGTCAAGATCTTCCCCTTAACAGAATTACTCACTGTTCATGAAGCTTGTCAGATGTACCACTGTTAGATACTTCTGTTTTTTCAGGCAGGAAAAATAATCACTTTTTACTATCTAAAAATCCCTTCTGTTAGCATATCTAAGCAAGTAACAACCTGTGAATTCAGACATCATAGCTCAACAGAGAACTAAACACTACACTTGTAGCAAAGGTGCTGTGTGAGAATAACAGCTGAACTTTTTCTACATTTCCCCACACCACTAAAAACAAAGACAAAATGTTTGAAGTGGAACTAATTTATTAAGTTGAAGACAAGTTATTATTAATGTCTGGAAGATTACTGCAGTACAAAAGCATTCTACAAGAGATGAGGACAAAACAGTGTAGCAAATTCAAATCAACATGCATTTTATTCATCACTACATAAAAAAAACTAATTTTTCTGCATCCTAGAAAAGACACGGTCAGACTTCAGAAGGTTCTGGTGTACATTCAGAACACTGAACACTAGTCAGAATCTCTTAACAAAAAATCATGTGCTTCAAATTGAAGAGCCTAAAAGTATCTTTTTATCATCTTGTGGGACCAAAGTATACCCTTAGCTAGGTCCACAGGCATATGAAATTTTAAAAAATATTAAAAATAATTATTTAAAGCATTATGACAGCACTAGGAACTTAGCCTATATAAACCAATTTTTGCATGTTTTGAAATAATGATCCCCTGGAGCCTGTTTCAGTTACAGCTAGTCTATAGCTGTAAAACATTTTGCACTTACAGGAAGAGGGCCCTAGTAATAGCTCCTTTTTGTCTGGAAGTGAAGTAAAACAAAACAAAAATCCCCAAACAAAATCAACTGTATCTCACTGCCACATTAGGCAAGTTTACAGTCTATAGTAGGAAGCGCTGACAGATGGGGAAGGATAGTTTCATTCTGAGGCAGCTGTGTGATACTACCTTCCAATATAATTGGAAAAATAATAGTGAAAATTGAATACAGCAAAACCCAACGGCCTCGAAATGACCCCATCTTCAAGCTGCATCCTCATCTGCATCCCAGGAAACTATTCCTGTTTCAGCAGTGGGAAAGAGACAGCTTTCCATTCCACATTTCACTCAAAAAAAACAAAACAAAAAATAGAAAAAAATAGAAAAAAATAGAAAAAAGCATTTTACTGTATTCTAGGAAGTCAGCAACCACTCATAAGCATAAATAGCTGCTGGCTCACTGAACTTTTACAAACATTATAGGAAGAGTACAGACTTCAGGAGGCAGAAAAAGCATTCTCACTGAAGTTGCTTCAACTACTCCAGTAAAAATAAATGTATATGAAATTAACTGATGCTAAATCTATGCATCAGTCCACTCTAGGTAGGTAAAAATGTAGTTCTCTGGAAACCTGAACTGAAAATTGAGCAAGTATCACATTCTGCATATTTAGACCTTGTTAAAGCATAAACACTAGTAACCTGCAACTAACAGGCATGCTTCATTGCTTCAGAGCTTGCTGCAAAATCAATCTATGGCTTCCAGAGCTTGAGGAGGCCATCCTCACTGTAAGTGGCAATCAGGTTCTGGTGGGGGTGATGAGCAATGCCAATGACATCTTTTTCATGGACCTAGAGAGTAAGCAGAAAGATGCATTAGGAGAGTCTTCCTTCAGCAGATTCAAGACAAATATTCTCTTCAAAAAACTGAAGGAAAGCTGAACTGAGGGTTAAGTTGCTTTGTGCATAGAGCAAAAGCAGAGGTACATACCCTCCAACATTAAATGCCAGTCACAACAATTTTTATGACATGGCAGTTACTTTTTGCTGGGGAAGGCAAGGTTCAGTGAAGGTTTATACCCACTGAAAGCCACAACATCTAAGTGTTCCCCATTAAATTTAGACATTCAAGCTGGTATTCCTCTTTAAGTTCAATCTAAAGCAAATTTAAACCTGATAGCTTTAAATCTGACAGCTTTTTCAGATTCTCCACCAGCTGGAGCCCAGGTCAAGACATGCTCTCATTCAAGGAAGTCTGAACCAATTCAGTCTTTACTTGATGGGTAAATACCCCTCTAATTTTTAAAATTAAACGGTTCTAAAAACCCCAAACGCGTTCTATGGCCGAATGTCCTGAAATTCATTTGTTACCAATCATGTCTGCTAGAGATGAAAGATGCCTTGGTCTGAGATTCCTCCTCATGGATTTCATAATGAACATTTACATCATCCCTGTGTTTAGAACTCTGGAAAAGCTCCAAGCTGAAAACTTACAGTTAGAGTTCTCTCCAGCTTGCCCGTCACTGTGCTGAAGCAGTACAGCACAAAATCTTCACCAACACAGTAGATCCATTCACCACGAGGTGAAAGTGCACAGCAGACAAAGTCACCACCTTCTCTCTTACCAGAGCTAAAACTTCTTACAATCTGTAAAGACACACACCAAAAAATATTTGTCAGGATGAAAGAGCAGCATATAAATACTGTGTTTAGGGCAAACATACCTACAAACTACTAGGTCTTTTCAGAACACAGATCTCTCCATAGCTTCAAGAGCTTTCTGTGTTCTGTAAACTTGAGTTCAGAACAGTTTTGTCATGCAAGCAAACCAGAGAAATCGGGTTTAACCCTGCTAGGTTATTAACTGGGTTTTCTGCATTCCTGAAATGACAGAGAGACCTGAAAGGATACCAGTAAGATCACATACTTGTCCTTGCATATTCATGATGACGACTGTATTCGATCTGTTGCAAACAACAAAGTGCTCCGGGTTTTTAGGTAGCAGAATCACACTGTTCACAGTAATGTCTGTCCCAGCAGTGCTGCCAAGAGACTTGAAGGTGTTGGAGCACTCTGTTGTCTTCACATTCCAAACCTAGTATAAAAAAATAAAATAAAACCAGTTAGCTTTAATAATTGAAAAGAAAGAGCTGATACACAATTATCTCAGATAAAGGAATCCCTGCATCATAGGACAAAAGGTGTCAGTGTTAGTCCTGTGTCTAGAATACAGCAGAACAGGCAGTAAGCACTGCACTCATGTCCCCAGTTCATAAGTGCAGCAGAGACAGCTCTGCAAGAGACTGTAAGCACAGTAACAAATTTAATCAGTTCTCACATAAATCTAGAGCAAAGTCACAAGTCAGACTCATTACTGCAGACAACCGAGTCCTTCCCCAATGACTGCAACAATTGTAACAACGGGGCAACAA
This sequence comes from Rhabdornis inornatus, assembly GCA_013397075.1. NCBI lineage: Eukaryota > Metazoa > Chordata > Aves > Passeriformes > Rhabdornithidae > Rhabdornis > Rhabdornis inornatus. The sequence continues at coordinate 172,766 of VWZS01004467.1, read as the reverse complement.
AATAGCAAGAGTATAAAGGTGTTCTTTACAAAGCGTAAATGCCATCTTACCTTCACTGTGCCATCCGAAGATGCACTGATAATATAGTGGCCATCCTGGGTAAAAGTAGCTTCATTGACAAAGGAAGAATGACCACGGAACTCCTTTAGGGTTTTCCCAGATTTTAAACCATGAATCCTGTCAGAAAACATAGGTGGAAATGAGTGAGCAAATTCCAGTCAGTAACCAAGCAGGTGCAGAATCAGAATTACTGCATTACAGAAACAATAATCAACACATTCCAGATACTAAGAGTTGCAGGAAAACGGGTTTGATGAGGATCCTCTTGCCTGTTAAGATTTAGAACAGTGTTTGAGTATTTTTCTGACTATATTAATTCTTACTTCTAACCTATCCTGCAATAATCATTAGAAGAAAAAGAGAAGGAAAAGAGGAAAAGAGAAAGGAAGGTACATTCACCTAAATAATTTTAACACCTAAAAAATTGTAACTATTGCGTTAACATCACTGACCAACATGTATTTACAGAATAAATGGAGTTAGACTCCTCAAAAGGTATACAGATGAAGTACAAAAGGAAAGGGATACAAAAAAATCCCACACAACCGAAAAAGACATCAAAACACTCCAACCAAACAAAAGACAAACAGACACCCCAAACCCCCNACAGGTACCTTCTAGATTACGCTATTTTATAGCAGATCTGCTTAATGAGAAAAATCCATTTTCTTTTCTCCCCCACTGTAGCTCACACATTCTCAGTTTATTTACCTGATTGTCTGATCAAAAGAAGCACTAAGAATTTGGCTGCTGTCTTTAGAGAAACTGAGGCACGTAACACCTTTACTGTGAGCTCGCTCAAATCTTCTCAGACACTGACCACTCTGGATTTTCCACACCTGAGAAGGAAATAGCAAACAAGTCATTACTTTGTTATGAGACCACATGAGTTTAAATATCAGAGACAATACACACCTGTTTCTGAGCCATGTTAAACTTCCTTTGAGTTTATACAGAATGGGAACATTACTGCTATTGCAAACTAGTATTTTTGGTCACCACCTCTCCCAACATACAATACAAAAAGATTTGTACCTTGATCTTTCCATCTTGTGCTCCAGTTGCTAGCATTTCTGTATCTCTACTGAAGCACATGCACAGCACTGCATCATCCATCATCATGAAATTATCTTGTGCCTGATACTTCAGATCCTAAACAAAAGTACAGGATTCATCAGTCAAAGCACTGAAATCAATGAAATTTCTTTTAAAGACAAAATACAAAAGTATTAACAGTTTTACCTTCAGTTATCTCTTATAACTTATTACAAATCAGACTTCATAGCCCCATAATACAGGATATTACCACTGTTGCTATTTTAAAGGTAACAACAATAGTGCAGGAAGGTAAAGAAGTTATCACAAAGAGAAATCTATGACAAACCAAACAACTACACCCACATAAATATTCCAGACTGACATTTGAATCACGTAAACAGACAATCTTCTCAGGTTCACAGTCCCTAAGAAATTAAAACAAGCAATCTCAGAGAATAAATCCAGGAGCTCTGGCAAGTCAAAGTCACTTTGTACGAAATAAGGAGTGACTTACCTTCCTAATTTTTCCAGTAGTGAAGTTCCATACTTCAATGAAGCCATCAACTGAGCCAGTAACCAGATACTGTCCATCTGGAGAAAACCGAGCACACTCCACATGTGATTTCTGCCCAAACTGTTTTAAAAAATATAAGCAAAGCTTAGTAAGAAATTTTAAAGACTCAACTCAATAAACAAAACTGCAGTGTCATTCTGATGGTAAAAATACAGTATCTTCTAGAGATATGTATTCACTAATTTAATGCTGAGCTTCAAAAAAATTCTGTCAATACACAGAGAGTAGCATTTTTTTTAAACGTTAAAAAAACAAAAACACAACCCTCCTTTTGGTCTTGTAATGTCCACGAAACCTACAACAGACACTCCATGGTCACAGCAGGAGCTGATTTGGTTATCTTCGTATTTTCATTTTTGTGGTGAATTCTCTGCTAAAAAACACTTTTCCAATACCTAACACATATTGCAGTCAGACTTCAGAACTTCATGAATTTCTGAAGTTGCTTCATTTGGAGTTATGTTTCTTCAATGGAATTTTTATAGAGAACATTTCATTTAATGTCCAATTTTTTGATTTCTAAATTTTTAAATACAAATGGCCATGGCAACTAAATTCAAAAACAAAACTTCACTAGCCCAAGCAAAAATACAAAAGCAGCAATGCCAAAGAAAACAAGTTCTAATAAAGGATTTTTATGAAGTTGTTACTTAACACCACAAATTGATTTCATAAGTCGCAGCTCGTGGCTTCTGAAGAACAGTTTAGGACACAAGTATTTCCTTGCACAAATAAAGAAGGGGACTATGCAAATTCCTGTAAACTGATTGACTCTACGCAGTTATCTTAATCACAAATACCGTAAGCACCCAATCTCGTTAGAAGACCTAATCTCAGACTCCCATTAAGAAAAATCTTAAAAAAAATAAAGCACGGAAAAGGGAGGAAAAAGCACAGGCATGGGGGGGAGGGGAGAGGAACCACTCACAACAGAAAAGAAGCATTCAGAAAATTTCTTCTTATCTTCCAACATAAAACACAGGAAGGAAAAAGCAGCAAAAACACAAAAGCAAACATTACCTTAATATGCCTGCTCAGCTGCGTGGGGAACTTTTCTTCTTCCACGTCTTTCACAGCTGCTTTGCCTCTGAACAAGTCAATTGTCATACCGGGAGGAAGCAGGCCCTGGTGCTGCTGCCATTTCAATGCCTTTAGAGAAGATGAAAGACACACCATTAGCTACAGTTAACACTGTCTCCACGGAAAACGTTCTGAGAATCAGAAAGGGCTGAAACACACTAGAAAACATGTGTTACAGAACGTTATTCTCAAAGTGCACACTGTGCTGCACATTTATTCTACTGGAAGAAATTTACTGCTAGAATGATGACTTTTTTTGCAACTGTTAAATCCCTGCCACATGGGAAATTCTTTTTAACTATACCACATTTAAACTTTACTTTTCTACAGCTACAGACACAACTACATCACAACTAGTTTTATTCAGCAACAACTTAAAGACATAGCTAACAAAATATTTTTCAATACTCACCTGCCCCAACAATGCCATAAGACGAGATGGAGGCACCACGCTGACCTCTCCAGCCAAAGCTTGTGCAATAGCAGCTCTCCGCTTCTCTTTGCTACTCCCATCTGGGTATGCCTAGAGAAAAGTTATTTTTATTACGTTGTTGTACTAAATATTTTTTCCCAAGAAGACCTCTGTTGTTCTGAAATTGAAACCCCTTCCATATAAATTTTCTGTTTGGCCTCCAGAAGAACTCTTCTCTTTAATACAATCTTAAAAGCAAACAATAATCAGGGTTGGAAAACACCTTTAAAATCAATCCCTTAACCAAGTTAACTATTAGCCTAACATGCTCTCACAAAGACTTTCACACTGATGTAACCAGTCAAAAATAATGCCTTGTTTTTACTGTTACTACATAGCACTATCTGTGTTCACACAACTTGCGTTTTCTTCTGCTGCCTACTGAAAAAGCAAGCTGCAGAAGTCATCCCACAGCAGGACACAGGGCCAAATCCCCAAACTCCCAAGTGCAGTATACTTCAAAACCACTGCTCTGCTGCCTCATGATAAGGTATCACGCACCTACTTCCCAGATACTTCATAGAAAGCGTAAAAACATCAAACTGCGAAACTGCACATTCCCACTCCCCAAAACAAGAAAAAAAAACCAGCCCCATGAGGCACCAGCAGCTCGCAATGATGCTGAGGGTCATGCACGAGAGGTCTCTAAAGAAAGGCGTAATGTACCTCACGAGGATCAAAGTAAGATCTGGCCAGAAGGTTTTCGAGGTGGATGTAGCGTTCTGGCTGAGTTTGCTTCAGCATGATCATGGGATCCGTTTGTCTCAGTAGAGATCTGGCAGCACCCAGTTCTCGGAGCTCGATCAACTCCAGCACAACCTACATCCAGAAACAAACGTCTGCATCAGCAAAGAGTTAGTGGAAAACACATCACAGAAGCTTCCACACGGACCAGAAGAGTGCGTAAGAACCCTGCACTTGCTCACCTGCTCATAGAGATCAATGAGGGTCTTGTCGGGCAGCTTCAGAGACTGTATGGCCTGCAGCACCGTGTCCCAGTGCCCACTGTTGATATCTGCCACGAAGCTCTCAATGCTGTCCACGGTGTTGAGAGACACGGTGGTCTCCTCCTGAAGGGTGGCGAGCGCCCGGTGGAGGCTGTTTTCCTTCAGGTACTGCATGATGAGCCGGATCACGCTGCGGGGAGGCACAGCGCACGGTCACCCGGGGCACCGGACAAATGGGCCGCCCTCTCCGGCCGCGGCGAGCACGGTCCGCAACTCTCGGCCCCCTACGGACCCGGGGCCGCTGACGCCGCCGGGTCTCGCCTCCCTTCCCCTGCGCCGCTGGGGCCCGGGCCGCGAAACCGCTCCCTCCCCGCTCCCCCGGCCGCCGCAGCCGCCTGGTCCTTCACCGCCACCNCCTGGTCTGTATCAGCAACAGTGTCACCGGCAGGACCAGGGCTGATTGTCCCCCTTGTACTCGGCACTGGGGATGCCACACCTC
>VWZS01004467.1:113501-167911 GCA_013397075.1 Rhabdornis inornatus | reverse complement strand
CCCGCCGCAGCCGCCTGGTCCTTCACCGCCCCCCCGCGCCCCCGCTACACTTGCTCGGAGGACTCGATTTCGATCGACATCTTGAGCCGCCGCTGGTGCTGGAGCCGCCGCTAGTAGTGGTGCTGAGGTCGCCTCGTCACCGGGCCTTCCGCCACTACTTCAGCCACAACTTCCGCTTCCCGTTCTCCTCCCCGGAAATATAAATGCGCGCCCGGTCCCGCCCCGCGCCTGGCGCGNCTGAAAGGAGCATGGAGCCAGGTGAGGTCGTCCTCTTCTCCCAAGCATCTAGAGACAAGAGGACACAGTGCCTCAAGCTTCACCAGGGGTTGTTCAGGTCAGACATCAGGAAGAATTTCTTTACAAGAAGGATGTTTAGGCATTGGAGTGGACTGCCCAAGGTAGGTGGTGAAGTCACTGTCCCTGGAGGTGTTCAAGGAAAGACTGGACATGGCTCTTAGTGCTGTGGTCTGGTGTGTGGTGACACAGGCATGGTGGGCTGCAGATCAGGTATTCTGCCAAAGACACACAACAGTTCCTTGGCCACCTGCTTCTTTGCACGTGCAGGTTTGCAGGTGGAAATCCAGGGTGTTGCTTGCAGTTTGCAAGCCTTAAAAAGCTGTTGCGAGCTCTGCATCTCAAGAGCATGGTCATGTATGAAAGCATGACAGTGCACAAAGCAATATGAATAGGGACATTAATAGCATATCTTGGTTGCTGTAATTAGGGACTAAGAATTGGAAAAATTATGCTCTACTGGGCAGAGCCCTTCAGTGGTGCCTGGATGAGCATGAGAAGACAACTTGCCTTGAAACACACTTAGGGTGGCTCTGGCAGTCCATCTGTCCTGCTTGGACTCTGACTGAGGCCAAAAGTCTTGTAGCCCTGGTTAGTGCTACAAGATGAGTAAAACTCACTGTGACCCTCCTGGCTGTGCATGAGCTTCTTTGTCAGGAAGAGAGGCTCCTTGTTCCCTGGGCAGCACCAAGATTATGCTGCTCATGGCTTTCTGGCATGCAGCACTTCCTACCTGCACCCAGTGATCCAGTGATACCACCCAGATGATACCAGTGCTAGACTGCCAGTACATGGGGATGTGGAATCCATGGTATCAGCCCCTCTTGGATGGACTTCTTCTTGCTGTTTTTTCAGGCGTGTGCATTTTGCTAGATGAGCCATAAAAAATACAGCTATGTGTGAGAAACTTCCTCCCTTTACCAAGAAAAGCTGTTCTTTGCTGTCTCTGTTCCCAGAGTACTTAAGGAAGTAATCCAATAGCATGAAGTTGAAAAAACAGTGAGTGAGGTACAAGGCTAACATTTTGCATTCTGTTGTTCCCTTTCTCTGATCCCAACTAATTTAACTGCTTTTACAGAGGTGCAGGGATTACTTCAGGGAAGTATTGTTTAATTGTTCCAGGCCTGTTTGTTTTCAATGACAGGTATATTTATGTTGTTTGAAGGTTGTTTTGAAAACAAGTCTGATCCAGAATCAAACAAAGAAAAGCCATCAAATCTAAAGATGGCAGCTATTTTTGTGCTGGCAGCACACAGGAATCTGGCTCAGTTCCTCAGTAAATTCAACTGGTTCTCTTTTGCTGTTCTCCATCCAGTGTTAATGTTAACGGCCTCTAGCAGGAAAAACCCAACAGGCAGGCTACCTGGTCCTGATCTGTGCCAGTCCTCAGGGTGGCATTTTTCTGAGAAGTGAATTCAGCACAGGAACCTGCTGACAGACTGAACACATGCTGGTTTACCTAGCCCTTCTGGCCCTCCTTCCCTGAAAGATGCAGGGGGAGGTGGACACCACAGATAAACCTTCCTGTGCTCTCCATGAACTCCATCTGAGAAAAGGGTCCCAATGCTCCAAGTGCTCTGCAAGCACACAAGAATCAGACTTAAACTTTGTGGCTAGACACAGCTACAGCCAATCTGATCTGGTGCTGGCAGGAGTCCAGTGTCTGGAGACCTCCAGAGATCCTTCCAGCCAACACTCACAGGATGCCAGCTCTGGCAAAGCATTACATAAGGGAAAGAGAGGTTTCTGGTTTATATTTTGGCTCTGTTGGGAAGCGGATGCAAAAGGAAATAAACAGTCTTGATGCAGTTAGGCGGCACAGTTATCTGCAGTACTCTGGAGCTGACCCCAGTCCTCATTGGTCCCAGGCCCATTCTTTAAATGGAAGGTGAGCAAGCACCTTGGAATAAAAATTTTTAAGGCAAGATGTTTACCTTTCTTTCTGGGAGGAAATGTCGTATTTTTATAAATTTCTCCTGATTAAAAAGTAGTCAGTTTCCTGCTTTCCCCTACTTCATGCATCCTGCCTTCTTGTTTCTCTGGGAGAGCAGGCTGAGCACCCAGCCAGGAGTGAGGTGTGCCTTATGCCAACCAGGTCAGCAGTCTGCACTGGCTGTGGAGCAGGATCCATGAAACAGATGGGGTGCAGAATCACAGCCCACCCCACATCCACGAGGACATCACATTCCCCACCACTCAGACATCTGACTTCATGTGCAGCTGTCTGCTGCCTCACAAGCTGCAAGGCTTGTTTCCTATGCTCTAGAGCTCTGCTATGGCACCAGGAGGCCACATAAGCTCACAGTGACAATGATGTCCTTTCCCATCAGGCTTTCAGGCCACAAGGCCGGAAATTAGTCCTTCTGTCAAAGTATTTGCATTTACTGTAGTCCGAAAGAAGATGCACCCCTCTGAGGACAGCCTCTTGAGAGAGGCTGTTCAGGGGAAACAGCCTGCATGGCTTTTGTTTCTCAGTTCTTGAGAATACTTTTTGTGGATCCCTCAAGAAAATCCCCACCCTAAGATCAGTGTGTCTTGAAGGGAGAGACCTGTGAATTGAGACTGATGTGTCATTCCAGAGACTTGTTAAACCTGTGTGCAAAACCAAGTTTTATTCGTCATTGCTGGTAAGGCAGACCGCATGCTGGGCCACGTGAGAAGACACAGATAAACGGACATTGTTATCCCTTTTTCTGGGTATTCAGTAGGGAAAGATGTGGAGAAGCTGGAGAGCGACCAGCAAACAGCGGCAAGACAGGAAAGGGCGTGGAGCACATGGTCTGCTGGCAGGAGCTAGGCTCGGCTTGCCTCGATGAGGTAAGGCAGGAGGGAGGTTTTACATCAGCCTATAATTGCTGGAAGGGTCATTCCAAATGGCTGAAGGCTCTTTGATAGCCTCAGCTGACCCCAGGAGGGGCAGCGGCCACCTAGCGCTGGGACTGTTAGCCGCACTCACCAGCAGCTCTGGGCAAGCACCAGGGAGGTAGGAACACTGGGGAGAGGACGGCTTTAGTCGTGGAGACATTCTCTGTACTGAAGAGGGTATTTTAGGTGTGGCCACAGAAAGCCTGGAGGGGGCTGGGAGAGCCTTGTGTCAGTGGGGCTTGAATTAAGACAATTCCCCCTCCCCCAAAGAGCTCTGGTAATGCTGGGGACCTGCAAACTGTGGACCACACTCTGGCTTCATCTGACCCTCAGCAGCACAGCAGGGAAGATTGGAGATTTAGCCAGTCTCTGAAAGATACCCAGTGAAAAGTATCTTGGACTAATTAGGCCTTAGGGCTCAGGAATTCAGTTCCAGTTGCCTGGCCTCTGTTTTGACCCCTCTTTCCTTTGAAGATCATAGAGAAGAAGGGAAAGGAAATGAGAGGAGAGGCCCTGCTTTTCCTATAAAATGCCTCATTCCTTATAAAATCGTTTGGCAAAAATCTCTTTCAGCTGGACAAGCTGAGTATTTTAATGCATGCCTGCAGTTATTTTCCAGCCTTGTCTCAATTCCCCTGGCTGCTCTGTCACTGTTCTGCATCAGTAAAGCTGTAGATGCACAAACACAAATATTTCTGAAAGAGGTAGCAGAGAAGATGCAAAGGCATATTAGAGGACTCTGAGTTGCAGCACTGTATTATTTCCTGGGCCAACTGGAAGTGCACAGCATTATGCAGTACAATGGTGCTTACTCCAGCTCAGCTCTGGGATTCGAGACCTTTCTTCCAGGCCAGCCTGCTGGGACATAGCTTCCAGCCTTTCCCAGCCTGTGAAGAAACCACACTGAAAATCCTCACTTCCATATTATCTTTGCATGAGGATGAAAGCAGCCCGGGGATGGTGAGGGAGAGGTACATAGTGTCTCAGATATGTCCTAGGCACTCAGGATGTTTCAGAGCAGGGGGAGCCCAAAGCTCCTAAGGAAAGCAGCTGTATTCCCTCTAATACCAGATTTCTAGGAGGACTTAGGAGGAATGGATCTCTGGTCTGCAGTTCAACTCTCCAGTCCAAAGCTAGATCAGGTTGTGTTCAGCTATGCTGAGTTCTTCATACCTCCGAGGAAAGAGGTCTCTCTCGAGTTGTACCATCTTCGGTGGAGGAATTTTTTCATGCCCAGTTGGAATGTCTCCTCGTGCAGCATGTTATCTGTTTCCACATGTCCTGTCCTTGTCTGCCTCTGGAAGAGTCTCTCTTTTTTTCCATGACCACCATTCAGGAAGTGGATGACCTTGGGAGTGAGAACTCCGCAGTTGTCTCTTCTCCAGGCTGGAGAAGCCATGGAGTTCCCTCCGTGTCTCTTCATGCACCCTGTGCTGCAGCCTCATCACCACTCTGGTGGTCATTGCTGGATTCCTTCCAGTTTGTCAGTGTTTTCCTTGTAGGCCCAAACGGCAGGATGCAGTAGTGAGATGGGTCAGCAGCAGCACAAAGGGATGAGCAAGAATCACCTCTCCAGTGCAGAAATTGACAAGTTTGCTTCTGGCCCATTCCTCCACCAGCTGAGATCCTGTCAGATGACAAGACTTCCTCCTTAAACACAGCAACCAGTTGATATTGGTTACGAGCTTTTTCTTATCTCTCTTTGTAATGGGTTGAAATCTTTCCACCACATGCTTCTGCAATGGGTTAGCATGGGTCCTGAAAACTGCCCTGAGTTTCCATCTTTCTTGGCCAGAGATCTACTCCCTGTTCCTTGCACCTTCCCCAGGCTGCGAGGAACAGCTAGCTGACCTGAGGCTGGTTAGGCTCTGCTTTGTGCAGCAGAAAGGGGCATGGGGAGATCCAGCACAGCTTCCAGATGACAGGCAATCACTGGGGTTCCCAGAGAGGACAACTTCCAGGTAGTGTTTCCACATGCAATTAGCAGAAAATGCAGCCATATATGCAGCTATGCACCAGTGCAGGGGCACTGGGTGCATTAAACCAATAGAGCCACAGGCACCCCTGCACAGTTTTCACAGATGGGGCTGCTATGTTTCTAATCTGCATTGAAGTCCTAAACCAGCTTGTGCTGTGAGGACAGACAGGCATTGATTTGGGTACATACAGAGCACAGGAGGCCTCATGAAAGCAAAATGTGGCATCGTGTACTTCAGCTATATTGTCTTGGAGGGGAAGACCACACTACAGACTTATATTAGAAGCTGGATTTTCCAACCCATTTGAGTGATTTTAATGTGTGAGTCATGTCAAAATTGCTTCAAGTTTAGAAGTGAAATTAAAAATTAGGCTGAAAAGATGTTATTCACAGGCAAAAACTGATTCAAGACATTTCTTTCATTTTTAAGGACTGTAGACAAGGGAGAACTGTGAGAAGACTAATTTCTGTGTAACTGTAGACTAATCATGAGTAATAACACTCCCTGGTGACGTTTGATAGGATTGAGTATATTTAACTTGCAGGCTGTGTTACACTTCCAAGCTGTAATCTTGGGCAAGGCCCTTGGATGCTTTTACAAATGAGGCAAGAGGCCAATGAAATGAGCAGTAGAAGTAAGGAAGGGATAGGAAATTGTGTTTCTGGCTTAGCAGGCAGCAGCCATTCTTCAGGGTTAGCTCCATTCCCCGTCCTTGCCTTGAGATCACCAGCACCAGCAAGACACTCAGTCTGCTCTCCAGGACTAGTGGTCTCACTGCTCTGTCACCAGTGTGAAATGCTTTTTGCCTGTCATGGGGCTTGGCTTTGGAGAAAACCAAACTGTTTGATAGCATGGTGAGGCTGAATCTGCACCGTTTGCAGACTTGGGGGGCTGGGGTTTGATAGCACACACTGGCCACCACGCTGCCCTGTGCACCATGGCAAGAAAGTATCCCGGTAGCTGGAATTTCTTGTTCTTGCAAGAGCTCTGCCTTCAGGCTGTTCCTCCCTGGTAATGCAAACAAAAGCAGTCTCAAAATGACCAAGCAGCTTGCCCTTCATTTGGCCATGTCTCCACCTCTGGGTGTTTCTTGCGGGGTTCAGTGCAGGAGAGCAGCTGCTGTCCCTTAGTATGGGCAGTGTCCATCTGAAGAAAGGTGCCGATTAAGGGAGTCCACAACAACCACTGCTCCTGTGTAGAAGCCTGGCTAGGGAGGAAACTCACCAGGCATTTTTTTCCAGATGGCAAGAGAGGGATGGGCTGACAGGAGGGACTGGCACCAGGACAGAGACACTCCAGCAGCCTGTACTGCTGCTTGGCTGTGGAGGCAGCACGGGAGCTGGTGTCCTTCCTGTTGCTTTGTGTGTAGCCTGGCCATAACAAACCGCAGAATGGACAAGGCACAATTGGTTGACTAGCATAACCCTTCAACTGTAAGTGGTTTGTTTGGTTTTTAATCAATACTTGTAATATCGTCATGCAGCAGAGTGCCTGGATGAGATCCCTGAGTATTCTGTCCCTGTCACTGGGAAACAGACACACACCTCACAAGGGGCTGAAGTCAAAAGTTTGAGAGTCTTGGAGATACCTGCTGGCAGCCTCCTCTTACTGTTTTTATAGTTAGAGCCCCAAGCCGAGTGGAGGAAGCCCCGCTCCTCCTGGAAAAGGGAGGAAAGCCAGCTATTTGACTGCAGAAGAAACAAAACAGCTGCCTGCAGAATCCTTTCTAAGCCAAGGTGGCAACACACAGCTGCCAGGGTGGGTCAGTTTGCACTCATTTCAGAACAAAAAGAAACTTTGCAGGCATTTGCACCTAGGCAGGATTTTCTTTTATCTGTGCAAGGTGAGAAACGGTAGGCAATGCCTAGTGATTTAATCTCAAATGTGGACCACAGACCGTGTTTTACACTTCATTGAGTAACTTCGTACAGCACCTTCACCACTGCTTTTATGACCAATGTGTCTCACCTAACTGGTTTCAGACCCCCAGCAGTGCTCCTGGTGGTGGAGCCTCTGGGGTTCCCCAGTTCACACCCCTCCATTCAAACCAGGGATGAGTAATCTGATGCAGCTCAGCTCAGAGGTGACAAGGGCTGGAAATGTCCCTGGGGTAGTGGAGGTGAACACCCGGGGCAGCCCCTGGTGCACCTCTGTGTGCACATAACTCCTTCTGCTCTCACCTGCCCAGAATGGCCAGGGCCTGCAGTTAAGCCCAAGGGTGACATATAAGGTGGCATGAGACCCACCAGCTCAAAAACCAGCATGACCGTCTGAAGGTCTCCTGTCCTGGCATACAACAGGTCTCTTCCCAGAATGACGTCAGGACAGCTGTGGGTTTGTGCAGTCATGTCCAGGAAACACTCCCTAGGGGTGTTCTCCCTCCCTGGTGCACTGTGTCTTTGCCTATCCAGGTTGTGGCAGCTTTGGTGGTAGATTCCTGTGTTGCAACAATGGCAGTAAGCACACCACAATGCCTGCCTATGCTGAGGATGTCTGAGGAGGCACGCCATGCAATGAGTGTTGTCTGTGGGTCCAGTGTTTACACTACAAGGAAAGGAGACCTACTGGAGACCTTTGAGACTTCTCAGTTTGGCTGTGCAAGCCCCTTGAAGATGTCCTTGCTATGAGTACAGCTTTGGAGCTGGGCATCTCCAGAGGTTCCCTTCCAACCTAAATTTTCACAGGATTCTGCTGCAATGGCAGGTGTACTTAGGTTTTATTTATTTTCCTCTAAACAAGAACTTACTGAGAACAAATTTGCCATAGCTGGAGACTACTGTTGGGGTGGGAAGGTTGTACAGAGCCTTTTTCTTTAACTGCCACCCCAGAAGAACTTTACAAAAAGGGAAGGGTGCCACTCAGTATCAGTCCTTTAATGACCTGGGGCTTTTTGTGCTTGTTAGGCAAGTCACAGCACCACTCCAAGACACAGAGGCCGTGGAGTTGGCAGAGGCTCCAGTAAAGGTCCCAGATGCTTACTGGCGTCTACAGGTATGAACCGCAAGAAAACTTTGGCTCCTGTTTTGTACTCGTTTTGTTCATTGAGTATTTTTATATTTATTGCTTTTAGTGGAAGTATTTCTTTGCCAGGGAACATAAAATTCAGAAGTGCAACAGCACATGTCTGCAGAAAACAGAAATGTTATCTCTCTCTCTCACCACACATACATATATATGCAGATATATACTTATATATTATTTTTCTGATTTTTACAGTGCTGGAAATAATTATGAGGGAGAGGCTGACATGGTGAAAGGCATAGCCTCGGTCCAGAGGGATGTCTCTAAATGGGAGGACTGGACCACCAGGACTTTTACACAGCTCAGCAAGCAGAAGTGTCAGCGACATCTGGTACACAGGGGTGAGGAAGGAATAACCCTAATCATTGGTTCAGACTGAGAAACGACTGGTGGATAGGACTTGGAGGTAGTTGTGAAAAGATTTTGAACATGGGCCAAAATTAATTCTCATTGTGTATAATGCAAACTGCTTACTAAGCTGTACAAGGAGGACCACAGCCAGCCCAGTGGAGGGTGTTGGAGACTCTTGTATAGGTGCAACTCCAAAAGCCTTTCAAGATGATACATTACAGTGAGGAGAAATGGATAAAGATGCTGGCCAAGTTCAAGATTCTTCCACAGCCCTCTGCAAAACTGCTGAGGTTACAGGTAGTCAGACCAGTGGAAATCTAAGTGTTTAAGCAGGGAGAATTAAGTGTGCAGGCATGATAGTAGAAGACAGCAGGCAAGATGTCTTGCTGTATGTTGGGCACTGGAATGAACAATACACAGCCTGCTGGCATGGCCTAAATAACTCATTGCCTGGATGGGGCAGCCATGTGAGCTGTGCCAGCATGTGGGGTGCCAGCTGCACCATCCTTTTTGCTTCCTCCCAGGGCCATCACTTCCAGTATGTTGGTGAGGTAAAGGTTAGGGTGAGTCTTGCAACCCAGCCTGTTATTTTTTTCAGTCAAAATGGCAGTTTTTTGGCACTCTCTACTATCCCTCAGCTTGTTCTTATGTTTTGCTGCTGCTAGGTGGTGTTTTCTCTGAATGCCTGGGGTCCTTGGCCACAACGTGTTTCCAGTGTTGCTCTTTCCAATACCACTGTGGTTCCTGCTGGGTGGGTTTCTTACTATCGTACCATCTTGTGTTGCATGAAGCAGGGTTTGCTGAAATGGCTGGAACAGTCTCTGCCCTTAAGCTGTTGGTGGTGCAGCAGCAGCCATGGCGTTAAACACTAGCAGAAGTTGCTTATTTCCCCTGAAGGGGGATCTTTATAGCTCTGCCCGTATTTTCTGTTGTAGTCCCAGAAATACTGTAACTCTGACGGCAGGGGTTAGAAATTTGATTTGTTAAGACATTGCAATGGCATTATGTCTTGGGTTTTTTCAGAGTTTCCTGAATGTTACTGAAACAGGATAATCACTTACTCATGTGCAACCAATAACCACATGGAAGCTGCTCACAAAAGAAGCAGTAGTTTCTTTGCTAACAAAGGAATTCCTTACTTTTTTTTTCCAACAAAAATTTCCCAAACATTGTAATGAAACTTACCCTTTGTCCTAGTTTTTGTGTTTATTCTCACTTACAAGGAAGCCCAGTGAGGGGATGGAAGACAGGGTTCTTTGGTATTGTAATAAGAGCCTTGGTCTGAAGTTTTTTCTGTGGACAATTATTCTTAGTCCAAAATTGCCAGAATGGTGAAGATTCTTCTTCTTTGGACTCTTCTGTCTAGTGTGTTCACATTACCATAGATGGAACACTTTGGATAAGCTATAAGATTTCAGTTTAATCAGGTCCAGGCACAAATTTTGGACCAACAGCTAATACAGCAGAACATCAGCACCACTTGTCTGTCCTCTGCACACAGATAGGACTTAAGAGCTACCCAGGCATGACAGAAAGATTTGCTTATACAAAAACTATCTCCCCTTTTCTCCTCTTCTCTTGTTCTCCCAAATGCAAATTGGTAACTTTTATTAACACCAGGTCTGAAAAACATTTCTGTGTTTAATGTGAGGACTGATGGTGTTTGGTTTGGGGGATATTAGTCAGCCAGGAATGCATAATCAGCATGAGTAATTAATTACACTCAACACATCCAACGGCTTGGATATCTCTGAGTGAGGATTCCTAGGACTGAGAGACTTAACAAAATAGACCGGGGAAGAGTCAGCTTCCCGAAGCTTTGGTGAGCTGGGGTAGAGCGGCTTGCCCAGGGGCATGGCTGGAACTCGGGGGATGGGGCAGGAAGAAATGCTGGTGCAGAGGGACATTACGTGGTAGCTAAGCAGGTCTGGAGGACGGGAGGAGGGGCTGGGCTGGGTCTCTGTCTCCGCGTGGGTCTGATGCATGAGCTGGACCTGTGTTGGGGAGCAGGGGTAGAGAGTGCTCAGCTTGGGTCATACCAACAGGAGACACCTCAAAGTGAAGGGCCAGACCCTGCTGAGGCCAGACTGCTTTCCTGCTACCGTCATTCTGGAAACGGAGCAGAAAAACGCGTGTGGGGCTTCACCCAGAGTCGCCTCTGCGCATCTCCTGTGTTTTCAGGCAGGACGCAGCCCCAACGGGAAGCGACGAGAGTGGGGGCCAGGGGCGGGATGCGTTCAGTCTTCCCTAAAGGCTGCACATGAGATTAATTGTATTTTGGAAGTACCCAGGTTACTTTCTCACAGCCTCAACCTTTAAAGTGATGTTTATGTGTCCTTTTCTCTCTCCCTGCACCCTCACATTTGGAGATGATTCACCGGCCCCTTGCCAAAGACAGTCAAGACTAAATCGATCAGGTGTTAATGATCCACCTGCAGGCTGGACTTTTGCTGCCGCTTGGAACTATTTCTCGATCACAGCCCCAAATGGTGAAAGGTTATGTCATCTGACATCAACTGTTGTCCCTCCTTTGTCTCTCTGGGGAAAGCACCAGGCGAAATCATGAGACCCTCTCTCCTGGTAGGTTTGCTGTGGCTGGTTCCTTCAGCAGCGACCAGAACAGTCACTCTGTAGGACTGTTAACCCTGCAACTTGGTAGTGTTGAAGTGATTTATGCTGGGACATCACAGAATCATAGAAGGATTTGGGTTGGAAGCAATCTGAAAGATCAGTCCTGCCACCCCTCCCCCCATCCCAGCACCCCCCAAGGCAGGAACACCCCCTAGACCTTTTTGCTCAGAGCTCCATCCAGTCTGACACTGAATGCTTCCGGGGCTGGGGCACCCACAACGTCTCTGAACAACCTGTTCCAATGCCTCACCACCCTCACAGTAAATAAGTTCTTCCTAATATCTAGCCTGAACCTGCCTTCTTTCAGTTTAGAGCTATTTCCCCTTGGCCTATCACTGTGTGCTCTTGTAAAAAGTCCCTCTCCAGCTCTTTTGTACCCCGTTTAGGTACTGGAAGGCTGCTATAAGGTCACCTCAGAGCCTTTTCTCACTCAGGCAGAACACCTCAACTCTCTTGGACTGTCCTCATAGCAGAGGCGTTCTATTCCTCTTATCATCTTGCTGTCCTGCTCTGGAGTTGGTGGCCTGCTCAATCATTTCAGCAGTTCTGTGCCCTTCCTGTGCTGGGACCCCAGAGCTGGATGCAGGGTTCCAGCTGGGGTCTCACCAGAGCAGAGCAGAGGGGCAGAATCCCCTCCCTCCCCTGCTGCCCACACTGCTTTGGATGCAGCCCAGGACACGTTTGGCTTTCTAGACTGTGAATGCACATGGAAGGGTCCTGTTGAGCCTCTTGTCAACCAGCACACTTAAGTCTTTTTCCTTGGCTTCAGTCATGGCAGTTGTGAGAAGGGTGCTGGGTCTTGTGCAAGTTACAGCCCTGAATTTAGGGAATGGGGGTCTTCCATGGAACATGTCCTCCAGAAACTTAGACAACCAGCTGGCAAGCAGTCAGAAAAACAAACCAGAAGGGAGGTCTGGAGTGCTCTTTACCACAAACCCTGCTCAAAGCAGGCTAACCCAAATGTCACGTCCTGTTGTTCTGAGACTTATCAATTTATGTTTATGGTATCTTCAAGACCAGAGACCCTACCAGCCCTCTGGTACTTGTCTGTATCCCTTCTGCAGAAAGGATGCAGCTTTTTCGTGCATCCAAACAGCAGTTTCTCTGTGTCAAGCCTTTGCCCAAATGATGGTAAACACATGGTTTTCCCACAAGCATCTTCTTCCTTGGGCACACGGAAAGCAGTGAGAAGTGAGACCAGAAAGGACTGTGTACCCTTTGGGAAGGAGTCTTGAGGCAGGGAGGCATCTGGGACTCAGACTGCATGGGGAAGTAGCAAGGAAACTCAGTACTGGTGTCTGTAGTGGGGCTGGAGCTAAAACAGAAAAAGCACTTCCTGAAGTTGAGACCAGCCCCCTCATTTGCCCTCCTGCTGTGCCTCCCCACATAGGGCTGGTAGGAGAGATGGTGGCAAGGACAGGACTTTCTCACTGCCTCCCACAGGCAGCAGTGCCACAGTGAGTCTCTCCTTGCAGTTTCAGCTGGAGCTGTGCCTTCCAGGCAGGGGTTTGGCCCACAGCTGACTTTAATGCTAGGTTTTAAGGGCTTGGTTTGCAGAAGTGAGTATGAAGGCATTTTGGGCATGATGACTATGGTTTCCATAGCAGCCTGAAGGCCTGAGTCAGCATCTCTCTGCTTGCTGTGGCTAGGAGATTTGTTCCAGGCATGGCACAGGAAAACACAACACTGGGGCAGGCGAGGGTAGTGTGTATAAGGTCTGAGCTACCCTGAGGGCAGGAAATATATCAAAGAGAGGATCAAATGCATTTTTCTCACAGCTAAATGTGGGGATCCCTTTTGAAGAATGGGTGTTGCCCATGTCCACCTTAAGGATGAGTGCTCTCTTTAGCACAAACCTCCTTTTAGCTTCTTCCAAGCATATCTGCTTCTGCTCTTGCCATGTGCTGGCTGGGACTGTGCAAGTGTGCAAAATGCTGTGTCCAGATATGCACTGGCTCAAACTTGTTGTATGGCAGGAGAGGTGAAGCATGGTTCTCATGGTTTTCTCTTACCCTTAGGCACAGAGATAACTGTGTTTGTCTTTACAGCTGCAATTTGAGAGCAGGAGTCACCAGTGTGAAGGACTAGCAAGAACCACTCTGAGCTCTTCGTGTCCCACTGCAATCGAGGCCACGTACTAAGCAGGGACCTGCAAATTATCATTAGCACCAGCAGTGCAAACTCTGCCTTCTGCATCCATGGGAGTCAGAGGGCATAAAACTCTCAGGCAGTTCACCACCAGCCATGGCCTCTGATCATCTGCTTTTAATGAGAACATTCAGGAGAAAGTCTGTCTGGAAAGGCAAGGCTTTATCTGTCATGCACCCATCCATGCTGGCACCCTGGCCAGGGTATGCACCCAGTGAATATCCTCAGCACTCACTGTGCAGAGTTTGGGTGCAAGAAAAGATTCGGTGTCTCTGCTCAGGATGGCCAAAAGCAAGCCAATTAGAAATGGAGAGACAACTCCCCCTCCCTGGACTGGGAAAAGACATAACTAGTCTTTTGAGCACTGTCACCCTTTCTAGCATTCAAGATAATGTTCGATCTTACATGTGTAGCAAAATATATTTTCTTCTGATGTGGCATCTTCTGACGAACAGATTCAAATTACCAGCTCACTGTGTCCCCCTGTACAACTGTACCAGTGACAAATGGCACTGTAAGGATGTGGGAAAACCCCCCAGTGTTTCTTTAAGTGCTCTATTTTGAGACCAGTAAGCGCTGTGTAAACACTGGTGTGCTGGGAGCAAGCTGTGCTTGAAACATGAAACTCCTCTGAGAAAGGTCATTTGCTTCCTCTGGGTGCATCGCAGGATTGTTGGCAGGAATGAGCTCAAATGAAGCACAGTGTGGAAAGACCTGTCCCAGGTCCATCCCTCAGGGCTCATGTCCATCCCCAACCCCCTGCTGCCCTTCTTGGCTGTGTGTTCCCTGTCCCTCTCCACTGTAAAGAAGTTGGCACCTCCTTCTAACGGGCCTGGTTTCACACCTCCTCATGTCCAAAGGCGTGTCCAGACTTCGAACTCCTGTAACATGTGAGCAGTCTCCTTGCCTCATCTGCCACTGAGAACGTCTCTCAGAAGCAGTAACAGAGCCTGCCCTTGGGTCCAGAACACCCCAAGCTCCTCTCCTCAATACAGCCACAGCTCCCAGGACTCGTCAGCTGCCTCACAATGTGTTTGTAAATCTCTATGTGTGTAGTGATGTGAATTAGCATTAGTGAAACAAATTTATTTCTTAGAGGTTGCCAAAACAAATGTTGCAACTCAGGCTTTCTCTGCCATAGGATTTTAGTGTGCAGTATTGTGTTGTTTCTCTTCTATGCATTGACTCACATGACTGACACTCCTATAGTGGGGCAAAAGTTTTGATCTCCAAAACTACCCAGATCTGCCTGGAGCTGTGGCACCTCCGTAGCCCAGCAGCCTTATTCTTTGTCGTGTGCTCCAGTGCAAGATGTCTCCACTGCCTTTTTATATGCAAGGACCTTGCAGAACCGCATATATGAACAGAGGCACACACGATCCTCAAGATGATGTTTTGCCAGGTAGAGTAGGCCCAGGGTAAGATTCACAGAGATGTTGCTCTGTACACAGTGTGGACCCACAGCACAATACAATGTTTGAGCAGGAGAGAGAGAGTGTGGGTATGGCAGAAGGTTTTCAGCCTCTGATCCAATGCCATGGTACCTGGCTTTTTGGGTGCCCTGCAGGCTGTTTCCTATCTCTTCTTGCTCACCCTTTGGGTCAGTCTGCAGTTCAAATGACTTGCTCTCGTACTTTAAGGATCTTTCATGTGGATAAAGTGCCTCTTTCTGGCCAGAAGTCCACAGCCTGCTGGAAGCAGTACTGCTTTGTAGCAGGCAGATTTGGGGGTCCTGACAGCAGTGCCCCTGGGTGGTCTGGCCCATAGAAATCTGCACGGTCTTTGCTGGCATGAGGTGTGCACTCATTGCTTATGCATAGCAACAGTCCTGGGTGTCCCTCCTTCCGCCTGTCCAGAGTCTCACAGGTGGGAATGAATTCTGTATGTACTGCAGTGTGGCACTGTCCTGTGCAGCAGCACATTCTGTGCCTTCTCCAGAAGGCTCCCCAGAAACATGACAGACAAACCCCTGATCTGTGACATTGATCTGCCTTCTAGTCATGTGAGCAATTGCTGGCATCAGGCTTAGGTTAAGAGCACATCTGCTCAGTTCAGTGCCAACAGCCCTTTTCCCTACTGAGTCCTCTTAAGGTCAGGATGGGAACATACCCTGTGTGCTTGTTTTGCAGCTGTCTCTTGAGGGGACCAGGACACCAACCAGCTGTCCAGGGTTGAAAAGCATACAACTATGCCACAGCCTCTTTCCCTCCCTTGATTTTTGACTTCCCAGAATGCAGTTTTCAGCCCAAAGGCTACTCTTCCTACCAGCATACTCAAACATGGGCCAGAGCCCCCACTTAACCACTGGCTGTTCTCCAAAACACCATGCTGACACCTGTGCAATTGTGATTGCATGTACCAGTACAGATATTAATGTTTTAGTGGGCAAAACATTAAATACTATATGGTGGCCACCAGAGAGAGCAAAACATGCCAAAGGGTTTGGCAGCACTACTGCCAGATCCCTTCTGCTGAGCTGCAGTACTTTGGCCATAGGAGGTAGTTTGTCCTTTGGTTTGCACAGTCATGAAGCCAAGGCAGAGGTTGGGAGTTGGAGCAGCATGTTTGGAAGGAAAGAACTGCTTCACTGTGCCACCACTGCTGTGCAGCAAGGTGCTGAACCACAGAGGGCCTGTAAGTGATGGGACAACAAAAACAAAAATGACATCCTCAGCAGCTGCCAGACTGGGGCATTGCTTCCCTTGGGCACCCCCATGGGTCCACATGGGCAGGACAGCCTGTCACACAGATCTAGGGCAAGTGCAACTTCTGACACCTGCAGCACTTTGAGACTGCTCCTGCATCCTCAAAGATTTCCAGCCTGAAACTGTTGGGGAGAGGAATTTCCAAAACAAGTATTGCTATTCAAGGAATGCAGCAGGGGGAGGAAATAATCACAACACAGATAAGGAGAAGTTGGTTGATTTGACAACTGTGCAAGTTCCTCTGCCTCCCAGCTTGTTTAGGATGAAACTTTAGCCCACCCCTCTCTGCCCCAGGTGCTGCCTTAACATCAGCTCTGCTGGAGGGTCTGGGGAGACAGCTCTGAGGCAGTGGCAAGGGAATATAAATACAACTAGAGGAGTCAGGATGGTAGAGGGGCATCTGTTCCTACTCTGCTCTGCAAATGAGCCAACCAAGCTCCTCTCCTTTGCAGCCATCCCCTGGGCTTCCTCTGGCTTTTTCGTCACAAGGCTCTTTTAGTAAGAGCACGTGCAGGTTTCAGGCATTTCTGTGGAGAGCCAAGTAGCTTGTACTGCACTGTCACAGGGATTTTGGGGGCTTGTCTGCTTTTCTCCCTGTCCTGGGCTTTGTTGCTCTCAGCTGCCAAGATTCCCTGTCTCACCACCAATCCTCTCAGGGTCCAGCTCTGTTTAACATCTATCTGGACATGTGGTACTCCTCTGGCAGAAGGTTGAAGGCTTTGTATAGGGGTTCTGCTGGAAAACATCTGGGGTCCAGAGTCTTGTCCCCTCCTCCCAGGGACAAAGGAAAAGCTGCATTGCTCTTGGCTTGGAATTCAAGAAGAATTTGTTTGCTAAAACCAGATGTCTGCATCCACTTTTGCTGACCCCACACTGGGGCTTTTGCACCTGACACTTGCTGAGAGGCTGTTCTCTCACTGACAGGCAGCAAGGGATTTGTCAGACCAAGGTCGATATCCCAGGACTGTGGACATCTGCAGTTTGGAAAATAAGTGATATGAAAAAATAGGTTCACTGGCTGGACCAGCTGCAGAGGGAAAGGTGGACAGACATTGCTTGGGCAGGTGGATGCAAGGCATTCACCTGGCTGTCCCCAATATACTCAAGTGATGGGGCTCATACTGTGCACATAGAAACTAAGGAAATGCCCTGAGTATTGAGACAACACTAGGAATTAATAATTTCAGCCCTTTAAGGTGAAATATCCACCCAAAGGAATGGCTTCAGATCTGCAGTTCCATCTCGGCTCAGAGGTATGCTCAGTTTTGCTTATCCACCCTGTGCCATTTGAGCATACTGCTTACACTGGTCATTTTAACTCACTGCTTTTCCAAAATAGCTCAGCACTTTCGTCTCTTACAATGCACTTGTGAGGATCTAAAATATAAAATGCAGTTGGCATGGAGTCATTCTTCCTGACTCCTGCCAGTGTCCAGCTCTGCAGCCTGAGCCCTGGCTTACAGTCTTGTTGCAACATAGAGACAGAAATTTCCTGCAGAGTTGTGTCTCCGCCCCAGAGACATCCCCAGTCTGAAGGAGGAGCACAACAGAGACTGTATTGACCTAAGGCTAGAGGGGAATATTACAGCCTTTTCCCTTTTGCTGTGCTGTACCTCTGAACCCAGCTCAGAGACTTTCTTTACCTCTTGGATGTGCAGTACAAGGTTAATTTTTGTAGCACTCCTTGCTCATTTCTGCAGTTCTTTGAATACACATGTGTCCTTGCTCCTCTGGAAATACAGACAGGAACTGAGTGCTTTGCCTACCAGGGCTGTGCACAGAAGCCAAAGCTGTCTGTTTCTAATGCTGTTACCCACTTTCTTACAGCTGAGGGTTGCATTATCCTTATTAACTGCAGCACAAAGAGCTCATGGTGTTACCCACAAATACACTTCAATCTCTCTGCAACACTGCTTTCCAAGACAGATCTCATCTCTGACATTATTTGCCATAGTTATGTTTCTGTAATTTGTTAAAGTTTATTTCACCAAACTGTAACGATTTGGTTAGATCCAGAGCCTCCTAGAACAGAGACATTATTTGCCATGCCACCATGTTTCTGCCATCTGCAAACTTCTTAAAGGTTTTGTAACAGCTACTTTTTGAAAGGTCACCAGACCATTTTAAAACTCCTGTTTCTCTTGTATAAGGCATGGGTGTTACTGAAGTATCATGTGATATTAAGTGAAAAAATGCTTTGAGGAAATCCGATTATATAACAGAATAATCATTCCCTTTATTGGATTGAAGCACTAATCCTGTACTGGTTGCTTTTTATTATTTTGTGTTGTTTTTCTTTGGGTTTGTTGTTTTTTTGTTGTTGTTGTTGTTTTTTTTGGGTTTTTTTTTTGTTTGTTTGTTTGTTTTGGGGGGGGGCTCTTTTTTTAAAGAAAAAAAAAAGAAAACAAGTTTATTTGACAGTACTGTGCCTCATGGGTGACTGTAGTAGCGGTCTTCAGCCTCCTTGTTGATCCTGAGCGTGAAACCAACATTTGTGTAGGACACCAACTGTTCCTTTACCCTTACTTCTTTTATCTTAATGGAAATCCTATGCTGGTTTTCATTATTCTGCAAGGAAAACACTGACCGGATGAAGAGTATGTGGGTGAAGGAGCACCTGCAGGAACATGTGGCAGGAGCGGCCACAGGGCAGGCAGTCATGGATGGCATCTGCATTAGCTGACTACAGGTTCCAACTACTTTCCGGATCACTCCAACCCCTGGGATGGTCTCAAATATTTGACAGCCTAAAGCAGGACGTACTGAAGCCATTAAAAATAGTGTTTGGAAGATGAGACATAAATCATCCTGATAAAGAGACAAAGTGCAATGAGTATTTTTTAATAGTTCCCAGAAGAGGAGCAGAGATGAAGAAAATGGAGAGACAAGAGATCACAATCAGCTCCTAACAGTTACCAGAAGTCAAGACTCAAAAGCAGCACACATTTCCTGAGATAACAACACGGGAGCCATCATAAGAGTTCAGTAGTGAGTGTCTGTTTAACTCTGCATCACTGTCGTAGGTTGCAGTGCAGGATGTAACCAAAAGTATGTATTCTATCACCATCTCTTGAAACCAGGTAGGACAGTGATCTTTATCTCCAGGAGGAATATCTTCTATTAATGGACCATCTGTTAAAACCGGGTGGAGCAGTGTTCTTTATCTTCTACAGGACCCCTCCTTCCTCCAGGGAGGTATCTTCTGTTAATGGGCCATTGAGTCCCACTGCATGACTGATAAAATTACATCATCCCATTGGGAAATGCTCCACCCAGGGGAGGAGCCAAGCATTTCCTACCTAGATGAAATCTGAGATTTGGAACGTCAGGGCAGCCTTTTTCTGCTGGATTCCAGAGGAAAACCAGACCTTTCCGTATCATCGCTGGACCTTCAGGAGGAAAACTGCACCCTTCTACAGGACCACTGCTTCAACTGAACCACATCTGTGACTCCAGAAGGACTGCAGCCACCATTTAATGGGACTGCTACAACACCCTGACTGACAGGGCGTCAGGTTGTATTCTGACTCTGTCAGTGTTTTTTTGTACTACTGCATTTTATTTTAATTTTCCTATTAAGTTGTAGCTTGTTTGTTTGTATAGTTTTTTTATTTACACATACTAGTAAATAACTGTTATTCCTATTCCCATATCTTTGCCTAAGAACCCCTTAATTTCAAAACTATAATAACTCGGAGAGAGGGGGTTTACATCTGCCATTTCAAGGGAGGCTCCTGCCTTCCTTAGCAGACATCTGTCTTTGAAGCCAAGACAATCAGGATTCAGTGTCCTTGGACAGACTGCCTGCATTTTGGTGCTTTCGTCCTGGATAGACTACTCAGATGTTCTCAGCCTGAATATCCTTGTGAATAAGAAGGACTGGCTTATTTTCAAAATAAGTATTCCCTATTCCCATAGCGTCCTACAGTGAGCTTTGCTGTGTTGTTGCAATATAAGCTTTTGCTCTGAGACTTCTGATTTGCTTTTTTGCCATCTGCTGCCGTCAGCTGGGGCTCCACAAGGAAGGACATTGCTGCTGCTGGTAACAGTCCCAACCTTTATATTGAAACAGTGGATGCTCAGCATACCAAGACCCTGTTGTGGCCTGTTATATGTGTTGCCAGCTCCTCAAGAGTGCCTGGTGTGTGAACTGGTCTGTGGTGCCAGGTGTCTCCTGTTATTAATGTGTGAAGTAAGCACAATAGCAGCAGGGGCTTTGCGAGTTTTGGAACAGGCCAGAAGTAGAGGCTCCAGGACTATAAATAACTCACTGGCAGTGGGTTAGGTGTGCAGCTTCAAAAGCTGGGCAAAGCCTGTGTTAAGTGTTCCAAAGAAAAGCAGCAGCAGCTGAGCAATGAGAAACAGATCTGAGCAACAGGCTCAGGCACCTGCTGTGATGTGGGAAAGCAACACCTGCCAGTGTTGTGCAAGAAAGGGGATGGAGAACAAGGGCTAAGAGCTGTCTAGAAGCTCAGACACCTTGAAGAAGTGCCAGGATGCCAATGTGGTGTGATTCTAGGTTGTTCTGTGCCACAGATGTGGGGCTGTGAGCAACTTTGCTCCACACAGCTCTGCTCTCCTGGGGACAACACGTAGCTGAGATTGGAAAGGAACTTTGGAGATCTGGTCCAAGCCCCCTCCTCAAGCAAGGCCACACAGAGCTAATTACCGAGGACATGTCCAGATGGCATTTGAACTCTCTGAGGATGGATATTTCCCATCATCTGCCTGGTGGCAAAACCCTTTTGAGCTGGCAATAGTGGGTGCATGGTGCCACGAGTGTGTCTGAGCATAGCTTTTTGTACCCATCTAATGCTCCAGTTCTCAATGGGTTTAATGTGTATGTGTCAATGTGTCTAATCATTTTGGGCAGTTATTATATATAATTAGCACATGTGGGATAGAGCACTCTCTAGCAAAATGCTTCAAAGGTGGGCCAGTGGTAGTAGTAGAGACATGCTGATTTTCAAAGCAGCTGATTTTGCAGAGAGCAACTCTCAGGCAGAGAGCCACATCAGCCAGTCACAGCCCTGCTGCTTGCAGAAGCCAACTCTGATGTTCAGCAGCCCTTTAGATGTTAAAGGCCATCACCACCTCTGCAATCAGATGACATCTTGTCCACCAGAAATTCTCACTGCAGTAAGATCACAACTTTGAGGGTTGCTAAGTAGATCTCTGAGAAATCCCAGTTTCCATTCCTGTTCTCTTTGTTATGTGGGCAATCCTTGTTACATTAACAAGGGTGCTGAGACCTTGTTTCTCCAGGATTCTTGCTGAGAAGTACCGCAACGTTCATGTAAGTTAGAGGTAACCAAAACACAGTCAATTGCTGCCTCTGTAATTGTGGTCTTTAAGGGTATGATGGTGGTTTAGAATGATTATGGCAGGGAAGGATCCCTCTAGAGCTCTTGCTCAATCCCTTTACTCAAAGCTATTGTAAATCTGGATTCACACTGTATCATCACTCAGGGATTTGTCAGTTGAAGTGTACTCTTCCTCCTCCTATTGCTTCAGAGACATCCAACTTGTCCCCTTAGCTTTGTGCTCCCTTGTAGGTCTCCTGTTTAGACCTAACTTTGGAAAAACACCTAGGCCTGGTAAATATGTGAGGTAAATTTCCAGCAGCTGGGTGAGAAAGCAAGTTTTAGAGACACAGGCAGAAAGTCAGTATTTTCCACCTGAAATGAACAAAACTTGGCCATTCTGCAGAGCATCAGATGTTATCTACTTGGACTTGTGCAAAGAGTTTTACACTGTCTCACATGACATCTCTAAAAACTGGAGAGACATGGATGCGCCAGTCCTGGAAGTGTTCAGAGTCAGGTTAGATGGGGCTTTGAGCAATGTGGTCTAGGGGAAGGTGTCCCTGCCCATGGCAGGGAAGTCAGAACTAAATGGTGTTTAAAGGTCCCTTCCAACCCCAGCCATTCTATGCTTCTGTGACATTCTGAGGCTGCCTCTGTGGACTTACTTCACTAACACACCCCACCTCAGCTGTGCCACTGGTGTCCTTACACGGCCTTTGCACTTCCTTGTGTCAAGCACATCCCCAGGCATCGATCAGTTGATGANTCTAGGTTGTTCTGTGCCACAGATGTGGGGCTGTGAGCAACTTTGCTCCACACAGCTCTGCTCTCCTGGGGACAACACGTAGCTGAGATTGGAAAGGAACTTTGGAGATCTGGTCCAAGCCCCCTCCTCAAGCAAGGCCACACAGAGCTAATTACCGAGGACATGTCCAGATGGCATTTGAACTCTCTGAGGATGGATATTTCCCATCATCTGCCTGGTGGCAAAACCCTTTTGAGCTGGCAATAGTGGGTGCATGGTGCCACGAGTGTGTCTGAGCATAGCTTTTTGTACCCATCTAATGCTCCAGTTCTCAATGGGTTTAATGTGTATGTGTCAATGTGTCTAATCATTTTGGGCAGTTATTATATATAATTAGCACATGTGGGATAGAGCACTCTCTAGCAAAATGCTTCAAAGGTGGGCCAGTGGTAGTAGTAGAGACATGCTGATTTTCAAAGCAGCTGATTTTGCAGAGAGCAACTCTCAGGCAGAGAGCCACATCAGCCAGTCACAGCCCTGCTGCTTGCAGAAGCCAACTCTGATGTTCAGCAGCCCTTTAGATGTTAAAGGCCATCACCACCTCTGCAATCAGATGACATCTTGTCCACCAGAAATTCTCACTGCAGTAAGATCACAACTTTGAGGGTTGCTAAGTAGATCTCTGAGAAATCCCAGTTTCCATTCCTGTTCTCTTTGTTATGTGGGCAATCCTTGTTACATTAACAAGGGTGCTGAGACCTTGTTTCTCCAGGATTCTTGCTGAGAAGTACCGCAACGTTCATGTAAGTTAGAGGTAACCAAAACACAGTCAATTGCTGCCTCTGTAATTGTGGTCTTTAAGGGTATGATGGTGGTTTAGAATGATTATGGCAGGGAAGGATCCCTCTAGAGCTCTTGCTCAATCCCTTTACTCAAAGCTATTGTAAATCTGGATTCACACTGTATCATCACTCAGGGATTTGTCAGTTGAAGTGTACTCTTCCTCCTCCTATTGCTTCAGAGACATCCAACTTGTCCCCTTAGCTTTGTGCTCCCTTGTAGGTCTCCTGTTTAGACCTAACTTTGGAAAAACACCTAGGCCTGGTAAATATGTGAGGTAAATTTCCAGCAGCTGGGTGAGAAAGCAAGTTTTAGAGACACAGGCAGAAAGTCAGTATTTTCCACCTGAAATGAACAAAACTTGGCCATTCTGCAGAGCATCAGATGTTATCTACTTGGACTTGTGCAAAGAGTTTTACACTGTCTCACATGACATCTCTAAAAACTGGAGAGACATGGATGCGCCAGTCCTGGAAGTGTTCAGAGTCAGGTTAGATGGGGCTTTGAGCAATGTGGTCTAGGGGAAGGTGTCCCTGCCCATGGCAGGGAAGTCAGAACTAAATGGTGTTTAAAGGTCCCTTCCAACCCCAGCCATTCTATGCTTCTGTGACATTCTGAGGCTGCCTCTGTGGACTTACTTCACTAACACACCCCACCTCAGCTGTGCCACTGGTGTCCTTACACGGCCTTTGCACTTCCTTGTGTCAAGCACATCCCCAGGCATCGATCAGTTGATGAGTGGATGCATTAAATTTATGAAGACCCCAGTGCAAGGGCTGTCCATGCCTCCTCTGTAAGAACGCATCAGCTCTGGTTGTATTACAGTCAGAAGGACAAATTTGGACCATGAACAGAAGAATAATCTCTTTTCCCTTCAATACAGATTTTTTCCAGTCCTGGTCTCTTCTCTGGCACATCTCACTCTTCCATGGGCCCGTGTATGTCTGACAGTATTTCTGGAAGTGGGGAGAACAGTTACGCTGCAAAGACATCTTCTCCCACATTGCTGGAACATATGCTGCTCTGGAATGCTGTGACCTCAGACCCCAGACCCCCTTCATCAGTGCTGTTCTTCCCCTGAAGACTTGTCAGCACATTCCCCTTAGAGAGGTCACTAAATCCCATGGGAAAGAGATAACAGTGGCTTTGATTTTAGCAGTTGCAGATTTTATTTTTTGAAAGAAAACGGAGGTGTTTGCTAGGTGGGGTGCTGCTGAAGGGATGACTTTTCAAACTCTTTTTCACATAGGAATCTACCAATGTTTTGCATTTTTTGACTAAGTTGTTTCTCTCCCTCTTGAGAGAAAGTTGGAGGATGTAAAAAACCCAACCCAGTCAGTGAGCTCTTAATGTGATTTCCTATGTGCCAACAGTCAGCGGCACCTCCACGTGCTCCCAGACATGGGCTTAGCAGGCATGCCAGCTCTGGATGAGTTGGACACAACCTTGGAAAGCTTCACAGCTCCTCCCTATCTCTCTTGCAGCATGGCAGATGGTCACATAGTGTAAACACTATGCCAAGTTCTGATTAGTAAAATATAGTGTAAAGCAGGTTTGGAAAGCACAGGCAATCGTGTGACTCCCTGCTCTTTCCTTGGAAGTGCCCTGCAGGCTTCTCCAGCCTTGTTGGCATTGCCATGACCTTAGTGCAGCAGTGTTCCTTCACACAGGGACTGCCCTCCAGCAGCTCTACTGGCTCTGGCTCGCTGTGGCTAATTTATTGCTGTGTCAGTCACAAGCCCAGGAGCCACTGATGAACCCTTGAAACCTCCCAAGGTGTCAGCATCCCCAGCACCTCGGTATGCATCCCAGGACTGCATCACCTTCCTTGGGAAGAGTTTTTTCACAGTCTTCATCCTGAATATCCCAAGCCTTCCCTTCTGCAGGAAGATGGGGAATTTCACTAGAAGTCCTGCTTGACTAAGAAGGGCACTTCTTGTAGCAAAGTAATAAATAAAAACAAACATACAAAAAAACCCCAACAAAAATAACAACAACAAAGCAGCATGAAGAATGGGAAATATGATAAACAGCAAAAGAATGTAGTAAACACTGCTTGCTTGGGTACTTAGAGGTGGTATTGAGCATGGTCAAGTTCCACCTACAACTCAGACTAGAAAAGATCATTAAAGGTAGTACAAAAGGACCCTACAGGCATTCTAGAAGTTGGGGAAAATGGGCATCCACTGACAGATGGAGGAAGCACTGTCGTACTGGACAATATGGAAAAAAAACACAATGATCAGTGGATTTTTGTAGCATCTTCAGAGGCAAAGCCTGCTCCCAGATCTCTGCATTCACAAGCTTGGTTTTGGAAGTAGGTGGGAAGACTGGATGTGAGGCTTAAGGACTGCTTAGAGAATGGAATAGATGATACTAAGCTAGATGAGTTATCAGTTCATGTCAATGAAGCTGCTGTCAGCCATGGTGGAATATGTTGAAAAGGCTGAATGAAAAACCTAATATGATCCCCACCTTGAGGGAGGGCAAGGAGAAAGATATGTGAAACAGCAGTAGTACCTCCATCCTTGTGTAGTAATTACAAAATTATTATCAACAATAGCTCCATCCTTGGAAAAATCATGGAGCAAGAATTCTTGGAAATAATTTTTATGCATGTGAAAGACAGGAATGTAATCAGGAAAAAGTCCCCTGGTCCAGCCTTTGGACTTAACCCAAACCCCTTATTTTCCCCACTTAGCTCATCACTGCAAGGTCTAGAGCAGACTTCGGAATAAAGTTACTCCTGACTCTATAGAGATCTTTGTGCACTCATCAGCATTGTTGGTAGTTATATTTAGAGCAGTGGATGAATAAGGAAAACAGGTTTCAGGAGTGGGGTTGCTGCCTTGGGTTGACAGAAAACAGAGGTGTGATATGAGTGCATTGTCCCTGAGTATATAGACATCTTGCACATTGGATGTAGTCAAGTAAGAACAGATCCAACAATCAGCAGTGCTGTGCTAAACACAAAGCAAGAACAAAGGACAAGCACGCCTACTTCAGACTCCTTCCAAGAGGGTGAAAAGGTTTAGCAAACTCCACCTTAGAACTTTTCCTTTTAACAACAGCTTCTTTTTTGTTGTGGGTTTTGGGCTCTTTTTTCCTCCTGTGGGCTGGAGAACAGGAAAGTGTAGCAGAATAAACACGTGGGATAAATGCAAGAAACCTCTGCTCCTTCATCTTGGCGCTTGGCAGGCAGGTGGAGCAGGAGGTGGAGAAAGCTCTGCTAGAGCAAATATGGTCTCACAGCAAGAGTCAAGGGATCCTTTGCCAGCCACATGCTCATCTGGTCCAGGGAAGCCTTGGTAACTAGTGGGGAGAAGGGTGAAATCCTGGTGATACTTCTCAGCTGCTGCTTTCAGCAAGGGACAAAATTTCCACACATGGTTTCTTCCAGCCACTGAGCCTCACCCACTCAGGGTGTAGAGAGGAGAATAGCTCAGTACTCTGCCCACAGAATACTCCTCCCATCTGCAGGAGGAAGTGGAAGGTTGCTCTCAGACTATTTTTCTCCCTGTAGATGCCAAATTTGGAAGCATGAAAAGGTAAAAACCCATGATTCCTTTGCAACATTTCAGGGTTCAAGAGTCAACAGAAGATACAACAGAGACGACCAAGCTTGCTGCAGCACCCCAGTTTGCTGGCAACTTCTTTGTAGTGATGGTCCTGCATTGTCCCCAAAGCCCTCAGAGGAAGTTGTCGAGGTACAAAGCAGGCAGAACCACTGCCTGCCCTCTTCCAGAGGCCTCAATCAATATGGTCTTCAGAGCATGCCTGCCACAGCAGCTGCAGGAGCTTGGGGACGTCCTGCCCACTGTGCCAGCCTGGGCTGGTAGTTGGTCTCAGCTGGAAACAAGCCCATCCTTCCCTGGAGAGCACTGGAGCTCATGCCTAGCGTTAGCCACAGTCTGTTCAGAAAGATCTCTTCCACAGAAACTTTTTGTGAGAAATTGCCAAGGAACACAGGCCAATGTTTACTTCAGTTTCTCAGGAATTACTTCTCCATTTCCACACTCTAGCCAAACCCACAAGCACTCAGGGAGCAAGCAGTGGCCTGTTCCCCCAGGGAGTCCTTTCACAGCCTGAGTGAAAGTTTGCATCCTCTGCCTTGTTTCATAATGGATTGCATGCTGTCCCTCTACTCACAGATAAAGGAACCACCCTACAGTTTTCTGGTGTCATCTGGAGACTCTTAGATGTGTCTCTAACGGGCAAAAATTTTGCAGCACAGACGAGTTAATTCAGGAGGCAGCCAGAGGGAGGAAAAGCTGGAGAAAGTTAATGCAAGAAGATTAAGGCACAGCCTAGTCCACTCCATGAGCCAGCAACCTACCAAGACAGAGGGGTAATCCAGAGCAATGCTGCCAAACGTAACTGAAAATATTTTTATTTGAGATCAGTAGTAAAGAAGGAACATTGGATTACACATCCCTCAGTATATAAATGGTGAGAATGCAAAAGTAAAACCATCTACAGGAAACCCAGTAAAAGCAATCCAGTATATAAGTAGCGTCCTGGGGAAAAGCAGCATATCAGAACCCTCCCTCATGCTAACAAGCAGTCAGTTATCCCAAAGAATCCAAGCATTTCCTTTGAAGCTGTTTTTTTCTGAGTTTCAACCGTTAGTTACAATCAGTATCACTTTGAGTATTTTCACCAGTATGGGAGAGGAAAAAATACCACCCACCATAGGACACAGTCGGAATTGGCTTCTGTGCAACAGGAGTATTTGTGGATGCGGCTCCTGAAAATCCCAGGATGAGAAATTTCATGGCCAGGTCGAGTCAAGAGCATTTAATGAGTTTCACTGATACAGTTTACACAGAGACAATGAGATCTAGAAATAACAAATCAGCACCAAAGGGCAACATGAGCTACAAAAGGTGGCTTCAGTTCTTTACATGGCTTGTGGTTTAGCAGTGGAAGGGAAACTATGCAGAAGCTTCTTGCACTGCTAGTGTCTCTGTTGAAAAAGGTTTTCAGGTTTCCTGATTTTCCAGTTTCCATTTCTTCCCTCTTTCAAGGCACATGTTGTAGAAACCTTTGATCGCAACAGCCAGAAAGAAGTGCTCATCCCACTTCCATGACATTGAATAATTTCTGCATACAGCCAAACAATGAGTTGTTGGAATAACGTTTTTCTAACCATCAAAGAATCTCACTGCAAGGAATGCCAGCGTCTCCCCCACTTGCCTGGTAGCAGTCAGATACCACTACAGCTGAAGGTCCCAACTCTTCAACTTGGCTCAAAGAGTCTTTGGCTTGAATCTTTCCTGATTACAAAAGGCTCAGGACAAAATTGAGGTGCTCTCTGCAAAGACATGGCATTTTCAAGTGCAGCCTTAATAAATCTTTGGTTATCTGCTGCTAGCTGTGGGAGTGAGGCCCTCCTTCTAAGGCAGCTTTGAAAAAAAAAAAAATTAAAAATAGTCCTCTCCTGTGTCTCCATTACTGCTACAAACTACACCCGTGCCAATGTTTTACAGAGAGACATTTGACCTGCATTTTGTAAAACACATCTTCTTTTACTCCCTTGCATCTTCAGGACCTGGAGCCTGATCTGCCATAAGGACTACTGTATTGTATTTTTTTTAATGCAATGATAAGCACAAAGGATAGGCTCTTAACCACAAGCCTTGTTCCTTGTACTTTGCTCCGGCTCCATGCAAGCCCATCTTTCCTCAGTTCCACCATGACTGGAGCAGCAAGTCCAGCAGAAAGAGCTTTGAACCAAAGGAGGTGAAGAGTTTTCCGAAGTGAGACTGAAAAGGCATCTAGTAATTAAAGTCTCTATGCATCCTGTGAGCCTCTGCTGGCCTAAGAAGAAATGCACGGTTCCCTAGTCCCTGCAGGATCCCACCCCTGCAGTGCAAGGGTTCAGCAAAACCTTCAGGTCTCAAAAAATGTAGCAAAAAAACCAAACTAAATCAAACAAAGGGAAAAAGAAAAAAGGCAGTGCTGAATATGATCCCCAATACAAGTGTCCCTGATTTTAACAAACTTCAGCACAGGCCAAGGAAGTACAAATTGCTGTGGTCAGAGCTGGTGGCAAGGTACTCACCAGAAAGAATTCAGTTCTCAGTTCTGCCTAAGAGCTTTAAATCACTTAAACCAGCTCCCTGGGTGTCAGCGCTTAAGGCTTGCATACACGGTCAAGGGGAGGAAAAGCAGGGTCTGTACCGGTGTGCCCTGGTGCACTGACAGAAAATAGTACTGCAGAATGTGTATGCCCCTCAAGCCTGAGACAATCAGAAGGGAGGTTCCAGATAGAGGACACACATTGCAAACAGGCTTTAGGCAAAGAAAAATCACTTGGATGTCGGCCCTGCTGTGAATATCTCAGCACTGTAGGAGATTTAATAGACAAATACGCAGAGCAAATGAAATACATGGCTTATATATAATGACACACATAAAAAGCCTACTAGTCTAAAGATAAAGGAGGCTTTGAATCATATCCTATTACACTGCACCCTACTTTAATCTGGTATTAAATATACTGCTTATGATATACAAATTATTTTTAAAAGTTATTAAAATGTTACAACAACAACAAAAGTAGTAAAATATTTCAAGTTTTATGCACAATCTTGCAAGAGAAAATTTTGGTTTCAGGAAGCTTCAGACAATGCTTAAATAGCATGGCAACTTCCTACCACTGCTATCAAGTGTTAGCAAATTTTAAGGCCATAATTTATTTGTGCTATTAAATTAATCTCTATTTCATGGGGGGAAAAAAACCTAAACCAACACCACAAACCCACTCCTCTCTGAACTCCTCTACCCCCCAAAAAATCCCAGGTGGTGGTGTGCTGAAGCAAATAATCTCTATCATATCCAGAAGTAAGGTTATCTGAAGCCAGCGGTTTTTAGAGAGGTCATCTGTGTAGCTCTCACCTTATGCAGGGAACTTACCCACAAATTCTGGCAAACTGTCTCAACTCACTCAAAGCCTCCTTTGAGACTAAATGAAATAATGACATTCATTGAATCCAGACTTAATTGTTCAACACCTGCTCTGCACATAGAGGAGATGCTTGTTTTGGTCACTATGAGAAAAAAAGTTGTATCATGCTGTCTCCATTAAAAAAATCTAATGCAAAGCGTGAACTTGGACAATTTTAGCAGCATTTTACAGTCCTTCATAAAGTAAAACCAGGAATGAGTTAAAAAGAATGCCTGCACACACCTCATTCAAAATACCAAATATCATGGGCAGCAACTGTTGATACATCACAGCCATAATCAGAAAAATTTGAGTCCAGCAGTTAACTCAACATGGGGAGTACTGCAGCAAATAGATGAGATTCAACAATTTCTGGCAAAGTAACTATTTACAGCTCATATGTACAGCTTCTGGACTTATAAAATGATGGAGAGCTAGAAAGTTGTGTAAAGTCANTTTTTTTTTTTTTTGGTTCATTGCAACTGTTATAAAACCAGCACATATAATGCATCAGTGAGGCCAGCAATATAGGCAAGTCTCTGTCGTGTCTCTGATGTTAGCTACTGGGAGAGCCAATATCCACTGTGATCTTTGTATACAGAGGGTACTTGTCAGTTCTTAACACCTTGTAGGATAGTGTATTTAAGCCATCAGAATTCATTGTCTCCCGTGTGTGAGCAATTCGGTCAAACCTGCAGGAGGGGAAGAAAAAAGTGGGGGAGAGGGTGGAAACAACTAAGAAAGAAAGGAAAAAATGTTTAAACAATCTGATTTTTGCATGCCTCTCAGGCAGCATCTCAGGTGTTTCAAGAAAAACCTGAGTATCAGTGCCATAAACTCCCAGATTTGGCCAGTGTGAGCAGTGGGCCAATGCATCCTTATGGCGTCAAATTTTAGCTAGGAAGAAGCAGCCAAGCTGTTAAATCACAAAGGCCCTTTTCTAGCCCTGCATTAGGGCAAAGGTTTATACCCCAAAGACAAGCTGGAAACAATTGCTTGGAATCTAATTTTCTGCATATAAGAAATAAAAAAGAAAGAAGAGAGGCTTTCTTGCCATAGTGCAATGTTGGGGAAAAGGTCTATAATCAGACAATAAGCTGGCAAGAGTAAGGTGGCAGCTTACGGAGCAGGAGCAGAGCTCAGTCAGGGAGGAGATGGCTGCAGCCTTTCCACACTGGACCTTTGTGCCAGGCAAAGAGAAAGCCAATCAGTCAGAGCAGCAAGGGCAGGAGGGACCCCTAAACATGCTGTGGGACAGGGTGAGACACACCTCTCAGGGTTGGGTTCGTTCTTCCTGTCCCGGGAATGCCGGATCATTCTGCACTTCCCAATGACTGCATCCGGACGGGATATCCCCATGCCTTTAAATACCAGCCTGTAGAAAGCAAGTACATTAAACACCCAAAGGATGTGGGATGCTCTGCCGCGCCTTCCACAAATAACCACTGGTTTTACCTAGTTGTTTTTTTTTTGGCAGGGGGAGATGTTACTAAGGCACCTCTAAGCTTGCCAACACAAGGAAGGAAAGCCAGTCCTTTTCCACACAGACACCTTATCTATCGTGCGGAGTAGAGACCTCCCCCTGCCAACACCAAGATAATTCACCACACCCTCACTTACACCTCCATCTCCTCCAAACAACACCCAACACCCACAGTAACCCTGCTCCAGGCTGTAGACTTGAATTTGAGTGGGAGTCATCTAGTTTTTAACCCATCTGGATAGGAGCCAGAGGAACATTTATTTTTTTGTGACATGAAAGCTGCAGTGCTGGGGGAAACTGAAGCGAATGGTAGTGAAGCAGAATAAAGGAGACACATAATCAGAGTCTCAGTGGTCCCAGCTGGGACCTACTGGATGAAGAACAGCCTGTCTTTGTTTGCATGCTCTCTACAAAGCACCTGCAGAGTTTTTTCATGGATATGAGTGATGACAAAGTACTTGACTTCTTCTTTGCCTCTCCCTTTTCACTTCTGTGTAGCATCTTCTATTCCTCAAAACCCAAGTGCCCCAAAAAGAAACAACTGCTACCTTGCTCTGAATGCCCTACTGGAAAGCTGTCCCTCTCTTAATTTTTTAACAGAAGTGCAAAACCTCAGGAAGGTACAATGTTTGTTTTTTTTTTTGGAACATCCTTCCTGAAGCCCAGAAGAGCTCAGAAACCCCAGAGAAAAGATCACAGAGTCGTTTTGTCACTGAGAAACATGAAGAAGGCTTCCAAATACAAGCCTCTCATGATGATTTCTCTCAGTGAATGCTGTGGATATGTGAAGCTGTAAGGTAGCATAACCCCATGTTCATCCTTTGCCCTGGTATTCCTACCCTGCCCTGTGAGGACACCTTCCTCCTCTCCTGCCATTCTGAGCCTTGCTCAGCTTCCTTCCAGTCAAGCTCACATGGCTCACAGCATTACACAGAGCTGCTTACAAATGGAGCCTGACAAATAGCACTCTCCTGAGAGCAAAGGCATCTGCTAACAAGGCTGCAGACCCAAAAAAATCTTGGGCTGCATTGGGCAATGGGGGTCAAGGTCTCGTCCACCTTCGGCTGCATGTAGTGAATCCTCTTCCTTGAGCCAGTGCTAGGAGACCTAGAAGCACAGTGCTCCAGTCAGTGCACTGGATGCTGGTGAGGCTACAGGGAGAATGAACAATGACAGGGGGAGGGGGCTGGGGTGTGACTTTTCCAACTAGACGCCCTCCCCACAAACCCTTGGAAGCTGAGAAATGGGGTGCCAGCACCCAGCAGGAACATGCTCTCGCTGAGCCAGTAGGTTGCCCACAGACCACCTTCACCTCTTGCCTGGAGACACCCCATGTCCCCCCATACCCAAGTGAGAGCAGCAGGTCTATGTTCATCCCCACCCTGGATGCACCCCAGGGTACCAAAGAGGAAAAATTATTTACCTGTTATAAATGTCATCATCTTCACCACCCCAGCCCCAGTAATTGTTTGGGAACCCATTGATCTTTGTGAACTGCTCTTTGCTCAGGGCAGACACGCCTCCAAAATACTGATTGTAAGGCAACCTGGGAGCAGAGAAAAGAGCACATTAAAGGAGAAGTGGTGCTAGCCAAGGGGCAGCCTGCCTGCCTGAAAAGGGCTTGCTGCTGCCCTTCACCCAGCCCTCATACAGCCAGCACCCACTGCAAAGCACTTTCCTGCCACAGGAAGCAGCCATGTGTTGTGGTACCCTGGACTCAGCTGAAAGAGAGGAAACTGGTGGGCTCAGTCCTAAATATATCTGAGAAGTATTTTGCAACTGGAAGTAGCTGCAGCCCTTTACTAAGCAGTACACTGTCCTCAAAGGACAGGCTGAAATACATATCACCTCACCAAAGATAACATGAATGCCACAGGAGTAACAAAAGCTTAGACAGACATTTGATGTGCCAGAGAGCCTTCTCCTCCTGCAGCTTTACTGCTCACCTCCACACTCCTCAGTGCCCCAAAAGGAAGCTGGCAATGTGACCTTGCATATAGAAAGCCAACCAGCTCCCACTTGAAAGGGGACAATTCGCCAGGAGATAGAGGACAGATGAAATTCAGACCCAGAGCATAAGGAGAGGGTCCACACAGGGATCACCAGGACATAGTACAGACTTGTCTCTGGTTTAACAAGCAGAGGAATCCCCAGGGCTACATTTCTGTTTTAAGTTTCACCTCAGTGCAAGAAAAAACTGCAGCTGCTGCAGTGCCAGTTTCAGTCCTGCTCCAAGTAGGGCTTGGGTCTGAAGTGGAGACATGTAGGGACCCTATAGCTTTAGCACTACTGGCCACCACAGGGTCACAACCAGTCTTCATTTTATAGATGAGCTTTTAAGCTCCTCCTTGGGGATTTGGGACAGGGGAAGAAAAAAAAAAATGCAAGACATGCTTTTATTCAGAACAGCTTGCTGAACCCAAATGTATGCTGCAAAAAATTTCACTCTGTGCTGCTCTCATGTACCCTAGTACAGGTCTCTCAGTGGCATAGAACCAAACAGCCAAAAAATTTTTGTCTTGCTCTTAAAATAGTGTCTGATGCAGTCTTTTTAAAGCTGCACATAATTCTCACTGTGTAAGAGCGTCTCATTTTTCAGACTGGGTGGAAACACTAGCTGTCTTCCAGCTTCCAGACTGAAACACAAGAAGGGATATGTGGGCATCTGCAAAATGAAGGGTGCTTAGCTCTTCCTCACCCTACATTTCACCTTCCAGAATCTGTGAATTTTAATAAACTGCTCAGCTGCATTTCTCCACCTTCCTCCCCTGCAGCCACCAGTTCCCTGCAGGGCCGTGCACGTTAAGACAGGCTTTTGGGAGAGATGCTTTCCCATGCTTTCAATAGTGGGCGGGGATGTGTAACACTGCGCCTGCCCTGCTAGGCTGGCAGCAGTATTAGAAAAAAGATGCCACTCCAAAAGGCGTCTCACCGAAATCCAAATTTATCCATGGATACAGAGAGGTGTCGTGGCTGGCTGTAACATTTGTAGGTGTTTCTGTCATCCATTGGAATGAGGTCTACATCACTAAACACAAAGCAATTATAGTCATACTCCTTCAAGGCCTCTGCAAATCCAACATTCAGCAGTTTAGCACGGTTAAATTCTTCTTCTCCATCCTAATTTAAAAACAAATAAAAACAGTTAAGTGACTTAAATTTGACAGTTGGATATCAGCAGTTTCTTACCTGTTGCCAGATGCCAGTGTTGCTGCAGAGGGCTGGCATGTCTGCGGTGGACTGAGCTCGAGCCCCAGCACTGCCCTTGCAGCACCCATGGCATGTTTGCAGCAGAACTCTGTGACCCCAAATGCTGCCTGCAGGACAACAACACCTGGGACAGCCACAAACCATGGGGGCAGAAAAAATGGCTGAGGAAAGGCTGGACCCAGCTCTGCTCCCATCTCTTGCTGGGAGCCCCCAAGAGAGCAGGTTTGATATGATACTAAGCACTCCCTATGTCCCACTCCATGCACAGGCATAAAAGGATTGAATTTTCTTATACAGGGCAAGCAGTTGGGGCTTCCTGGAGTGGCAGAGAAAAGCAGAAAGAGGTGAGCTCCTCTGGAAGAAGGGACTCTTGCTACGGAGAGAAACACTGGCAATGCTTTAGCTTACAGCCATGACAAAGACCATGGACCAAAACCTTGCTGTGGTTAGAATTTCAGCACCCTCCTCCTAAGCTCTGCCACAACATGGCCGTGAGACTGTGGTGCAGCCACAGTGATCACATGCCAGACCTGATTTGCAAAGCACAAGACGGCACCAGGAGCCAAGGTCTGATGCTCTGCTGCTCACCTCTGACCCTCTGCCAAGCCCTGAGCAGCCGTGGCTGTGACACACAGCCTTGGTTACTGCATGGCAGGCCAGCACGAGCTGCTTCCTGAAAGGGCTACTGCTCCACAGATGGATGCTGCCACTGCTGCGGCGACACATCCCCTTCTTTGGTGCTCTTCCACCACTGTTCATCTATCCTGGGGGTGCCTCGATGGTAAAATGACATCAGGAAGGCTCTCATCATGATGGGAAGGACTTGGAAAGAGCTGACAGTACAGCAAGGCATATATATCCCACGGCAAGCACAGCTAATGAAAGGACTGGCAGAGAGCAGGGCAGGAAAACCTCCACTTTCCTCCCCAGGCAATGAAGCACCTGAGAAGAACCTGTTTGGCCTTTTTCAGGCAAAAACATTTCAAAACCACATGTGGACTTGAGCACAAGTACAGGCTTGCAAATTGCTGAGCACTTTAGAAAAGCTAAAAGATCATACCCCAAACCCAAAAATACTGGTGGCTTGAGAGTAAGGATTTCCAATTGAAGACCCCACTCTGCAGCAGCAGCTTCAAATTCAAACCCTGTACAAGGGAACAGAGACGGCAGAGAGAAATTCATAGGGCATCACTCAAAGAGACTGAAGGTTTTTGCCAGCCTGGAAACCAAGACTGCCAAATCCATTCTACCTTTAGTCTTCCACACTCTCTGAGCAGTGTCAAGACAAAGGACTCCTCCACTGTGCAAGTGGTTCCCCCATCCTGCCCTACCCACACCTAACATGGGATGCAAGTCACCAACAGACAAAATACTGTGCCCATGGAGCAGCAGCTTAAAGCATATTTTCTGTAACAGCTTTACCTGGTTAATAAGCAATCATTTTGGTAACTGTTTAATCCAGACTGGTTAATAGATCTGCAGCTGAAGAGCCAATGCAGGTTCTTGAAACAGCCCCAAGTATATTCCAAATGTACGTTTTAAAATGCAAGTGTCAAACCAAAGTTTTCAAAAGCATTCCTCTCCTGCCTTGGGCATAAATGACTTCACAGGGAGGAGTTAGCTTTCATGGAAGAGGATCTGAGCAAATTCTCAGCATCCTCCGCCAAAACAAAAGGGTTCACACAATACTGAGGCGGTGGGTGGACGATCACCATCATGCAAAAAGAAAGAGGAATGAAAACGAGTACAGAAAATGAAGGCAAGTGGAATAAAGAGGCTGGGGAGAGGAAGCAGCTGAAGTCATGAGATTGGAGGGTTTTCTTTCCCCAGCAAAGGGGGCTGCCAGCCCTAGCTGTCCAGAACTCCTCAGGTCCCATGGCACCAAACCCAAACTTGACTCCAGGGTTCTGAGGGGGACTCATCCTGGTGCTGGGGCAAAGTGCAATGTCCTCACACCTCAAAGCAACTGCTGGGGCCAGTCTAGGAGAGTGGCCTCATTTCAGACCCTTTGCCTGCTCTTTTCCAAATGAAATTCAAGGCAAAGGGCACTTCACACCGATTTTGTTACCAGCAGAGGCTCAGCTGTAATTAACCTGTGCCTTCGGGTAGCCTCTAACTCTTCTGGGTGACACATGGGGATTAACAGTGCTAGGAGGAACTGTGTTTTCAAACCTCTCCCCAAACAACCTCAAAGCACAGAGACTTTTGCACCAAGAGCATGCAGGACCCTTCCTGCCACCTCACCCACAGGACCCTGGCAGACCTCACACTGGAGCCCCGTGCATGGAGAGGGATAGGACACAGGGCAAACACTTCATGTGGGCATTGCCACTCTCCTCCTAAATGGCCACACAGCTTCACACTGGCATCCAAAAGATTAGGACAAAGGTAATCACAATCCATACAAGAAAACAAAGAACCCTCTCCAAGCCATGTAGCTCATGCAGCAAACTTTGCAAGGCTGTTATCAACTGTGACTGCTTTGAGGGCAGGAGGTTGGTTTTCTGTCCCAGAAGGTATGTGGGGCTTTAACACAATGTATTAGAACAAAAGAAGACTGACAAGAGGTTGTGCTTTTTGCAGAAGTTTCTTTACCTAAGGCAATGTGGAAGCACTGGCATGCTTGTGGTATCTCAGATTCAAATCTCTCCAAACTCACATGCATGCTGCAATCTTGACTGATCCCCGACATTTTGGAAAAATAACCAAACAACAAAGCAGAACTGTGAAAACTTCCTTCCAGGTTAGCACAGAGTATGGTACCCACCGGTGACCCTTGAGAAAGTGGGAAAAGCACAACTGAAAAGACCTCCATCCCTCACCTCTGCCTAGTAGCTTGTCATCCCATGAATGCTGCTATTTGTCACAAAGAAATGGATTAGTTTGAACTTCCTTGGAGAGAGAAGCATTATCCTGAAGAGCAAGGCAGCGCACAGAGAACTGCTAGTTTGACAATGCAGTCAAGCTCTAGACATAGCCTCTATGCTTTCTTAAGCTTTCAGACAGAAAATATGTAGTCCGAGCATATTTTCTTTTTCCTGACAATTTTTTCCCAATGTTCTCTTGTCCTGAAACTTAGCCTATGTCTGAGTTCAGTGCTGGCACCCAGCACCTGCTTCTGGGTCCTGAATTAACTCTCTCTGTCACTCCCAGAACAAATTGCTGCCTCAGTCCTGCAAGGTCTGACACTGACTCTGCTTGCCCCTAGAGGTGAATGATCAGCCTGAGCAGAACAACAACCAGGCTT
The DNA here is from genome assembly GCA_013397075.1 of Rhabdornis inornatus. NCBI lineage: Eukaryota > Metazoa > Chordata > Aves > Passeriformes > Rhabdornithidae > Rhabdornis > Rhabdornis inornatus. The sequence goes on along the minus strand of VWZS01004467.1, from coordinate 130,137 downwards.
TTTTACTCCCCATCCCTTACCTCAGCTGAATCTGGTTTGTTCAGCCAGACCTGCCAAAGGAGGGTTTCTTTTTTTTCAGTCCTAGTGAGAAAAAAATTGAGGCTTTTTGAATCATTACGCAAACTAAAGGGGTTGCAAACCAGCAAGAACACACATGTCCTGACTTTGTTTTGCCTCCCACGTCTATGTAGGAGGCAGCTCTGTGATTTCTCCTGCAGACAGCACAGATGAAACGTGGCTGCATCTCTTTCACCTGAATCCTACACCCATCAGATCTCAGGGAGGTAATGGTGAGGATGTATGTTTCTGGCCAACGAGGAGAGAGCCACCACCTCCAGTGGGAGCTTGCTAGCTAAGTCAGGGATACACTGAGATAGCCTGAACCACACCTGCAATGTCAATGGGAAAGTCCTTCCTCCAGTGGACAAGGTAGAAACAAATTTCCAGAGCCATAGAGAGATATCAGGAGATACTTTGGTGTTCCTCTGTCACAGGGTGTTTTGAGGCCTCAGCACAATTACACTGGGCAGTGGGAGAGAGCAGCCCCAGAAGAAAGCTGCCTCCCCTGCCACTGCAAGGGTAAGCAGGAGTTGAGCACAATTCCCTCCTTTGCCCACATACCTCCTTTTCCCTCCTGCAAAGTAACACAAATAAGAGTGATGCCCCAACCACTCCACACTCACACAGCTCTCTGGCAAACTGCTTCCAAGACACTGCAAATAGTACCAGATACTAGGAGCCCGTGGAAAATGGTTGAATAACTGCCCAGTTTTCAGGGAATTAGCTAATCTTCCCTTTCCCAAACTTTAGTCTGCATGGGCTGAAATGCAGTGAGAAGACTGATTTCTAGACCTAGCATCCACGTGGCAATAGCCACACGTGTGGGAGAACACATGGATAACAGTGGGAGTGAGCAGGGCTGAGGGAGACACTGCAAATTCACTGAGGGAGTCACTTGTGTGGCATCGATGGGCACTGGGCAGAGCGTGCCCAGCCATGTGTCCTCATCTCAGATTTACCTGAAAAATCCTCCAAGAGCTATTCCAGGCACTGGGTTTGGGTTTTTCTAGGGGTGGAGTGTGCAAGGTGAAACATAATACATTATTTTCCACTGGCTCCTGTTACACGCTGGACATTTCACAAACATCATCCCCCTGACTTCAGCCAAGTCCTACCCAGAGGCATTCAGGCATGCAAGAACAGCATGGTGGAGACACAATGGACTCGTGACAGAAACACATTGCGCTGAAAGGAAGAAGTTTGACATTACCAGTGCAGCAGTAGCAGGGCTCAGCACTCCTCTTTCTTTCTATGAGATGTGGAGCACAGAAGAGCATGTAGGCAGCGTGTAAGAACCAGATCACACAGTAATTCTCCTTGCTTCAGTGATTGCTTTGATATAGACAGGATTAACAAGTAAAGGTAATATTTCCCCACTAGAAGGAAAAATAAAATAAAAAAAAATAGGAGGGCAGATGCAAAGGGAAGGACAGACAAGAAAAAGAGAAAAGCAATTGTCAAGACAGCAGAGAAATAACACTGTTTTCCTTCTGTACTTCTGGAAGAATTAATACATTTTCTGTATGTCTCTCTATTCAGTGTTTCCACTCACCCTTGTGAGATGCATCCAGTGGGTTTACTACCACTGACCATTCAACTTCTTCTAGACACAGATTATTAGAGGCATGCAGAAGGAGAATGTTTATTTTACAAATCAAGTAGTCTTACTTGCTAACCTTACTTACTTGCTAACTGCTGGATGTGGCCAGGGCATATATATCCTGTATATTGCATTTCACTCTCACTCAATCTATGCCCAAGGGATGCACCTGAGAAAAAGCATTTGCTTCAAAAACTTCTGTGAGAGTTAACTGTAAAGCACACAGCCCTAGTGCTGGAGAACAGGACCACAGAAGAGGAGTAGCCAGCAACACAGGGCAATGCAAGCCAGCATGCACCATCACAGCAGCAGCAGGGACTCCAACTGGGCTTCAGACACTGCCTGCCTTTAGGGGCACCAGCCCTGCTTTCCTCACCCTAGAACACCACCATGGGGAAACACCACCCCCAGCTGCATTGCTAGCTCTTCACCATGGAGCCAGTTTCTCTCCCACAAGCAATGCCCCAGACCACGTGCAGGCAGCTCCCACAGCTGGCAGGTGACCACACCTGCCTGGGAAAGCAGTAGTCCCCAGTGCAGGACTGCTGCTGGAAGCCACAGCACACTCAGACCATCCTGCCGCCAGCACCACCTGCACCCCCTGATCACCAGGGTCTGCGGCTCAGCCAGCATGGGCAAAAGCTGCACAGGCAGGGAAACAGCCCGAAGGATGGAGCACAGCTGGCCCTGTGCTGCTGCACCGCAGCTGCTCCTTGCATTACACAGCAAGGGTTTCCTTACAGGGTTCAATTTTAGGGCACAGCACACCAGCCCACACGCTGCAGAAATGCCTTGTGTCCTCAACAGCGTGGCTGCCAGGCCACAAGCACAGTCAGATGCAGATACCGAACCATCTTGGCTGCTGTGCTGGGGAGCTACTGCTAATTCCCCAGAAATCTCTTTTGTCCTGATCTCTGGCACCCTGGAAATGACCAAAGTAAGAGAAATTGTAGTAATGGAGTATCAGTTTTGTCTCTCGGGGTAAGTCTCCCCGTACTTTCAAGTCTGTCACAGAATTCATCGCTTGGGTGACAATTTTAAATATTCATGGTGTTTGATGTGCCTGAACACACCAGCTGATCCAAGCAGAAGTTTAAGGACTTAACACTTAAAGGAGTTAAGGAGTTAACACTTAAAGCATGTTATTTCATCTCAGTTCTTACTGAGCTGAGAAAACAGGCTAAAAATACATATCCAAGAGAGAAACTGCAGTGGAATTGTCCAGAAGGTGGTCTCTGCTGGGGCTCTCAGAACTGCATCTGCCCTTTTACCCTGCAGCCTGTACAAATGCCTGCACATTTTAAGCATTTCCAAGAGCAAACAACACTCACTTATTTAAACACCATTATTCTATAAATTAAGACAGCTTGTCTTGAGTGCAATGTGCATTTTTATGCCTTTAGTTTTTCAAAAGGCAGATTGAAGGCCACCAGATATCAAGAAAAAAATGCCCCAAAACAAAAAACTCCAAGAACTTCCCCATGATTGCTTGTTTCTTTTCTATTCCCCTGGAGACAACCACTTACCTGCCCCACTGTCACAGCTTTATTTTCTCCGTCCTGACTTTGTGCACTAACATGAACAGAAGGTGCTTGATAAAGTGAAATCCTACACACTTATGGCACATCTTCTATCAAAGTAGGCATTAATACCAACTTTGCCACCTTAAAAGTCTCTATATGCAATTCCTGCAGCAGTTGGGGAAAAAAGGACATTTGGAAAGAGATAATTAATTATTTCCTCTTCTAAGGAATTCTTTCTTCTTCACCAAGTGGTTTCCTTTCCTTTCTTCTTCTTCCAAGTGGTTTTCTTAAGAACTTCCAGAAGTTCTTAAGAGTGAATTGTCCCTGAGCAGAAGCAGGGATCTCAGGTCAAAAGCATTGAAAAAATTGAAAAAAGCATCAAAAGCATTGAAGCCAAATTTTTCTTCCTTTTCTTTTTCTTTTTTTAAGCAACCTTATTCCTGCCTGCCAGCCTAATGCTTTTCAAAGTAAAGCAACCATTCCTCTGTTTTAAGGGGCACGGGCATTGTTGTGACAGCTGTATAAAAGCTTGTCTCTATCATCTTACCTGGTTGATAACATATATTCCATAATCTAGTTGCTGCCTTTGGAGAATTGGGTGCAGGTAATAGAGCCAGTACTTCAGGTGCTCCTCTCGGTTCCTGAATGGTATGATTATTGCTACTTTCTGAAGTGCTATGCAGTCCTTCGGAGCAAAACGACCTCCTGCTTTGACCATTGGGTTCATTCTTGCCACTTCTTCCAGGTTTACAGGCTGGGAAAACTCCACACGTAATGCACCAACTGGAAGAGAGGCATAACACAAAGCAAATTAACAAGCACAATCTATTTCTCTTTCTTCTCTACATCCTTTACATACGTAAGGGTTTTGCTTGGGTTTGGTTTTTAAGAAACAGAGCTTTTGGTCCCAACAAAATCCCATCAGTGCTTGGAGGTATTGAAGCTTGGACCCTCCATACCCAAAGCAACCTCAAACCCACAAACACCGTGGCCTCTTGGTTCAGAACCCAGTGGAGTCATTGACACTGAGACCTGCAAATCCTACAGTCTGTGTGGCCAATCAAGCACTGTGCTCCCAATGGCACATGGACCACAAAACCAGCCTGAAGTGTTGCCCTCTGGGCTCTCACCCACCTCAGGCAGCCCAAGAGTCAAGTACTTCAAAAATACTTCTGCTTTCCTACCGACAAAGTCACCTATGGCTAGTCACACGCAAAGTGAATAAAAGCCCCTGCCTGCCTTTTTTCTTTCTTAGAGATATTTTCAGTATTCTTTAAGACATGCCCCTTATTTATTAAGAGTTCTGTATTAGAAATGCTAAAAAAACCCACATCCAGATTTGCATTCAGGTTGGCAATTCCTGCAGATGGTTTCAAAAGTGGCAGGTTTTGGAACCACTGAAACAATCTGTGTCAAAACCAGGTTAAAAGTGAGAAGTTCAGGTGGCACCAGAGAGAACCCTCTTGGAACAGCCAGGCTGTCCTTCTATTTGCTTCCAGCTGCTCCAGCACCAACTCACCACAAAAGCCTAAGGAAGAGCCTCTCCTGCTGCCATGTCCTGCTTCCAGCACCAGCCAGTCAACAAACTGCACCTGGCACACGCACTCATCTCCTGCTAAGCCTCTGCAGCAGGAGTGTTCCTGAGGACCCCCTGCATAAGGCATAAAGCATCAACCATAAATACCAGTCTGGGGATGACCCCGTAAGGATTTGGCTGCGGTACCCTTCCCTTGTCCTCCATTTGGCTGTCCTACCTCACAAATGCTACCACCTCATATTTGTTGCAGAGACCCCCAGCTCCCCCTGGGGGGGTACACTGCCCTGGGGGAGCATCTTGAGAAGGGGCACAAGTGACTTATGGAGCTCAAAAAGGCAGCGGCCATCACAATAAACCTTGTGCATTCCACAACATGTGACTACTAAAAAGAGCAGAAATAATGCTCCAGACTCATGCCTCATTCCCTGCTTATTTAGAAGAAGCAACTGTACTGCTTGGTTGTACTGCTTGACTAACCTGTGCTCACTCATGCTGGAAAGGACAAGGAGGAGACTGGCCAAGCTCGCAGAGATGCTCAGTGTACCTCCAGAGGCAGCAGGGAAGCTTTGCTGCATAGCACCTGCATAGTGGCAGGGTGCAAAAGGATTGCCCAATCTCTGCATTTCACACTGGTTAAATGGGCAAGTTTCCCTCTCACACAAGGAGCAGGCAGTGACTTCTCAGACTTCAGGGGCATTGGGATCAGTCTGCCCACGCTCCCAGCACTCCAGCAATTCCCAGCTGCACCGCTGACATGTGTGCCTGGTTCTGCACCCTCTCTGCCCCATGGTACAAGCTGAACCCTGTCGCACTGCAGCACCAGGGCCAGGGCCGAAGCCTCTGTGCTCTGAAGTCTAAATGTGGCTTGCAGGGAGAGCTCAGAAGGTGCTCTGCAGCAGGAGGAAGAGGCAAAAATTGGAGGAACTGGGGCACGCAGTGGAATGGCTGGGACTGGGGCTCAGTAGTGACAGGATCAGGGGCCAGGCACAACCACCCTTTGTGGGACAGGCATTGTATCAATGAGCCCAGAGGTGGCAGGAGAGGGAGACAGTACATTGTTTCCTCTGAATTTGGGAATTGCTTCCACACCATGGTGGAGAGCATTTTCCCAAAACAGCCTCTGGCCCCAACCCACTTGCACACCCACTTTCTTCAGCTGTCCCATCAGGATGTGCCCATCAGTGAAACCTCCATTAGTAGTCTGGCACTCAGAGGTAGGATGATGCTACACTTCTGTGATTTTAAAACAGCAGAGGGTATTGCACTGGGCATGGTTCACCTAACCAGTCATGACCAGCAAACAGGATTATGTTGAGCATCTGTGTCCAGGAACTTTATTTTCCTATCCTTCTTGCACCTGGTTGCCAGCAGCAGGAGCCAGTGGGATGCTGCAGGAAGCAGGATGCAGAAGCAACACATCCCCTGTGGGACCCTGCCAGCCTAGTCCATTGCCAGGCACTGGGTGTGGCTGCTGTCCCATCAAACAAGCCTGTTCCTGTTGGGACAAGCTGGGCTCTGTGTTCCCAGTTACTGGACTCTTCTCCCAGCTGCTGCTCCCAAGAAGCAACTGCGAGCCTCATCAGACTGGAGAAGGCTTTCTCGTTTAATAAACAAAGGTTCTTTTAATGTCTCAAACCCACTCAGAGTAAGGCGAGAGGAAATGAAAGTCTGCCATTTAGGTGAACTTACAGAGGAAATCTCCCACTGGTGACTTGTGAGCTCCAGCTGGAGAAGGACAGCCACAAGCATTTGGAACTGCAAACGGCATTTTGCTGGCTGGCATCCAGCAGCCCCCCAAGGCAAAACACAGACCACTCATCCTGCCAGCACTCACTCTTGCTTGCCTTATGGAGACTGGAACATTGGCAAGGAAAAGATGGGAGCAGAAAATATATTCATTGTTAAAAACAGCTGCAGAAGGCAGAGATTTAACAGTTTCATAGTCTTGAAAGGCATTGGTAAAAAATGATCTCTACTGCACCAACCTCCTGCTTAATTAATCAGTTTCAAGGGCAGCACACCTTCTCACAAATACTGCCCTAAGGGATGCAGCCAACACGCAGGTCAGTGAGAAGTCCTCAGGCACCAGTGCCATCCGTGTGTAGCAAGGCAGCTGCTTCTGAGACAGGCTGGACACAAATCACTCAGTTAATACATTCTCCAAATACAAAACCAGAAAAAAGCTGAATAGGCTGTTTTGAAATATAGAATGACTAAAACAAACTCGACTTCGTAAAGCTATGTGGCTGACACAAAGCAGCAGCAACATACCACCCACTGCAAATTGACACTTTCAGTTCACTTCCCAAGCAGGACAAGGCTAAAGCCAAATCCACAAACGCACAGGCTTTCCAACTGGTTAATAGAGTCACAGTTCCAGCTACTAATTTTAAATCATTTTCACTGAAATTTGACTGCCTGGGTAGCAAGCACCCCTAGGGCTGTTGTTTCCCAAGGATGGTGACTCAGGATGTAATCAGGATGCAATGCCAAGAAAACGTGCAAAGTCTGCTGCAAGTGCTGTCCTGCCTGTCAAAAGTGTGTCCCTATCTATGTTTACTAGGTAAACTTTCCAGCTCGATTCACTCCATCTGAATCTTTTCTGATTCTGTTCAAGCTGACTGCCTGACATAGAAGTCACTGTGTATGGAGTCCCTTCTAAAAACAGACAGGCATGACAGCGCTGTGTGGACTTTCAACTCTGGACACCCCTGCAGCCCGGCATCTGTAGGCAGATGCCTGTTGGGTTCAGCATCACAAAGCTCCAACAGAGCAGCTTCATAAGCCTTCACTGAGTATTTTTAGCAAAAGAAAACCTCAAAAACATAAATAAGCAACTGCAGGAAGCTTGCAAAAGAACACAAAAGCACAGCACCACATCAAAACATTTCACAGTTTGTAAAAGAAGGCTGTAGCTGGCAGTGGAAGGTAAGAGAAAGACCAAGAAAAGCTAACCCACTCCTGGCCCTCACCTCTGACCCCCAGAAGCATTTCTGCTAACAGGGAAGGTGCACAGGAAAAGCCAGGGACCATCATGCTGCTCACAAACAGGAAGCAGCTTCTCACGCAAAGCAAAAAGTGAGGCTTGCAAAAAGCCAGAGGCAATGCAGTGCTGCAGGAGTCCCAGGAGCCTGTCGCATAGTGCCAGTGATTTTCCCATCCCCACTTCCCAATGGCCATGCCTGCCACAAGACCTAAACCGCCTGCCATCTGAGGCTGCCAGCACACAGCCTTCCTGGTGCTCATCCTGCTGACCCAAATGACAGGACCCTCACACAAGCAGGCCAGAATCCACTCATTCTGATGCTATAATAAATCTAGAGACTGCTCTAGCTTCCCTAAACCAAAGGGAGTGATCTAGGGAGGATCCAAGGAATATTTTCCCAATACTAGGAGTGTTGGTAAAACTCAGGCAGCAATGCCTCGCAGGGCCCAAAGTGTACTCATGCATCCCTACAGGGGCTGCAAAGGAGCCAACACCACACTCCATACAAGAAGGTGGGAGCAGGTGATACAAAACAGGGCTGCTGCCACAAAAGGGCAGCCCTGGAGGGCTCAGGCAGGACAGACTCCTGTTCTTCAGGAGGGCAGTGTGGCCCCAGGAGAAGGAAATAGGAAGGAGAGAAACTAGTCTGTTGAACAGGCTTGAAGAGCAATCCAGCTGTCTGAGTCACGCTCCTGAGAGCTTCACCGGGAAAACAAGCAAAATCCACCTGCATGCTTTAAGCCAGGCATCAGTCTCAGACATCTAATGTAATGAAAATGAAAGCAAAAACAGGTAGCAGTGGTTGGAAAAAGGCTCTCCCCAAACAGAGCCAAAAAGAACATTTCCATCACCCTGTCTGAGAGCTAGGCGCTGCTCTCCACCCGTGTACACACCCGCACTGCCACACTCCGACAATCCTCATACGAAAGAAAAGCTGGAAGAGAGAAGCAGAGCTCGCAAGAGAGGAAAAAAAAACAAACGACCTTCTCTTTGCAGGGGCCCAACAGAAAAGGGAAGGAAGGGCCTGTCAGCCACACCAAGCCTGCCTTGGCTGGGAAAAACAATATCAGCTCCACCCCCAACAATGTGAGAGCAAGTTCCCCCACCCCAGGCCGTGAAGCAGGGCTGGACCCCAGCCCCACATGGCAGCTCCAGGACAGGCAGGCACTGCATCCCAAAGTTCAGCAAAGCAGTAATTTCCTCTTAAAGTCATTAAAATAATTTCCTATCGGCTAAACTTCAGAGCTGTGCTAGCAGCTTTTCAGATAGCGCCAGACTCGAGTCATGGCTCAGGCCCATGGTGGGGGGACAGGGCAGCTCCCACGTCCCTTGCCCATCTGGGTCTCCCAAGCAGCCATGTCCTGGAGTGCAACCCAGTGGTCAAAATGACCAACTGGCTGGAAGCCGCTGCCTCTTGCTGCCCGCAGCCATTGCTCCCCTAGGACAGTTTAAAGAAAAAACTCCTTGGATCTTTCTAGAAATATCCTAGTCACAAAAAAAAAAAAAAAAAAAAGCCCTCCCAAGGGCTGGGAGGCTGATCTACACTTGTGAAGTTGCATACCCCAGACATGTTAGCTATCCCAAGGCAAGGGAGGCCTGCTACATGGGCTCATCTCCTGTCCTGGGCAGGCTCGCACACAGTCTGGCCTCTGCAACTGCAGACCCCAAAGGAAAACAGCCTGAAAAACATGAGGATGCATCACATGTGCTGGCAACATTGGGTCTGCCTGACTAACTCAGCAACTACAGCCAGAGAAAAAAATTTCTTAACCCAACCCCCAGCACTGACACTAGCACATGGCATCTTTAGAACCAAATAATAAAAAAAAGGGGAGACAGTCTTGTTGATGGAGGGTACTTCTGGGAGAGAAGCAAAGTCCTCCTTGGTGGCTCAAATTCAGTGCACGCTCACTGAGGCGGCTTTGAACTGTCTCCCTTTGAGCCAGGCAATCTGTATGTTATTACCTCTTCCCACCCACTGCAAAATTAAATTCCAGGCCCTCTAACAGCAAACTACAAACTAACAAACAAACATGGACCAGAAAAAGGCTGAGCAGCCATCAGCAGAAACCTCCCACTATGCAGCCTGATGGGATGTGTGGACAGGAGCCGTCCCAGGCCGAGTGGCAGCTCAGGCACGTCTCTGCCAATGGCAACCCCAAATCACAAGGCAATCCCCTCAGCCCCTCTTCTGTGCCCCCTGCCTGTGGCATGTGCACCTGGATTCCAGCACTGCCCCGGGGCTGAGGTGTGCTCCCCAGACAGGTGGGGAGTGCTGGGTGCCAGCTGGGGTGAGGGTGTGTCTGTCTGGCTGAAACTCTGCCAGGGCTTGTGCACCCCGAAAGCACGGGTTGCTGCTGGCGTTGGGGAACGCAGGAGGTGAGGACAGCAGGAGGGCATTGCATGCCTAGAGAGATGGCTGCTGCTTTATGTGCTGCACTGGAGCACACAGATTTGTGGAAATCCATCCCATAAGACCTTCACAGATGGGGCCACTTCCAGATTCAGCAAGACAGGTTTGCAGGTAACTTGTCTCTTTGTTCTCAAAGCAAGTCCAGGGACACCCCAGTTGGGAGAGGTGACAAAAGCAACTCTTTCAGACGAACATCTGCAGAGGCTAGGGGACTGCCCCGAGTTCCCTGCACTTCAGCAGCACCTGGAGCCTGAAGTCTGCTGGAAAGACTGTTTGCCATGCCCCTGGCCTTGGCCACTGCTCAGTGAAATTAGCACCTGCAGTGCAAATGCAATCTACACCTGGCTCACCAGGCATGTGTCCTTGCAGGCAGGGGCTGCAGAAAAGAAAACAGATCCAGTGAGGACAGGCTGAGCAGCAAGACCTTCTCCAACCCAGAGAAATAGCAAGCTGAATATTGACACTGCTCCATCCATGTGCCCCAACACCCCAGATCTTTGGCCCCATTGTGGAGAATAAATTCTCAAGGTGCATGTTTGTCTTTACCAGGTTGTTGTTGTTAACTGTCTGTTTGTTAATGCTTTATGTCATTGTAAACTGTAAATGTTCCTAGTTGTTTGTTCCTTCTCGCTTGCCGTACCTACGCTTTGTATCCATGCCCACCTCCTCTGTTGCCATTTTAAAGACTATGTAACCGCAAGTGCTCACGGGACACTATACAGAGTTAAAAATCCCTAGAACAATGAGCCAAAATAATATCTGGAACTAAAAATAGTACTGCCTGATCAAGAAACTAGTGGAGAGAACGAAATTGCCATCCAGAACTGCTTTGTCCGGTCGCCATGACCTAACAGCACCTGGCTAACATGATCCCTATTGACTGGGAGGTAGAACTGTCTTGCTGCACCTCTTCGCAAGGATGGAAGGCCCAGCTCTGTCATCGGACAAAGCTGATGACTTTCTCCTTCCTCGTTGTGACTGGGGAGTAGTGGTGGTGTGCACGACCCCTCAAATTCCCCACCCAGGGCTGTTTTTAATAAAGATCTTTTAAAGAAGTTTATGGCTCCTGGCCTATTTCTTAATGCCATCACTACACTATTGCTGTGGACTGGCTGGTTTTGTCCCCAAAACCGAAGCCCCCTTCTGCCCCACAGAGAAGGGTGTGCAGGACAGAGTGGAGCAGTGGCTGCAGGACACTGGCTGGAGAGTAGTGTCCTCTGTTTAGGAAAGGAGGCGAGCAGTGGAGCCCAGCACCTCCTGCTTGCTTGTGAGGCCATCAGATCTAGAGCACCTCCCTGCTAAGGACTTTGCACCCCCAGCACCCTGCCTTTTGTGGTGGGGATGGCCCTCAAGACAGGGCCAACGTTGCCTATCTGCTGAATGAAGTCAGACTAAGATGCACCACACCAGAGGAGGAAAGTGAAAGAGCTTAACTGAATTCTGCGTCCAAGTGCAGTTGTGGAACTGCGTTATCTGTTCCTCTCCAAACACAAACTTGGCCCAATTTCCAAAGAAACTAGCTATTGCTTCAGATCAATGCTGGCAGAGAAACAAGCATGTTATAAAACACTACATGCATGAGACAGAAAACCTTCCTTTTCTCTTCGTCTGTTGTGCTTTGTCCCTAGAACAGCTGCTCTCCAGCACAGTACAGTACCTTTCCAAGTTACTTTGCAAGCCTAATTAACACTCCTTGACCCCCACTTTGACCAGATGAGAGGATGCTAGTGATATGCTCCTCAAAGAAGCTGCTCCCTACCAGCCAAGAAAGCCTGTGCTTTAGAGGTACGATGTGCTCCCAGCCACAAAGATAGACAGCTGTGGAATTGTCAGTGGTGTTGCCAAGATCACACATCTGCTCCCTGCCAAACATCTTAAGCATATTCTGTGGAGAAGTTTAACGGTTTCTCAAACCCTCTTTTGAAGCCAAGAAAGCCTAAATCTGAGCAAACTGATTCACGTGTTATCTCCCCCTGCCCTCTCCATGCTCTTCTCTGAGTCCCTGTTTTACTTTTTCAAAAGAAGGCAGTAGAGGGACACAGCAAAACCCCAGCTTGTGCTTGTGAGAAAAGCAATGCCTCCAGCACCCAGGCAGGCAGGAAGGAGCAGAGACCAGCTATATAAAAAAAGGTTAAAAAAAGGGCAGGTCCAGATGAGAGAGGAAAGAGGGATGCAACATGTAAAGCAAATGTTTACTGCTGGTATTGCAAGTGAACCCACAGATTCAGAGGCCTCCAATTCCTGGGGTAGAAACTCCCCACAGCAAGATGAGAGCCTATGACTGCAGGTGGGCAATGCGACAGGATGATGAGACCACAGGCATGCCACACCTACCAAATCCCTCCAGCACTGTTCAGCACTAGAAGTCTTCCTAAAAAAATGGTGGGTTTAGTATCTCTTAGGTTTTCACCCTCTTGCCCCAGTTTTGTCCTGCTAGGATTCTGCCAGTGGTAATCTCAGGCAGCTCATAACCTCTAAACATTTCTGTACTACAGAAGGCACTAAGCACCACTGCTGATTTTAGAGGCTACCTCAAAGCATCAGAAAACCCTAATCACTTATCTTCAGGGTCAACAGTGTTGAGCACCTGCTTGTACTGACTACACAGGCATCAGAAGCAGTGCATTGAAGAAACAGCCTGTGTAATAGGTCCTCTCCTCCCTGAGTGGCAGCTGTTCAAAGGAGTTTTTTTCTTTCAGTCCTTGAGTTTTTTAAAACATGCCTCACTAACATGGAAGTAGGAAGCACCAGTTTATATCCATAACTCTGACATCTTGGAGAAACAGTTGTTTTCCTTATATGCCCAAGATCCCCAAGTAGGACTTAGGGGTGCTGGCTGACAAGATGCTGGACACAACCCAGTCAAGGGCACTCCCAGCCAGAAAGCCAAACGTGTCCTGGGCTGCATCCAAAGCAGCGTGGGCAGCAGGGGAGGGAGGGGATTCTGCCCCTCTGCTCTGCTCTGGTGAGACCCCAGCTGGAACCCTGCATCCAGCTCTGGGGTCCCAGCACAGGAAGGACACAGAACTGCTAGAGTGAGTCCAGAGGAGGGACACCAAGATGATCTGAGGGAGGGAGCACTTTCCCTGTGAAGACAGGCTGAGAGAGTTGGGACTGTTCAGCTTGAAGAGGACAAGGCTCTAGGAAGAAAACAAAGCTGGAGAGGGACTTTTGACAATACAGTGACAGGACAAGGGGCAATGGCTTTTAAATGCAGCAGGTTTAGATTAGATGTTAGGAAAACTTTCTTTATTGTGGTGGTGAGTGGTGAGGTACTGGAACAGGTTTCCCAGGGAAGTTTTGGATGCCCCATTCCTGCAAATGTTTGTTCAAGGCCAAGTTGGATGGGGCTCTGAAAAACCTGGTAAAGGTGTGCATGCCCACACCAGAAAGCAGGGATTACATGATCTTTAAGGTCCCTTCCAATCCATTCTATGGTATCCCAGGAAACAGACATTTTTAAACCTTAGTGAAAATAAGCATATCTCTAGTGGTTTGTCCTTTGGACAATTCACTGGTTCATACAATAACCTACAGTTTTGTTCTGTCAAGACCCATTTATTAATGTATTAGCACAATACCCTGTACTAATGTACAGGGTTATCAGTGTTCTAATTTTATATCTGGGTATGAAAAGCTATTAAGACATACACATGACTGCAACATTTAGCACACTTGGGTTGAACCTTCCTGGAAAATGCTCACAGCGAAAAGGGCAAGAGCACCTCTTTTATGTTAGCCATCCCAGCCACACCTGGTGTCTAAATGGGGGTTAGAATTGCTAAAGAGACAGTTGTACTCTAAAATAACCACCCTTGAAAATGACATCCCTGAAATACAGATAAGCCTGTCTATGAAATTCTGCTTTGCAGACTTCTGGCTGCTTTAAAATGAGCTCTTGGAAAGGCATCTTTCAGCCAAAGAATTTGACTCCTTGTGCACACCCTCCTTAAACCAGCAGGCATGTAACTACCCCAACACCAAAATATAAAAACCACATGGAAATGGTAGAAGAACCACATTTGACTGTTTTGAAAGTGCTTAGGCCAACACACATACTACTTCAGTGAGTAATTTTTTATTTAAAAAAAAACAACCAATACCAAAAAACAACCAATACCATGATACTGTTCTGCATCTCCTGAAGAATGTAACAATCTAGGGAATGGACACCTGCAGGAAATACCTGGATTTACTTGCTTTTGGGCTTCTCAGATAAACCAGAATTTCTCGGAATTCTTGAAATTTTACTGCAGCAAGCAGGCTCTGCTTCCCAATACCCCGTTTAAGATACTCATTGACATGCAGCTCTAAACTGGAGCATAAACCCAAAATGCTTATATGACCTTGTATTAGAGAATTTCATAGCGTTTAAGGACTTCCAGCTAACCTCAGCTAATTCAGCTAATGCATTTGTTGCAGAGCCAGACAGCAGGGATTGTAAACTAGTCTCTAAAGACTGCTAGGAAGAAAACTGTGGGCCTCTGAAATGAGTACCTGGCTATTTTACCATTCAAAAAGCCTGAGCAGTTCAGTCACACATATCCTGTGCGAGTCATCACATGCTTCCCAGCAACGATGGGGGAGGGGCAGGCAGGAAATTAAAAAACCAGAATTACGTATGCTACAATAAATGTCAGTTTATTAGGACATGCAGTTATTGGAGTTACCTGTTCCCATCAGAGCACTACTCCATGGCTTTGGGACTACAGGGATCACAGGATGGTTTCTGCTTTTTTTGTTCATATTGGTAAGTGAGTTTTGAGCTCAAAAAGGAGTATTTCTGAGATCTGGGTGGGGAAATTACATGTCAGAAATGGCCACAACGTGCACTCCCTCTATTCCTCACGGTGGCCTTAGAGACATATGAGGTGCTGATCAGGGCAGACTCAGCTCTGAGCAACATGTGGGGCATGATACGATTGTTTAACAAATGCTGTTTGCAACCAAAATCTGAAAAGAACAGAGAAGAAAAAAAAAAAAAAGAACAAACAGTTTTTCACTTACATGCTGGCTATAAATCTTGATGCTGTGACGGTGCCAGGCTGCATGTGACTGCACCACCCCACAAGTACTGAAGGTAACACAGCTAGAAAACATTTGCCTACTGTATTGTAAAGAGCTACTTCTTCTGTGGCCCTGTAGCTCTCTTGACCATCTGTAATCACTGCCAGTAGGCTCATATTGCCGTTGGCTGATTCGGTGAACGGCGCTGAAGATATTACAAAGATGATTTAAAACATCTTAAATGATCCTTCAGCAACTAACTCCAACAACACTTTGAATCTTGGGGTCACTAGGAGCATTTCTCTAAACTCCAGGCATTTCCAAAGCACATGACTCACTCCTGACAGGATCAGACTAAGTGGAGACCATTCAAAGCAAAGCCATATTCATAAAGGGTTCCCACATCCACTCTCTGAGGACAGGCTTGCACAGCCACTTTCAGCATAAGTGATGTAGGGGAAAAAAGTGAAAGATACGAATCAAAAACAAGAACACAAAATACAGGACAGTTTCTTTTACTGATCTCAAAACCACCTCCCTAAAATAACAAACCAGTCATTTGTAATTCAGATGCACTGATCCACGAACAGCTGACCAGTAAGTACCAAGAGAAACTATGAGTTTTTTTGTTGGTTTCATAAATTGAAAACCACAGGTAGCTTCTGGGAAGTGTCTTCCCCTGTTGTGATCTCTAGTAACAGAGGCACCCATGCTAAAATGGCACACTTGGTGGATGAGGGAGATTATCCCCAGGCTCAAGGGCCCAAGATGTGGCAAGGTTACTGTCAGCTGGGATGCCAGCAGGTCATGGTAACAACCCTACCTAGAGCACAGGAGTGTCTGTTCAAGGAGCAGCAGTCACAAGCAGCAAGTTGGGTGGGAGAAAAAGGGACGTCCCTTTTAAAGGGACGAAAAAGTCTGAAATTCCCCTCGTCCCCAGCTCTGCCTTGTGACAAAGCCAGCAGAACAAAACCGGTCCAGGTCATCACGTAGTAAAAATGAGACCACCAGCAGGCTGCAAACCCGCCAAGATCCTGCCACCATGCCAGCACCCAAGCGGTCGTGGAAAAGGCCTATGGGGAGCACATTTCCAGAGTGCAGATAAAACACACGCCAGGCTGCCACGTATCACGGTACTATATCACAGGACCAAATACGCCCAGGGGAAAGCGCCGCTTGCATGCATAACAACTGTCCTCATGACCCTGCCTCACAACCCATTTTAAACCCGCGCCGCTCATTCAGCAGGTCCGCGGATACTGAAAGGCTTCCAAAAGCCTGCACAGCGCAAAAAGCCCTCCTGAGCCTTCCTGTGGCATTTCGCAAGAGCAGCATGTTCGGTAGAGTTCCCAGAGGAAATTACCCAACCTCGACGACAACCAGAAAGAAACCCAGCCGGGCGGGGTGGGAGCGCTTCCCGAGAGTGAAGGCGCTCCGCTGGCCGCTGCCGTGCCTGCGGCAGCATCCGCGCCGCGCTCCCGGGCGCGCCGGCTCCCCGGGGATTCTCCAA
>VWZS01004467.1:72185-111270 GCA_013397075.1 Rhabdornis inornatus | reverse complement strand
CCTCTCTGGTGTCCTGCCCCAGAGCTGATCCGCTTTTCTGAGGAAAGATTTTCCTCGTGTCCATCACCAAGCCAGTAGTAGCGCCTGTGCAAGCAGGTCTGGACGCCATCCAACATCCCTCAAAGTTACATATGTTTCTTATAACTAGTGAGTCCTTGAGCCTGGATAGAAACCACCTTGATTCTTCACCACAGGAAGAAACCTGTCCGGTCTCGGCCAGCAGAGACGATGAGGGAGGTTTTATAGTGTTGCCCTACTGCACGAGCAGCGCAGTGACAGTCATGAAGACAGAACTACTCTTCTTGTTCCCCTCGCCACTGCAGGCATTTCTCTCGCAGCTGACTGGAAAGTAATCAATGGGACATCGGTGACTCACAGGGTGAGACTGACAGCTAACCAGGCAAAATCCGGCTCGTGCCTGGAGAACTTGCATGTATCTGGGCTTCAGGTACGCCGTGAGACAGTAAATAACTCCTGCTAGTAGCCCCTAACACTGCTGTTCATTTGGTCTCACGAAAGAAAAGACAGGGAGAAAGTGAATCTCATTCTTCTCATTGGTTAAAACTACTTTGTAAAACACACACACACACAGAGACACACACAGACACACAGCACACACACACACACAGAGACACACACAGACACACAGCACACACACACACAGACACATACAGACACACATACAGATACACAGACACGCAGAGACACACAGACACACACACAGAGCACACACAAACACACACAGACACACACAGACACAGCACACACACACACAGACACACACAAACACACACAAACACACACAGACACACACAGAGACACACACACACACACACACACACACACACTCTCATGTGCCTGTGTGCTGCTCCTGCTGTCTTCAGTCCTCACGAATCTGCTGATTTCATTGGCCTCTGGTGCTGCCTGCTGGGCTGCCAAAGTGACAAGAATGAGGTATCCTGCTGCCAAAGTGCATGACCAGAGACATCTGCTTCCTCTTTTCTGTTCACTTAGATGTTTCTCAGTTCTTTTTGTCACATTCTGCAAGTCAGTCTAATAATCACCTTATTATTTGTTTAAACCTGATATTGTGAGCAATGTGAAGGCAATGCCAGTGTCCATGATGCTATAGTGACACCATCACTGATGGCGCTGATATTCTCAGTCAACATTCAAACAAGCATCAGCTCAATAATTGCCTTCTTCAATGAACAAACCAAGCTTTCAAAACCTTCAGGCTCTCCAGTGATCTTTTATGGATCAATTGACAAAAGGCGACCTACAACATGAGCCAGCAGAAAATTCATTCTTCAGAGCTAGCAGGTCAGTCCAGAGTTTCTGTGTTTCTCTACTGTCAGAAAATACCTGGACTTGTGCTAGTGAAACTTTTCTTTCCCTTCTTTCACTTTTGAACTATGCACTTGTAGGGAAAGTGGTGGACTGTGAACCAGACCTCCATTGTAACTCAAGGCAGAGTCAATTTGATTTCCCATGACACATTATATATGCCATCCTTCAAATTTGTCTAGCAATAGCAAAAGAAGTGACAGCATAGAGTTCAGTAAAAACATCCAAGAGTTAGGAAATGTCTAACACATTTTTCCATAGGTCCACACCATTAATGCCTGCTATGTTTTATGTGAATCCTATAAATTTTTTTTCCATGGGACGACTGTCTTTCTTGATCTCAACATGTCCCTGGAAGTAGAACCAGGCTTTGTGATTAAAGAAGGCCCTGTTGCTGGAAGGGATTATTCAGACTCTGCACCACTCAAGTGTGCAATGATGTGTGAAAGGGTAAATATAGACTTATAGATCCAAGCGGGTAACCGCACACCTATTTTTGGCAAAGAGGTAAGGCATCCTAATGAACCTGTGATCGAGGAAAGAGAAATATAGGCCTTCCAAGAGAAGCAAAAATGAGCATGTGTTTATGCAAGGTCTGTCTGTTCACACTGCACGTCTGCCTTCTCCAGCTTTTCACCATTGCAATGTACACTCCAGCTCAACCTGTAAGAAGTCCTTGAAGGTCTCTCTTTTCCAGTCACACCATAGTCTGCTCCGACCTCATCATGTCGTGATGTTCTTTTTTGGCAAAGTTATTTTTTAGTCTTTTTCTCCCTACAAAAAATTACTGCTTGACTATAATGCTTTGCTACACATGAATACTGCGGTCTATCCATCATGCCTAATGACTTGTAAGTCTGATTTTAATCAAACTTGGAAGTTGGAAGAGATTGTAAACATCTAAAAGACCTGCTGAAACAAGACATAAGGGTACAACAGAGTGAAAGTTCATTGGTAATGTGGCAAGATGTTTGTAGTTAGGCATTAAAGTATGAGGAGGAAGAAGAAAGTTATAAGCCCCATGTTCTTAGAAGAAAAGCAAAGTTCTCAAGGAGCGTGGCAGAATCCCGGAAAGGATGTGAATATCAATCAGATGTGAGGTTCTCAGTCAGGCAGTTCATGGAAATCTTTCCAGGTCTGTGCTGGGGTCAGTATTTTAGCCAGAGCAGCAGTACTGTGTATTTCCACTGGGCAACCACTCCTCAGCTGTAGAGCAGTGTGTAGTCACCACCAGCACTGCAGAGATGTATCCACATGAAAATGCAGTGCCCCACAGCAAAACGTGGCCCATCTGGTGTGTGGTCTTGTGGAGTTGAATGTGGCTGGGACAGTGCAGGTGCGATAGCTATTCTAGCACTTCTGAGTCAAACCTCACAAGCCCCTTTCTGGTCAGGGAGGGCACATGCTGCTGCCCCACAGCAGCTCTCCTGTCTGCTTATTCCAAGATCAGCATACATCATGTCAGCTTCTCCAGGAAGAGTGGGAGTTTGGGCTTGTGACTCTGTTGTTCAGCATGGTTGTGGCAGCCCTGAGCATCTCTGGGACAAGAGCAGGCCCCACATGTGTGAGCAGACCTGGATTGTGCTAGAATGAAGCCCACAGCCCAGGGTCACTCACAAGACAGAAAAATATGCAGTGCACATCCCCAGCGCATGAAAGTGGTCCCTGGGATGAGCACAGCTTGGGCAAGAAGGAGGCAAGAGGAGAGGTCAGAAGGTATTGACAGGATTTAGGGCCCAGCCAGATGGAGAAGGCTTTTTCAGAGTGGTGGGTGGCAGTAGAGCCATGCACCCTGTGGTGCGTGGCGGTCCGTGCCAGGGTACTCTGGGTCGCAGCAGGTGTCCTCTGCTGGCACTGGAAAATCCAGCACAGCTCTCTCCATAGAAACGCTGCTTCCAGGGATGCCAGCTTGACAGAAATATGCTTTCTCCCCAGTGGTGTACACACCCTTTTTGACATCTTTGTTTCTCAGATTTACAGGACCTATTTAATTGGTCTGATAGCTTTCCATAAGGTATAGCTTTCCTTAGTATGAAAACTGCAGTAACCCAGATTAATGACATTGGGAATGTGGGCTTTCTTTATTTCAGAGTGTGCTTGCAGCCCAGAAAGCCAATTGTATCCTGGGCTGCATAAAAAGAATTGTAGCCAACAGGTTGAGGGAGGTGGTTCTACTATGCTCTGTCGAGACTTCAGCTGGAGTGCTGTGTCCAGCTCTGGGGTCCCCAAAAGAAGAAAGACGTATTTAGAGTGTAGTTCTGAGGAAGCCATTAAAGATCAGAGTGCTGAAGCACCTCTCTTATGAAGACAGACACAGAGTGTTGGGCTTGTTCAGCCTGGAGAAGAGAAGGCTCTAGGGAGAGCTTGGAGTACCCTTTCGATAGTTAAAGGGGGCTTTATAAGAAAGGTGGAGGCTTNGGGGCTTTTTTTTTTTTTTTTTTTTTGATCAGAGCCTATAATAACAGGAGAAGGGACAAGGCATTCAAACTGAGCATAGATTTAGACTGTATATGAGGAATTTTTTTTTCCAGTGAGGGTGATGAAACACTGTAACAAGTTACCCAGAGAAATTGTGGATGCCCTATTTGTGAAAATGCTCAAGGCTAGCTTGTATGGGACTTGGACCAACCTGGTCAAGTGGAAGTTCTCCCTCTTCATGCCTGGGGGTTGGACTAGATAATCTTTTATAGGTCCCTTTCAGCTCAAATAATTCTATACTTTTTCTTCTATTGCTCTTTTCAAGGCCTGCAGAAGCCTAGGGATATCCCCAGTGCCTGCCCCTCACTTACTGACTCTGGGACATGCTGTGTGGACGGGCTGGAGGCATCCCTGGAGGCACATTCCTGTGTTTTTTCCTAGTGCAGTGCAGAGCAGTGCGCTCCTGCAGGGCAGGGCTCTGAGACACGGGCATGGCTCTCTGCTGCCTGCAGGTCACCCTGCTGGGGGACATCAGTGCCACAGCACAGCCTCCTGCTCCCGGGATCCTGCTCCACGAGCTCCCTGCTCACTCCTGTGTCTGCTGAGGAGCTCTTCTGCCAAGGCGCTGGTTTAGGAGGAGGATTGGGAAGGGCTGACTTCATCTGGAGGGACAGGTAGCAGCAAAGGAACAAGCAAAGAGAGGCAGAAAGCTCTGGAGATGCAGTCGCAACATCCAGCTGCCTTTTGCTGAGAGTCCAGAGGGGTCAAATCAGGAGCAGCACTGTCTCCATGGGAAGAAGTTTCATGAGAGACCAGGCCACAAGCTTTGTCTACAATTTGCAATGATCATTACTTGAAATAAAGACTTGAACGAAGAAACTTGAATCATCTTACAAACCTGGAAGTCCTTTTGCACAGTTCTGCTGCCACAATTGAACTGTCTTTGTGGGGTGGTTTTGCACAGTGCAGCAATTTGGGAAGAGCCCCAAGCAGCCCTGATACAGAGAGTGTTGACACAGACCAGCTCCTAATTCTAATCTCCTTGCCTCCTGAATGCTGCCTGGTCCTGTTATGGACTGAGGGTGTCCCATAGTTGTGACAGGAAAACACATGAGCTTGTACCTCCTTACCCAGCGCCTTTCCCCCTTTCCTCCCAGTCGTATCCCGTCTGTAAAGTCTGCATCTTTTCAACCACATGGTGCTAAGCTGTGCCCTATGGCTCAGGCCCCATTTTGTGTGCTTGCCTCAGAAGTGAAGTGACAATAATCTTCTGCACGAGGCATAGTGTCAGGCCTGCCAGAGCAAAGGGAGGTGCCTGCAAAGCTTTGATTGTGTGTAGGTTGAGGAAAACAAGGGGAAAAATAGCTTCCTCTGCAGAGAAGCTCATCACCAGGCAAGAAGATATGGTATATGTGTGCAGCTGCATTTATCTAAGTGAAGAAAAACTTCCACCATTTCTTAGTTTCAGTCTTTGATAGCTTTTAATCTGAAAGTTTTCTTTGTCTGTTTTGGGGTTTTGGTGTCACACACAGCCTTTTCTATTCACTAGAATAAGGTTAAATGGGCTTGCCAAAATCTGGCTCCAAAGCCAGCTTGCATTTGGTTACTGCTGCACATTCCCAGTTCCTTTCTCATCTTCTGTTGGTTTGGGTGGTTCCTGCTGTAGTGCCTAATATGCAGCCTGATTATTTGTCAAAGAAATTCAACATACAAATCACACAAATCCATTTGTTATAAGGGTGCTCAGCCTTTGTGCCTATCAGCAGTGCATTTCTTCTCTATGCACTGCTTTGTCTCCCTGGACAGACAGCAGCGGGAATAAAATCTGTCCAAGGTGCCAGAACCTGGCTGGACCCTTGGACAGTGTATTTTCTGGAGGAGAATCTGAGGTGGCAGTTATGCTCGAAGGTAGGGGTTTTTGCCGCTGTTGAGCTGATTTTACCTGACAGTTCCTGAAGGAAAAACTGCATTAGCATCTGGCTACTTAGGAGTAAACTGCTTTCAGTACTTCTAGCTCTGCTCTGATCCACCAGTACACGTCTAGACAATCACAGAGTGAAAAACAGGGCTTCTGTGAGGAGAGGTAACAGAGGATATCCTGTCTCAGTGCAAATGAAATATCTCAGAGACTACCAAGTTCTTTCTACAACTTCTCAGAGAAATGAAAGCAGAGGCTGCAGGAATGTGTTCCAAGAAACAGAATGGGTTTCATTGAGGGTGATGGTGCCCTTCTGTTCAGTGGTATTTGTTGTCACTCCCTCCTGGTGTTAATTCATACATACCCAAGTAGTAAATAGGTCATTTGGAAAAAATCACACCTGCACAGTAGGTGGGCTCTGAAGTCAGAAGTAGCAGGCAACATCAAGGACACACATTTCTGGTCTTAGTGTCGATGTGTAAACCTTCATCTTCCTTCTCTGTCAACTTAACTAATGGAGAACTGCTGAGCAGTTTGTGTGCCTACACATTCACTGGATAAACAGAACACTAGAGACCATTTTATTCCCTGGGTTTTTTTGGTTTTTTTTTTCTTCAGAAGGATGTTGCACCTGCAGATGGGTAGGAAAAATTGGAGACATATGAATGTTTACCAGTGGCAATGTGGAAAGGTGACTGAGCATGACTAGGTGACCCTGCTCCCAAAGACCTATGCAAATGCAGCATCACAGAACAGCATCCCCTTAAAATGCAAGGAGAAAAAGAAAGACTTCCCCAATTCTCTTACACTGTGTACCTTATTACATCAATTCACTATGGGGTATCTTCAGGGACTTTAGCAGTTGGCAGACTGGGAAGACCAGGCCTCTCCTGCAAAAGTCAAGGGACCTCCTCCACAAAAACTCACCAAGAGCAGCTGTCACTTTGAAAGGGGGAGCTGGCATATGTGCTACTCTTTTTTCTCCAGCGTGGTGCTAAATGCAGGGTGGTGACAGCATTCAGTCCCACACAAAACAGAATTAGCAGTACTGTTCTGAGAAGGTATAAAAAACTGGGGCCCAGTACAGATTTATTCAGTCAGAAACAAACTCCAGGGAAAAAGAGACCAAAAAATCTAATTTTTTTGGTAAATTACAGTGGGTGTGAGTTCCCAGATAAACAAGACTGAACACCAGTATGCTGGGGACAGCATACCTACCACTGCTGCCAGCATCCAGGCTATCTGTGTCAGCTCAGAGCAGGAGGGGACAGTACTGCAGCAGCAAGGGAGCCCTGCCTACCCGGCCCAGTCACACAGCCTCATCCCATCCCTGACAACAGCACTGGGGCTTGGCGTGCCTTGTGCCAAGCATTTACTGGGGAAAAAATAAATCTGTGGTTTTCTGCAGTTTTATCTGCTGCACTCGGGACGTGGTCACCCAGCCCTCCAGTGCGAGCATGTGGAAAAATGCAGGTCAACACCATCCTCAAGCTGCCAAGGAGCTACACCATATTTGCAGGCTGCAGATGCATTTACAGCATATCTTGCAGAACAGAGGTCTAAACAGGCAGTGGCCAGCTCAAGGGAGAAGAGAAGCAGGTGCCCTTGGACCAGGGCAAGTTGCAGCAACTTCCGCCCTTCTGTAAGCTGCAGCGGGGGAAAAAGGTGTGCAATGGATACTCCCTCAAGCTGTTGCACTTCTAGGTCCACTATAGAGCCTCGCTGGACAGGAATCTCTAGTCTTCTCCAGATTCATGCCACCTTGGCTCAGACTGCATCTGGAGAGTGCCAACAGAAGGGTTACTCCATATACTCACAATCTTCAGTCATCTGACGATCAGTTCTCCCATCTGACAATGTCACAGGCTAATTCGTCCATCACAAAAGAAATCATAAACATTACTCACTGCCTGACATACTGCAGCATTTACTCACAGTAATAAAAAGGAATAAGGTGGCCAAATGTGCGGTCTGAATCTAGAAATTGTGGCAAAATTGCTGTGAAGTGGTGATGGCTGGTCCCTTTCCCAGTTACAAAGTGTGATTGCAGATGTTAAGTTTTGGATCCAAGGTATATCCAAAAGCAAACCTCTGGTGGTCATTTGCATCTCTGGTGTTGGGTTTGGGTTTGGGTTTTGTTTGGGTTTTCTTTTCATACAAAGGAGAACAAATTGCTCCTTCTCTCTCTTACTTGTATGGAGACCTCAGAGTGGTCAGAGGAACAAAACAGAGACTGTTATTCTCTCTATAAAAACCATCTAGATGCAGGGAGTGAGTGAGCTAAAGATTAAAATGAGCATGGCACTTGCCCTCTTCTTTTTGCCTTGCCCCTTTGTGCAAGAGGAGGGTAGATGTTGGGCTGTGGTTTGGGCTGCACAAGCAAGGCAGCGCTCTGCTCTCAGGGTACTGCAGTACTTGTGGGACCCCCACATCTGCCAAAGCCCTGGGAGGAGCAGCAGAACAGGAGTTAAAACATCAGTATGGATGCAGAATGTGGGAAGGCCAAATACAGCCATGAAATCCAGGAAGCAGAGTAGATAACAGCAAGGAGCTGGCAAGTGCTGGGTGGAGTGGTGGCAACACCAAGCCACAGCATCAATGAGGCCAGCAGGCAGATGTGGGGCAAGGGTGACATGATGCAATCCCGTCTGGCCAGCTGCCATCTGTGCCCACTCACGTGGAAAGCCTGCAAACAGAGCTGCATCCCCTAGGAAGGGAGAGATGCCATAAGGGCTTATGATGTGACGAGCAGTCCTGGATGAGTGTACGGATGTGGGCCAGTGGGTACCACTGCTGTGGCCCAAGCGCAAAGGCAGGGGCAGTGCTGCAGAGCAGCAGGCCTAAGATTTGTTTCAGAAGTAGAAGTCTCCTTGTTTGTTGCCACTGTCTCCAGTAGAGTTTATATGTCTTGCTGGTGGTGGCACTAGGTCTCCAGCTCCTCAGGCAAACACAGAGCCTTCTCATCTCCCCATCTTATGTCTTGAAGCCTCCTACATCACCATCTTGCTGGTGTAAGTAAGGGAGAAAATGCAGAGCCAGCTGGAGCTCCATAGCCCATGTGAGGGAAGCAGCCACCAGAAAACCTCCTGCCCCACCTGAGGAGGAATTTCTCCACCCACTTCAAGGGGTACAATAGTCAGGATTTTCATTAGGGGTTGCAAGTTTGTGCTTGGCAGAAAAGCTTGAAAAGACAAAAACAGTTTGCAAGAGGTCATTTACCCTTTGTCATGTCTTAGATCATTATATGATCTGTCATATCATTTTAGTCTGCTTTGTGAATGCAGTGGAATTTGAACGCCACTGCATTCAAATTGAATTCCTCAAGCTGAGGAATGAGGAGGAGGAAGAACAAGCCTTCTAACAGCCAACAGCTTTGCTACAGCACCACTGACCTTGCTGCCTCCAGCACAGAGGGGAAGCAAACATTTCCTGCCACCCTCTATCCAAGGGGAGTGATCTGGAGTACACAATGTGTCCCCGCAGCACAGCTCCAGCCTGTTGCTCCTGCACTGCTGCTGGCATGACCAAAGAACCAGGCCGTGCTTGGAAGCAGAAGTGGCACCAGAGGCATCACAATCAGCATTTGGATGTTTTTCTTGGTCATAAAAACTTTGAAGAGGACTTTAAAATCCCAAGATAGCCCTCATCTAGAGCTATGAAGTGTGTTGGTCTGTGAGCAGTTTGCAGGAAGGGTTCTGTGTTTTTCATGTTGATTGTTGGCTAGGACCAGATTTGCCAGATGTGAATCTAAGGACATATATTTGTATGTGCTGGAGACTGACAGCTGCTTGTCCCATGGACCCAACCTGCTGGTAGCAGGATTCTTCAGGGCTCACCCAACAAACCTTGTGCACGGTGAGGCTTGGTCAAGTACATGTCCCACTGAGATGGAGGTGTCCCACCTCTCTGCTGGTTTGAGTTGTTCGCCCTTTGGGGTAAGGCTTCTTTCCTGACTCTGACCTGATCATCTCAAGGCTGCAGTTTGTGACGATTGCTTTTTATTCTGTCATCTGGCACCACCAAAAAGAGATTGGCTCCATCAGCTTTCCTTCCAGCAGTTCTGGCTACTATCAGGTCCCCCTTGGCCTCTCTTGTACTCAACTAAACAAGACTAACAGGACCCCATGTGCCTTGGGAACAACTGCTAATGCAGTCAAATATTTACTTTAGTTGAGGGGTTTCCAAAGTGGAATAATAATGAAAGCCAAAGGTTATTGAACTGTGCAAACTCCGTGAAGAGGGAATATAAAACATGTGTGCAGCTGCCTCAGCTGAGTGGAGGAATGATTCTGCGAGGGGAACCCTGAGCTGGTTACGTTGCCACTTCCCAAAACCCAGTCACAGCCCTGCTGAGTTGTGTGAACAGACCTCCAATAGGAGGATGCAAGCAGCCTCTGGCAGGGCTCTGGCTATGAGGGATGCTCAAGCTGTCCCCTTTTGTCTCAGACAAACAGAGCCAGTGTGTATCTTCCTCTGGGGAAAAAGCACCCTAAGCACGGTGGTAGTCAGATCCTCAGCAAGTGCAAACACGTTTGCTCGTGTATCTAGAGCTCTGCCAGCCTGCTGGTGGTTTTTGTATGGCACCAACCCCCTGCTCACCCCTTGCACACATGATACTCCCATCTGCTTCTATGGGGAAGGTAACTCTCTGTCCCTTCTGGCCGAGACCTCATTTCAGCAAGTCTGACCCAAAGAAATTCTTAGTCAACATTGTCTTACACTGACTTTATGACCAGTGCTCCTCTTTTCCATCCTTCACCTTTCACCAATTGATTTTTTTTCACCAAGAGAAAGTGGGGACAGATGTAGAATATAAAGCTTCTGAGAAAGAGCAAATAAGAATGCTCACCCTGATGTAGAGGGTCCACTCTTGCAGACAAAGCAGCTGGGATATTCTGGGGTCATGATACTTGTTGAAAAGGCAGTGTTTCTTGCCACTGAAGATCATCTCCAGCCCTTCTGTCCCCTCCCTGCTCTGTGTGCCACCTCTGTGTATATAATCTGAGTATCCATGCACACAGCCCCTTTCCAACACATTGAATCTTATGAGAAAAGTAATTTTGCACTGTCAATCTCAGCTGCAGCCAAGGCGGTGATTTGAGTAAGGTATTAAGCCACCTCTGACTATGTGGCTCCTCTGAGCATAGGCAGTGACTGCACCTGCAGCTCCCTGCCCCCAGGCAGCTGAATTTTGTACCCTCGAGACCCTCTTCACCCCCAACCTGTCCCATCCCACCCAGTGACTGTGTGGGCTTGCTGCAGAGTGGTGACAGGACTCCTGTTGTGTTTGGGATCCTGACCAGTGTGTCAGGCAGCTGAGTGTCCACCTGGCTGGGTCTCATGGGATAATGCCTTGCTGCCACCACCCAAATGAGCCTGAATTTCCTGGCTTTTATATGTCTAGTCTCACAACTCAAGTGGAGATACCTGTCACATATGATGAACAGCAGCTGCAAAGCTGAAGGGATGGATTGGGTGGGATACATTCACAAGTAGCTGTCTGGGGTAAGGAGAGAAGAGCAGCATTGCCCAAGCCTGATGTGTTGGCTTTGCGTGGTCTGGTATTTGGTAGCAGGGAGGGCCACAGAGCTGGTTTCTGTGAGAAGCTGCTGGAAGCTTCCACCGTGTCCAGCAGAGCCAGTCCCTGATGGCTCTGAGGATGGACATGCCACTGGGCAAGGCTGGGTCAATGAGAGATGTTGGTAATGCCTCTGTGATAACAGATTTGATAAGAAAATCAAAACAAATTAGTGTTAATACCATTAATGGCAGTGTTAATTCCAGCCTGAGAAAAGGATGAGGTGAGAACATGTGAGAAGAACAACTCTGCAGACACCAAGATCAGTGGAGAAGGAGGGGCAGGAGGTGCTCCAGCCACTGGAGCAGAGAGTCCCCCTGCCGCCCATGGGGGATCCATGGGGGATGCAGAGATCCACCCACAGCCCATGGGGATCCATGGGGATGCAGAGATCCACCCACAGCCCATGGAGGAGCCCCATGCTGGAGCAGGTGGATGCCTAGAGGAGGCTGTGAGCCAGTGTGAGACCCAGTGGAGAGAGGGGGCCCTGCTTCCAGGCTGGAGCAGCCTGCCCTTGGAGGACTGCACCCCATGGAAGAGTGACCCACACCACAGCAGTTTTGGAAGGACTGCTGCTCCTGAGATTTGGAGCCACACTGGAGAAGTTCATGGAGAACTGCCTCCTGTGGGACGGACCACACTGCCTCACAGGGAGCCAACTTTCGCCCTGTGCAGCTGTAGAAGACCTCAGGTGATGAACTGACCAAAGACCCATGCCATGTCTCCCTGTATTGTGGGTGGGAAGGAGGGAAGAGCTGTGGGAGAAGAAAAGGTGTTTTTAAGGGTTTACCTTACTTCTCATTAGCCTTCTCTGATTTTGTTAGTAAGAAATTCACTTTGTGCCTCTAAGCCGAGCCTCTTTTGCCCTTGGAGTGTTTTCTGCCCGTCCTTATTTCAGCTCATGAAGCCTTCNCAGCAGTTTTGGAAGGACTGCTGCTCCTGAGATTTGGAGCCACACTGGAGAAGTTCATGGAGAACTGCCTCCTGTGGGACGGACCACACTGCCTCACAGGGAGCCAACTTTCGCCCTGTGCAGCTGTAGAAGACCTCAGGTGATGAACTGACCAAAGACCCATGCCATGTCTCCCTGTATTGTGGGTGGGAAGGAGGGAAGAGCTGTGGGAGAAGAAAAGGTGTTTTTAAGGGTTTACCTTACTTCTCATTAGCCTTCTCTGATTTTGTTAGTAAGAAATTCACTTTGTGCCTCTAAGCCGAGCCTCTTTTGCCCTTGGAGTGTTTTCTGCCCGTCCTTATTTCAGCTCATGAAGCCTTCATTTAATTTTTCTCTCCTCTCCCCATCTGTAGCAGGGGAGGGTGAGCAAGTGATTTCCATGGCTTCCTGGCATTGGGCCAGTGTCAAGCCACAACAGCTGACTACAGGTGCAAAGGGATTGTAAAGCAGCTTCCACTGCTTCTACCTGAAGCTGTCAAGTGGGAAGCTTCAGGGGAAAGTTTATCTTAATGTGTGAGAGTGCCTAAGTGATCCCTTAGGGTGTACAGTCCAGCTGCTCCCAGCAGGAACAAAACACCACTTTTCCCAGTGTTCTTGAGATAAGGCTGTGCCCTCCCCTATAAAGGCAGCCACGAGCAGAGCGAGGTGCATGAGCAGGTTTGCCTGGACTGACCATGCCTGGGAGAGAGCTGCTGCTGCTGCTGGCAGCAATGGTGACTCTTGCTGCTGCCAGAGGTAAATCTGCTGTGCTGCTAGAGGCTGGTTTATCAGTGGTGGGTTGGGAATGACAGACAGATAACGGGATGGAGGGAAATGCTGGGCAGAAGTTCTGGTTTGGAGAGGAGGCGAGCTTAGGGCAAACAAACAGTAGCAGCATGGTGAGGAAGAAGCACGGTGGAGCAAACACACCGTGCCTTTTTTATTTAGTTTGTGGCAAGTGTTACACAAATGTATTGTGCTTGGGAGTGGTCTGGGAGAGGGGAGACCCCGCAATGTGAGCAGGAACCAGGCCCCGGGAGGACGGCATGAACACTGCAGTAACAGCTGCTGCAGTTCCTGCCTGCATGAAAACTGTCAAGTCTTTGCAAGAACAGTATGTGCTCAGCATATTTACGTTTGTAGGTGCTGGGAAGCCATTGCTACCTACATGCAGGTAGTGGTGGTCCTGCAGCTGCCTGTGTGGGAGCCTTCATGCTCCCAGGACATCAGTGCACTGCACAGGTGGGCTGTGAACTGTTGCTACTGCTCTGCTTGCTTGAGAAAAAGAACCCACCAAATGCCACTCTCCCTAGAGGTGGCAGCTGTCCAGCTGTGCAATATCACCAAGCCTCATCCCTCTGGGGATACCCCATACTGTAAGCTGCATTGCATGGCTTCCCATTTCCCAAGATATATTGGATGCTCCATGGAGCTTCTGACGCAGAAATTGTGAGAGAGGACTGTTGGGAGAGGATATAGGAGGTGGGAGCAGCCATCCACAGCTTTGTCCCATTCAGCTCAGCTGTGGATGGAAGCTGTGTACTGTGCTGCTGGCAGGGAGGGGTGGGAGTGGCACACAGCAGCAAACTGATCCCCCCCTCATGAAACCCACAGAGCTGATTCAGTCCTGAGGGGGCTCTGCACAACACTGCCTTCCCTTTGGTTTGGATGTGATCCTCTGTCAATATCTCGTGCTTCTGCCATCAGGCACAGGTGTGCCAAGCTCATGGTCTCTGCTCTGTTTCAGGGGCAGAGCTGAATGAAGGAAGTGGTTTGGGGAAGGTAAGAGGCTTCTGGTTTTCTTTGTTTATGGCTTGAGATGGGTATGCCTGGTGTGCCTGGGAGAAAGACTGTTCCCAGCAATCATCCCCAGCCTCATGGCAACCAAACCCACACCAAAGCCCAGGTGAGGCATCCCAGTGATGCATTCAGCACCTCCTGCTCCAAAACAGAGGGAACCGGGTTGCCAGTGGCACTTGCTCCTGCCTGAGTGTTCTGGGGGAAGAAATGGGTGCTGCTGACACTGAAATGTGCATTGTGGTTCCTCCTTTCCAGCCGGTGTGTGAAGACCTGGTTGATGTGCAAGCCTGCCCCCTCCTGTATTTGCCCATCTGTGGGACCGACGGGAATACCTATGCCAATGAATGCCAGCTCTGTGTGGAAAAAATGTAGGCTCATGCCCTTGGCAGGGACCTCTTGAGTCTAATTTTGGCTGTCTGAAACTGGGTGCTTGTGAAGTATGGCCATTCAAGCTCCCCAGAGCCTGGGACAAGCCATGGCAGGCTGCACTTGCACAGCAAATAACACAAACCCTGTGCTGGGCTGCAGGAGCGGGAGCATGACCAGCTTATCAAGTAAAGTGCAGGGAAGTGCAGGGGAGCTGTGCCCAGCTAGCCTGAGGAAGGGGATGCCTGGGAGTATCCAGCAGCAGCCTACAGTTGCAGATGGGATGGAGTGACTTGGTGCAGTAGTCTTTGTGCAGGCAATACAACATAGGGCAACAGCCACAAACAGCAGCTCCAAGAGGGTGCAAATTTGACACATGCACCAGGTCAAATTGGTGGTGTGCCACAGAGATGTGTGAGGGGTGGTCTCCATTCTTGGGTGTGGTGGTTGGGGCTCAGATAGGGCCAATGGCCACCACAACCTCACGCTAGGGACAGCCCTGTGGGAGCGGGTTGTGCTGCAGATGCACCACCAGTGCCACAGGCCCTGGGAGAGCACATCCATGAGCCAGGATGTTGCAGTAACGTCAGCTCTTTAGACAGGAAAATGAGCCGGTCAGTTTTGTAATAGCAGCTCCATTCCATTTGATGGAATGCAGCCAAAGTGTAACTCACAGAATGTTTGGGCTTTTTTTGATCTCTTACTCTTTTCTCCTGTATTACTCTAGGAAAACCAGGCAAGACATACGGATTTTGAAAGATGGGGAGTGTCAAGATACCTGAGCTTTCTGATTGCTTTCCTGAGCCTAAAAACGAGTGATTAATTGATCCTGTGTGCTCTGTGCCAATTGCACACTTAAGCTAGCTATGGTGAATAATAAAATGACATGCACGATCTTATTTCAACAGCATTTTTTTTTATACATGGCTGGGGGAAAACAGTGTAAGCCAGTTCCCACCAAGGGCTACTAAAAGTGCACAGTCAAAACAGTGATTTCAGATCCACATAACAAACTGGGGTGCTCTGCATAGGGTATTAGCTCACCCGCACTCCTGCAGGAAAGGCTGTGGGGGATAGCAAGAAATGCACCAGTCCTGATGAAGAAGATGCTGAACAAGCAGAGTTTTTTTTTTCTGTAGGAGGCAATTTAGGGAAGGGAAAATAAAGTTTCTCTGGCATGGGAGAAGATGACTCCCTGGCTCCCTAGTAAACTGCTTCACAGGTTCCAGAGCTGATGTAAATTGAAAATATTAACATCTGCACTTCACAGATGTTATTCTGTTTTTTTATGTAAGGCCCTTTCATAGAGCAATCAGCTGAGATAACACATGGGAGCCTGGAAAGAGCCTGAGCAGGGATGGTGAACACCAGGGGTCCCAGATGTCTGCTCTCACACTTGAGAAAAACCCCACACTGAAGAATTTTCAGGTCTAGGTTGCTCCTTGTGTCAGGGCCATCTTTGAGATTGTGGCAGGGCTCAGTCACTGGCAAAGGTAATAGTGTCAGTCTACATCAGCAGTCTTTGGGCCTTCCTCTGCTCTTTCATCTCCTGCTTCTAGCACATGGACACAACTCAGCTTTTACAAAATACCTGCAACAAGGCCATGCAACTTGGGCAGGCAAGGGGCCCCCTTTGCTTACAGTGGCAGGGATCAGAGGGCTAATGCAGGACTTGCCTCCTTAGCTCATTTCAGTCCTGCACCAGATCTTGTATTTGTACAGAATTACCAGCTGAAATTTCCGATCAGCTTTGAAGAGTGCTTGAGGGTGAATTGAAACCTTCCAAGGATAGGTCTGTGCTTACCCACAGGAGATCATGTTGCTCTAACTTGCTACTATACCAGTATCCCATACAGCTCTCATTTGCAGGCATCTGAGTAGGAGTCCAGGGTCCACCATGCGATCAAGTAAGCTCCCCAAAGTCAGTGACCATCCTCAGAGTCTGGGAGATATGCCAGTGTCTGCTATGACTATTGTGCTTGGTCAGCTGGAATCCACCCCTCACCCAGTTCTGCACCTTCCTGGAGCCACCAGGTGGGACACCCATAGGGCCACGATGCACAACAAAGCCATTGCTGACAGACTTAATGCTGCAGCTGGAAATAGTATTGAGGAGCATAAAACAGCTGTGCTCAGTCAGATGGATTGTATCCACTATTTTCTGTCCCAGGGGCAGCTGTGGTCATCAAAAACTTTATTCTCCTTAGAAAGTTCTCTCCCAGGCTGAAAAATCTGAGCCTGGTTGCTCAGGGCTGTCCAGAGCTTTGCTTTTCCCTGTTTCCCTTTCCCGGACCCTTTCCACTTCTGCAGAGGCAGGGACACCTGTCCAAGGCTGCTGCTATTACCTGTTGATTTGTTCCAAGACTCTACAAGCCTGTTTGTCCCCTTCCAGTCCCCAAATAGCATGGAAGAGGTGGTCTGGCTGTGTGGTACTCTCTGTGTTGCCAGTTCTTCTCTACAGACCTTGTTATGTCCCCTGCACCACAGGGAAAGGCTTTGGTAGGGTTATGAACCCCAAAACATATCCACGGGGAAGAACACAAATGCATTGCTCACTTCTGTCCTGAGGTTTTCTGCTCCTTCTGCTGCCAACTCAGCCACAGGCGGGATTTATTTGGGCAGCTCTCTCCCAGTTTTCTTCCGGGGCTGAGGGGAAGGTTATGCCCAGCTTAGCATAACTAAGGGCTCATTCTCCCCTGAGGGGAGCAAGTGTCACCAGCATCTCAGCCCCATGCCATGGCTCGAGCTGCACTGGCAGAGCGGCTGCAGCCCAAGAGCGTGTGTGTGCTGTGTATGCCCTGAGAGCCACGACTGTTTATGTGCAGAGGCTAGGAAAAAACAACACAGACCATCCAGAAGCTCTTCTGAAGAGGGAAACCACATGCCTCCAGCACAAAGTGGAGTGTTTATTCAGAAACTGCAGAACTAAGGCACAGACTAATAGGCCAGACCTGCAAGGTCAGAGCATGAGCAACCACAGGATAGGGTCAGTGTTGATTATACACACAGCAAATTCAGACATACTCATCCTCCCAGGGACTTGTGGATTCGGCTGTTTATTTCACATGGCTCAAAAGCAAGTGGCAGACCAAGGGGACACTGAAAGCTGTGATTGAACACTACCACAGACCTCAGGGCCTGTGCAAGACCAGCCTGATGCAGAGAGCCTGACTCTGAAGCCCAACAGATCTGTGTCTGGCAAGGTCAGGTGAGACTCAGGATGCAGCTGGTGAACAGCAAGATGCCTGCAATGCCCTGATCTGTGCCAGAGAGTATGCATATGAGTTTGCACTTTTGCATACATTTTTTCTATTCAATTCTATTGAATAGAAAAAAAATTCTATTCAATTCTATTATTTCTGTTCAATTTATCTGTCTATTTCTCATCTTTCATCAAGGCAGGGAAAGAAAGGGATTATCTGCTTTCACAGGCACCATAGTTTGTCACACAGAGCAGTGAGTAGTCTTGCTCCCAGAGCAGTGTGTTGCAGCCAGGCAAGTTTTTCTCAAGTCAGGGAGTGAAGGACAAGCCTGCGAGTTGGTTCTCTGTCACTGTCCTGTGAGACAGAACTGGAAGAAGAGCCCTGACACCCTGTAAGAGTGGCAGCAGCATAGCTCCCCCAGCTGCCCATGTTGACTAGGGCTGCATCCATGACTGCAGGGACGGATATGTAGGTCTCTGGATAGTGCTTTGCAGTAGCCTTGCCAGATAGGGGGAACAGATACCCTTGGGGCTCACAAAGACCTTTGACTTACACATAGATCCAAAGCCTGGTGTTGTGTCTACAGTGAAAGCAGTCCCACCAATGGCAGGATCCAGCCCTAGAAGTGTTTGTCCCTTGGACAAAACTTTCCTAGGATATTTGTGTGTTGAAAGCCTTGTAGGAACATGATGGGATGTACCCAATGTTGGTGATGTTCCCTACTGAGGAGCTCCAATGACATTTGAGGAGTCTGTGACACTGGAGATGCTCAGGTTCCTGAATACTCAGTTGACTTCTTCCAGGGCCTCACCTAGGAAACTGGGCACATCAGTGAAAATGGGCCACGGCTAGCTGAACTGAAATGTGGAGAGAAAGGGGAGGGAAGCAACACTTGGCACACTGTAAAGTGTCCAGCTACAACAGTTAATGTAGCCAGGACTGGCCAGAAAATTCAACACATTTGCACACATTTCTCTGCAGCAAAGGGGGTGCAGCTCTGGGCCGCATCTCAGTCCCTGTACTTCAGAGCATAGACTACTTGAAAGTAGGCAGTGGGGCCTGTAATTTCCACATTGCTAAATTACCAAAGTTTTCTGTGGGATACAGAAATTGCTTCCTTGGCATTTAAAGTAATTTACACTCAAGGGACAAGTGTCTTCCAGAGATTTTCTTCCTGAGAGATGCAAGTGCAAGCTCTGTAAGATTTTAAAGTCCATCTATTCCATTAAACACCTCTGAAGAACCTGGGGGCACAAGGACTCTTTCTTTTACAAAAGCTCCCTTTGAGGTCAAAGACGGACAAAATGGAGAAACATTCACAGTACCAGCTCTGCAGTGTCTTATGGCAATGTTTTGCTGAGTCAAGAGTCACTTATCAGCCCTCACCAGGCCTTGGGGTGACTGAGAAGCTGAGTTAGCCACAGCCTGGCCTGAGCACATGCCCAGTTCCCAAGGAGCACTGAAACACGCAGGGATTTCCACCCTTTCTTCCATGCTTCATATAACCTGCAAGCAGCCCAGAATATAGAATCATAGAATTGTTCAGGTTGAAAAAGACCCTTAAGACCATGAAATCCAACCATTAACTGCTATGTCCTGCAGGAAACCATGTCCCTAAGCACCATGTCTATATATCTTTTAAATACCTCCAGGAACAGTGCCCTGGGAAGCCTGACATCCAACCTAAACCTACCCCAGAGCAATTTGAGGTAATTTCCTCTTGTCCTATTGCTTGCTACAAGGGAGAAGAGATGGACCCCTACCAGTTTACAATCTACTATTCAGGAAGCTGTAGAGAACATAAGGTATCTCCTCAGGTTCCTTTTCTTCAAGCTTAACACCCTCAGGTCCCTCAGTCACTCCTAACAGGACTTGTTTTCTAGACTCTTCGCCAGCTTCTTTGCTCTTCTTTGAACATGCTCCAAGCACTTCAGTTTCTCCACCTATGATGGGGCAACCCTGGATGTGTGACTAAACTGGGGAATGAGAGGCTAGAAGGCAGCTCCACGGAAAAGGACCTGGCCTGTAGCAAGTTGAACATGAGTCATCTGTGCCCTGGCAGCCAGGAGGGCCACCTGTGTCCTGGGGTGCATCAGGCACAGCATCACAGCCAGGCAGGGAAGGGGATTGTCCCACTCTGCTCTGCACTGGGGCAGCCTCACCTCGAGTGCTGGGGACAGGTCTGGGTATAAGAAAGATGTTGAGGTCTTAGAAAATTGTCATTGAAGCCATATGAGGAGTGGCTGAGATGACAGAATCTGCTCAGCCTGGAGGAGACTGAGGACAGACCTCACTGCAGTTACAACTTCCTTGTGAGGGGAAGAGGAGGGGCAAGCACTGATCTCTTCTCTGGGGTGACAGTGACAGGACCCAAGGGAATGGCCTGAAGTTATGGCAGGGGAGGTTTAGGTTGGATGTCAGGAAACAGTTTTTAACCCAGAGGGTGGTTGAGCACTGGAACAGGCTCCCCAGGGAAGTGGTCACTGCACCAAGTGTGTCAGAGTTCAAGAAGCATTTGGACAATGCTCTCAGGCTCATGGTGTGATTTCGTGGTGTTCTGTGCAGGAACGGGAGTTGTACTCAATGATCCTGCTGCGTCCTTTCCAGCTCAGCATATTCTGTGGTTCTGTGATAATGTGTTTTTTGTAATGAGGGACACAAAAACAGAAACTATGTTCAAGGTCTGATATGTTTGCCCCTCCAGAAGCAATGTCTTTGCACATTGAAGTATCCTGCCAGGATACAGTTTTCAGATGTCTGTGTGACTGGGGTGTCTCTAGCACTTTGCAGCATCACAGAATGATGGGACATGGACACCCTCACCAGCTTGGGGCATCTTGTCTTCATTTGTGACTGAGCTACAAGAAACTTGGTAGCCTCACATCTCTTTATGCCATCCATGCTCCTGGCCCACCCTCCCATATCAGAGCCTTCCCATATCTGCTCTGCTGCCACCACCCTGTTGCTTTTTTGGGGCTGTTAGACCTACCCCACCTCTCTGGAGGTACCATGTAATCTGCACTGGACACAGGGCAGGAGCCCTGGAGTAGAGTGGTAACTCAGGGGATAAGAAGAATGGCAGCAGAGATGACCACAGACCTCCAAGGTTACACCTTAAGAAATCTACATGCATGGAGTTTCAAGCTCTGGAGCTTCCAGGGACCTAGAGAGAGACCCTGCTGAGAGCACAGCATGTACACTAAAAATAAAAAAAGACTGGCAAAGATTGGAGGCAGCCAGATCTGCTCATCCCTGAGGAGCTGCTTTCCCCAGGGCAAGTCCTCAGACTGCTCAAGGAGGTGGGATCATCCCTGCCATGAAAGTCAATCAGGTCCCAGAGGACTTATCAAGTCCTTCTACCAACTTTGAACCACTTTTGAATTCATGGGGGACAGGGAGGGAAGGGATTAGAGGCACTAGCACACCTAACCAGTTCGTAAGTAGCTGAGTGCCTCATGAAGAAAAGTGCTGAGAGAAGCTGAGTACACTATAAACTGGCTGAAGAGGTATCTCTGGTCTATGAGAGTTGTTACACACAATATAAGCGTGAGTTTTTCTGTGCTATCCTGGCATAAGAAACTATGAAGGCAGTTTTCAGGAGATGCCAAGATTACCCCCTCATCTCACATGCACTGATCTAGGGGCCTGGCCATTCCCACAGAGCAAAGAACAGGCTCTCAGCATTGAAGCCATTGTACCAAGCAGCAGCTTCCCCTTTGCAGTGATTCTGGCCCTGCAGATGGTCCTGCAGAGGCTGCACGAGCCTGCAGGCTGGGCAGGGCTGGGGCTGCAAGGGGCTACCAGCAGCTGCAAACAGCCACTTAAGGAAATCATCCCATGGTGGGCAAGGGAGTGGCTGGGTCTTCCCACTGGTCTTACTGGGGCTGTCCATTGCCATCCTGCTCCATGAGTGAAATGCTCTATTTGTAGTCCTGATCCACCAGGGACTGGTCCAAAGAATCATTAGGAAGTCCTCAAAGTGCACAGCCAGGCTAGCATGGATTTGTTATTGTGTCTGAATCCCAGGAAGGTGGTGCAGCTCTTGGACAGGTAACACGACTGTGACAGTCTCCATCCTTAGCATTTTCCAAAGAATATGACAACACAGCCATCCTGACATTTTGAAGCAGCCAGTCCTGCCATGAGGGGAGCTGAAGGATGTCCCTTCCCACCAGCACTGATAGGATCCTATGTAAACACCTTCAGCAAATGTCCCATTTCAGACCTCTCCAGGAGTCCTTAAGGACTAACAACACATCCCTGAATCTCACTCTGGAAAGCAGCAGTGAGACAGTGCCACATCCTGCCCTGCCATGTCCACTACAAAGGAGAGCTTTTGAGTCACAGTTTAGCAGCAGTGAGTATAATTTCCTATCCGAAGTGGAATTATTTGCAGTATAAAAGCACTAACATGTTTTGCAATCCACACAGTAGATCCTAGACAGAGACTCACACACCTTTGCACTCCGATAAGGAGAATATTATTACCCTCCCAGTGGTCTGGCCAGATAAGAGGTTTGGGGCGGGCAGTCTGCATTTTTTTCAAGCTCTTATTATGCCTCACCAGTATCTCCAGATGCTGTTTCCAGGGAACTAAGCTGCTTTCTAATTAAAACTGCAAAGAGCAATGGAGAGTTTAGGCAAAGACCATACTTCTTCGGACTCTTCCCTGACACCCTCTGCAGACTGTGAGGAGTATGCTGTGCCAGGTAACGATGAGAACATTCCTAACTTGAGTTTTTGGAGAGGAGAGAGCATGGCTTTTGTTAGCAAGTGCTTCTCAGAAGGGAACTAATAATTATTAGTCTATGATTGGGGGTGGAGGATGCACATTTAACTGTGAATACATGTCTTTTTGCAAGTTGTGTTTCAGTCACAAAGGCAGAAGCACATATAAGGTCTTTTCAACTAAAGTCCTTCAGAGAGCATCAGTAGCTTGTCAGTGTGCAGACTGGCAGTACTGCCTCATTGTTTTTATAGCTTGTTTTTTTTTTCTCTTTTCATTTAATTTCTGGTTTTTTGTGTCCTCTCATAAATATTTTTTTCATCAGGATGTGTATGTTTTACTGTGATCTTTCCTGCTTAGTGCTAGCAGGTGACAGCTTTGGAGCTGTTGTGGGAGTGCTTTCTTGGACCAGGTAGAAGTGAATGAGGGGTGTTTTCTTAGAATGGACTGGGAAGGAGACTGATTGCAAGCAGCTAAAATTGCTTTTACAGCTCACAAGACACTTTGAAAGGAAAAGAAAATTACTTTGGCTGCAAGTGGGATATGCAAGGGATTACATACTTCAGTAGCTGAACTGAGGCCCTGTGCAGATCTTGCTACTGCAACTCGTAACCTCATTTTCCCAGGGAGTTCACTGCCTTTTTACATGTGGATGGCAGAGTCATCTCCTGCTGGCTGAGCCCTACTGTCTCTGTTGCTGCCTCATGTCAAGGAACAACCTCACATTTGTCTTGGAGTTATTCTCAACTTCCCTGAACAGTGTTCAGGGCTCTCAGATTTAATTTTAAAGTTGACTCTGCTTTGATGAGGACATTGCAGCATAGACCAACATAAATATTCCTCAAGTTAAACTTCTGTAAGATTATTATTAATTATCAGAAGTGTCTCGTGTAAAAGTCTACTTTGGGCTGAGACTGGCTCCTGCTGTCAGTTTTGCATTGTTCTGTCCTGAAGTACAGTATTTCTTGCATTTAATAAATACCTGGGATAAAAGAGCTATAATCCCAGCTCAGCCTCAAAAGTCTTTCTCACCTTGACACTTCTACTATCTGATCAAAGGAACGACAAAATGACAATTTTTCACTGATCTCACTACTTCAGTGTGAGCCAAGGCTTTTTGTGAAAGGAGCTGGATTTGATTACATCTGGAAGGAGCAGGTCATAGTTTTGCTTTTCCACTTGTGTGGGTTTTGTTAAAACTAAGAAAATCAGTTATTTTGTGATCTCTTCAGTGTACATCTGGGAAGAATTCCCTCTCCCTCAAGGCCTCAGGGCAGAAGTGTTGCTCCCTTTGTCTCCTGCGATTTAGTCTCATGCTGCTTGATTTGAGACAAGTTTTTTTTATCACGTCTTGGAGTCTACACCAGGAATCATCAGGGATTGCTGTCTTTTAGGACAAAGACATAGAGAAGTGAAGTTCAGACCATTTTTTAGGCTGGTCTTTGCCTCGGGAAGCCACCTGGAGCCCTCTGCAGCCAGTGAAATGGACACTGCTTACCTTGGCCAAGGAAGGCATGTCAGAGGGTGACTGGGATCTGGAGAGTGCTCCTCTCTGCTGGTGGCTGTATACAACCTGCACATCCTGCCCAAATAATAAAGCCGGTGTTGGAGCCTTCTCACATCAGTTAGTCTTTCTTCAGCCCTGCCATGGTCTTCCTCACAGCTACAGACCAGCTTGGGGCTGCCTGCGTGGTGTTTGGGACCAATTTTCTAAACCCCAGCAGTTGTCTACTAGCCTTGTCTTGGTTTCTAGCTGGATCACCATCTCCTCACAAGGTGTCAGCCCAGTGCATGTGAGCATCTGTGTGGGTAAGGCTGTGCCATCTGGCTCTTCCTTGCCCCCACAGGGCAAAAGTTGCTTTTTGGAAGGACTGTCTGTTCAGTGGGTCAAGTCTTTCTACTTGGTTGTTAGATAAACATCTTAATTGGCCAGTTCCAGCTGTCTGGGAAAAAGGGTAACAACAGAGCAAACGTGAAGAATTACCTTGCAGTCTGTACTGATGTCTGATCAAAGGCACCACACCCCAGGTCCCTACAGTAGAGGAGTAGGTTGGACATGGGTCACCCCAAGGAATTGTAACTGGAAATCTAGAGTAATTGTCAGGCTAGGAGCCTGGGAGTTTTGGGTGTTGTGTCATCAAATCCAACCCACTAAGGCTGTGCTGGAAGTACAGCACTCAAGTAGTTTCATATCAAGACCCCTTTGGGACAAAAAAAAAGGCATGGCCTCTTGCATCAGTGCTCTAGTACCAGGCAGGGAGGGATCAGAATGTCATGTTAGCACTCACTTTATCCTTGTAGATGTCATCATAACCCGTCGCTTGAGAGACCGGGAGTTGCTCAGGAAAAGAAAAGCAGAAGCCCTGGAGAAAGATTCAGCTCAGTGGGTTCTGAGGTAAATCTTGCTTTTTCTGTCGTACTGCTTTTGTGGTGCACTTAACCTGAGCCTAGACATGGCCTAGCCCCTCCATCTTCACCCAACGACAGAGCCATCAGTCTTCAGTGGGGAAAGGTGACCTGCAGTCAGCAGCTGTGCAAGGTCTACACAGGCACTGGGGGTAGAGATGCATGGGGGGTTAGCAAGAAAATCTCAGTCATAATGTGGAGCTGAGGAAAAATTTGTTGGCCAAGCTCCTGCCCACTGGTGCAGCTGCAGAAGGCTGGTGTGCAAAGCTCAGGAGGGGGGCTGCAGAATCGCAGCTTCTGCTGGGATGAACTGGGTCACTGGCACAACAGGGAGACCCAGCAAAGTTGCCTTAGGGCAGAAGGGAAAGTCCTTTGTCCTAGTCCTAAGTCATCATCCCTGTGAAATCCCCTGGCAGAGACTATAAGAATGAAGAGCAAAAGAGAGTCAGAAGAGCCAAAAGAGGACGGGGCCGTCAGACAGTGGTCAAGGCTGTCCTGGAGTCAGAGCCAGCAGTGGAACCCCAGCCTGACCCACAGGAGAAGGCTGAGCCAGTGCCCTCTGAGCCAGCACTGCCTGAACCAGTGTATCACCAGCAGCCACCTACACTGACCATCCAGAACATGGTCGGTGGGATGCAAGCAGTGGCAACGGAAGGGGAGATGGCAGACAGGAGCCTGGACCCTGCTGGTGAGTTGCCAAAGAGCTGCTGGCCCCATGGTGGCTTGGGGGGCAGTGCAGTGCTGCCTCTCGAGGACTGTCAGCCAAGGGTGCCCACCTTATCCACAACGATCCCACAGCATCTCCAGGGCACAGGTCCCTACCCCACAAAACCTGGGTAGCTGAGAAAGAAGGGGGAGATGGTGGGACTGTGGGGACAGACAGCTCTCTCAAGTCCAGGGGAGTGATAACAAGTCTAGTATTGCCAGTCTTGGGATAGGGTTGTGGACCTGGTCCTTGATAACTCCTTGTCCTAAGAACACTTCTGTGACTGTAGCAAGAGCCCTATTAACACAGAGAGATATCTCTGTGAAGATCTCTTCTCTGTGTAGAGAAGATGTGGTTTTTTGTGGTCAGAGCTGGTCGGGGGAGCCAAAGTTCAGACGTGCTCTGTCCAGAGTCCATCCTGTTTCAGGACTGACACTGGGATGGTGGGAGAGAAAAGTGGGCACTGGGACAAGGAGTGGGTGTCTGCAAGCAACTACACCTTTGAAATCTGCCAGAACTGAGGCATGGAGGGCACTAAGCTGATCTGAATGGCAGGCTGGTGTCTGGACACAGAAAATCCATTTACAGCTACCACAGCAGGAGTTGCTCCCAGATCTGGAGTGGAAAGAGTAGAGTACATTCACTTTAGCAGTCAGTGGGTCAAGCATGCAGGTAGCTTCAAAACCAGGAAAACTTAGGATCTCCTTCAGAGGTAGTAACAATCCTCTAGCCCTCAACTACTGCATTTCCGGCAATATCTGTGCATTGGGGAAGAAAAGGCCCGTTGCTGCAAGGCATGTGGTGTGCCCTTGTGCCATGGAAAATGGCTATTCTGTGTCCTGGGCTCTGGGATGGGTGTCCAGCCTCCAGGTCTAAGGTCTTGAAATGGGCAACCATCAGGGTTGTGGTTATTGACTCTGGCTTTAAACCTATCAGTGCTTTACCTTCTCCAACTCCCCTCCAGAGCCGGGATTGTCCTTGAAAAGTAGGCAATCCACCCTGAGCTACCTAACACCTTCTCCAGGCAATTGCAGGAGACTCGCCATGGGGGCTTTGGCATGGGACAGAGGGGTAATGCATGAGAGCCCCCAGGATGAAATTATCTGTCTCTTAAATGCCTCATAGGTGAAGAGGATGTGCTGAAGCCAGCAGAAGCAGATGTACTAGAAGAGTTGAATACTCCTCTGGAAAATGACCACCAGGATAATGAATACATCCCGCATATTCTGTATTAACTTTCTGATTGTTTTGGGGATATTTTTTACTTTGACTGTTGCCTCACTAGCTAGATAAGTAGGGCACAGTGATTTTGAGCAGCTGCTTTCTTGGGAGTCAAAAAGCCCATACTCCCCTTGTCACTCTGCTTTCTATGCTTCTTCCAGGCTAGAGAGGCAGCCCCTAGGGAGTTGCCTGTGGCTGATGAGCCCCCTGCTCTCTCTGCAAACAGGTTGTTTTACTTGGGCCCATGGAAGGCTTCACGGTGCTCTGCCGCACTACAGTTCAGTCGTACAGTCCAGCATCTATCTGTGTTTCTGAAAGTAATTTCTTATTTGTATAAATTTGAGTGGCAGTGCAAAGCTAACATCCACTGTGATTTTTAGCTGGCTGGAGAAGCCCAGTTTGGGCTTTTTACTGCACTCCATAAACCCCACCACTCTTTGCACTGTTATTTTTAGTCTGAAAGTTATCCTC
Source organism: Rhabdornis inornatus (assembly GCA_013397075.1). NCBI lineage: Eukaryota > Metazoa > Chordata > Aves > Passeriformes > Rhabdornithidae > Rhabdornis > Rhabdornis inornatus. The sequence goes on along the minus strand of VWZS01004467.1, from coordinate 84,179 downwards.
ATAGCCTGTTTTCTTCTGCAATAAACATCTTGCTTTCTTAAAGCTGGAAATATTTTTTGGTTTTAATTTCTGGGCAGCTTCACTCTGACCTTGTAAGACAGACAAAAGGTGGTTAAAAACAGCTGAGTGCATGGGGCTGAAACTTGGCTGAATTATGCACTTTTGTCAGGAAAACACCATTTGGGGCAAAGATGGGAGGCATTCTGCACAGTTATTGTCTTCTTGGCTCCCCAGTCTTCACACAGGATTTCTCCTGAAGCCAGGAGGTAATGGGGCACCCCATGTCTCTCCCCATGTTTTGAGTCTTGTGGTAGTTGTTCTTGTGCATAGCAAGGGAAGAAGCTCTCTTACATTCCTGTAATATCCTGACACAGAGGATCCTCCTCCTCTTGAGGAGTGGAGATCATGTTGCTGCTGTCTGACTTCCCGAGGGCCTGTCTCCCAGAGCATAAGGCTGAAGGCACCCTTGATTTGGGGGATTATTTTATGGCTCTGGAGCCCTCGAGGCTCTGTATCACAGCATGTGTGACATCTAACTGGTGACACCAATAAGAGTCTCTCCAGTGACAAGATGGACACCCGTGACATCCCACCCCTGCTTTGGTCCCAGGGACATCACAGGAGGAGCAAGTGCTTGCCAGCTCTTCAAACAGCCTCCCCATGCTGAAATCCTGGCCTCTACAGATACACTGCCAGAAGCTCTGAAGCACCTGGTGGGTGTCAAAGCAGAAAGCATTCAGCAGCACCATACCAAAGTAAATCCAGCTCCATTCCCCACAGGCAGCTCCTGGAAGGATGGGTTTCCCTACACAAGTATCCTGACACTGTTTTGGTCTCCACAGACCAAAACATGAGGTTTTGCACTCCCCTTGAACCACTGATACCAGTGGCAGCTGAACAAGATCTCTCAGCTTCTGCCATGAACTACTCAAATCTTACCCACAAACCCCAAATATTTCAGGTACAACAAGAGGGCCTTGTGGAAGCCCTGCAGCATGGGAGGAGCTTCTATCTGGGAGATTTGCTCTTAGACTAAGGCACTGAGAGAAGGCAGTTGAGGCTGCACTGCCCTAAAGTGGACCCAGAGTCTGGAGGTCATGTCATGGTTGTGCAATATCACAACAGTAGTGCTGAGGTCCTCATGCAAGGGTGGTGCCTGCACCATGCTGCAGAAAGGCTGGGCTGCCAGGCAGGCCAGGAGACCTTTCTACCCGGTGAAGCCACATACGTGCCATGGCAGAGACCAGCAAGAGCCATGGCCCTTCCCAGCTCTCCAATCCTCTGTAGTGCTGACAGGGAGGGGAAATCAGCCATGCTGCCCACTCCCCATCTGCAGATATTCAGACTCTCCTTCCAGAGCCTAAGGGCTTCCAGAGCCCTTTAGATTCTGGGGAGAAGAAACTTCTGGGAGGCTTTAAACTTATCTTACAGATCACATCAATCAAGGAGGGCACAGAACAACTGCATTACACCTTCTCCATTGTGGAGCACAATGTGTAGGAGGTGGTGAAGGCCTGGCAGAGTGACGTGTCCATGAACATAAGGCAGCACTCACTCTTGAAACACACACGGGCAGCAGTGCTAGTCCATGCACTGGAAAGGCTGGGGGAGCTCCCGGAGGGCAGAGGTGTGCAGGAACCAGAACAAGCACCTCCGTCCATCTCTGGATGGACATGCCTTTGGTGGCTAGGAAGTCCTGGAGTCGTCCCAGGTACTGCACACTCTCTCTCAGAGCTGCTCTTGCTCTGTCTTCTTTGGCAGACAGTAAGAAAGGTCCGCACACAAACAACAAATCTTATCGCTAACTAAACAAGAGAAAGATAAAGCCCTCCTAATCAATACTTTAACTCGCCATGCACTGCTTCTCTCTCTGTTGAGAGGACAGATAACAGAGCTCTTGCTCATACAGATGGGGCTCAGGCATGAAGCTGGACTCATGGTGGTCCATGTGGTCCAGCAGGTTCTGCTGCCTGAATGGAGCTGGGGACAGCCTGGCAAGGGCAGCTGTATCTAGGATAGGGAGGTTGCTGTTTTGCAGGTGTAACAAATCACCTGCTCCCTCTCTTCCCTCCTTCTTGAGTCCAATGCAGATGTCTTTACCCAGGGCCACTGACAGAAAATCCAAAAAAGTAAATTTTCACCCTCTGGGACGACAGCTGCGGTCTGCATCCGACATAGAGGGGAAGTCTGGGGGAGGCCAGAGACCTTTAACTGACTGCAGCCCTCTTACTGGCAAAGAGAAGGATATGGATGCAGGGAAATAGCTTCTGAGCTATGGGGCCAGCATAGGGAGCCAGGTAAGTGCCTGACACAGTGATCCTTGCTGTGCTGTAAAATGGGAAAGCTGCCTGAGGCTCCTCCAGGATGCTCTGACCTGCTCCCCGAGACACGCAGGTGAAGGCACTTTGTAGTACTGTGGTTGTCTCCTCACTAGTGAGATTCAGCAGGATATTTGATAATGCCAACTGGGCTGGAGTGAACATGCTCCTGTGAGCTTTTCTCAGGGGTTCAGGTCCTGTCCCCAGCTCCTGTAGAGCATGGCAGGCCATCCTGCATGCTGACAGTTATGACATGAGAGCTAAGGAGAGGAAACCTAACGTCATATCCTGGAGAACCAGAGTCTCCTCTGTCCATGCTGATTACCTTTCAATATCCTTTCAGGAAACATGCTTCCAGCTCTAGGGGACAAGGGAAATTGTTTGTTTTGTGCACCCTGGCTTCCCACTTCTCAGATTGCTCTTAATATACAGGGTTCCCCACATCTGCTGAAAGTCAAGAGCGATCTGTGGCAGGCTGTTGCTCATGGGTGATGTTTTGAACCAGAAGGATCTTCCTGTCCTTAGCAGAAGAGAAGTTGTAGCTAAGCTTCAGCAGAAATAAGTGGGCAAGCAACTTAGAGCCAGAGGCTACCACAGGTCAGTAAAAGCCATTCTACCCAGTAAGTGCCTGGTCTTGCAGTGATAAGAAAATTTTGCTGATTAATTTACTAATATTGACTTTAACAAGTAAATCCTGAACACAGCAAACACCCACTCCCTCCTTGGCCACCACTTCCTGCTCAGAGCTTGTTAGCTCTGCTCCTTCCCATTCTGTGTTCACTATTTAAATAAATACTTCTCTAATGCTGCCAGGGCCGCCACAGACAGGAGCTGTGTGTCAAGCCAGGCTCCACCACCTGGCCTGACTCTCCTTTTTCACCAGAAAATCATGTACCTGTAGAAAAAAGTGCAGAGAGATTCCTGGAGATCTTGAATCCAACTCCTGCTCAGAGCATGGCTGAGTCTGACCAGACTGCTTTGGGCTTTCTCCTATCAGGTGTTGGCCTTCTCCAAGACATGAGATCATCCCCATCTTGTCCTCATCCTAGGACTGCCCCACTTTCAAGGAAAGAATGTTTTTCCTTTAGGTCACACAAGGCTTTCCCTCAGCACAGCTTTAGCTCCTTGCCTCTTTCTCCATCTTGGTGCACTTCAGAGAAGACCCCAGCTCCATCTTCTCTGAAAGTCCCTTTCAGACTGCAAGTTAGACTCTGTGCTCACCTACCCTCCATGAGAACAACTCTGATTCCTTCAGCCTGTCCTATGTACCAGCTCCCTGCCTTGACAGCCCCAGCTGAGCTCCAATGTAAGAATGACTTTCTTGCTCTGGGTTACCCTCACTGGATCCAGCATTCCTGGTGTGGGGGGAATGGCCATTTGTCTAATGCACCACCTGAAATTCGGAGCATCCAGATGGACCTGGGGTGCTGAGCATGAACTGTGCATGTGTCTTCCTCAGGCAACCCGAGGTTTTCTCTGGCAGGACACAGAAAACACAAAGAAACCAACATGTAGCTTGCGTGGTAAACAGTGTGGTCTGTGCTTTGCATCCTTAATAATGACGCTTTTATCAGCTCTCTCCTCTGCAGACCACCTCCCTTGGAACTCACGAAAGCACCAAAACAGAGCTTGGGTGCAGTATGAATCGCATGCCCCTGGACACATGCCCCCGGCTTGCTGGTCCAAAGGCGGGCACCGCGGGCTGAAGGCGCAGCTGCGGTGTGCTCCTGCGGAGCTCCGCACGGCGCTCTGCGCACGGACGAGCCCGGGCTCGCAGGGACCACAGCCGGGCGATCGATCGCCTTTGGCACCGGCGCTCCGCGCTCCTCGCCGCCCGGCGCGGCCGGCACTGCTCCCCAGCGGCAGCACCGAATAGTTCGGCTTGAAAAGGACCTGAAAGATCATCTCTTTTCCCTCCCCCGACTGTTCACAGACCCTCCAGCCTGGCTTTGAACACTTCCAGGGGTGGGGCATGCACAGCTATTCTGGGCAACCTGTGCATGTGCCTCACCACCCTCACAGGAATTTCTTCCAAATACATGATCTAAATCTACCTTCCTTCACCCTGAAGTCATTACCCTTTGTCCCTAGCACACGGCTCTTGTCAAAAGTCCCTCTCCAGTTTTCCTGTAGGCCTCCTGTAGATGGTGGAAGGTGCTATGAGGTCTCCCCAACTGCGTAAGATCTTCCTGGATCTGAGTTCAGCTCCTGTTGTGGCAGAGAGGTACTATATCTTATATCCACTTAAGGCATGAAACCATTTTCCCTGGTTGCTTCAAGAGGGCTTTTCTTTTGCCTTTGCTCTAGAAGGGAAGGGTGGAAAAAACCTCCATGGAAACAAAATACAAAAGAAATTACCCAAGAAGGAAAACATTAGTTTTTAACAAATGTTTCCTGCATAAAGGTCAAAGCTCTGAATCATCCTCTGCTTCCTCCATGAAAAAGCCACCAACATCAACAATAATACCCAGGATGCACAGCCTCTCACACCATTACAGGGTGGCACTTCTCACTTACGCAGATTTATTCTGTGTGGCCTGATCTGTCTGTAACTCCAGGGCAACACCAGTTGTAACTCCAGGGTCCAAGTCTATTGCAGTGATCAGTCACTCACTGCTGCAGAACTGCAAGCCCATGTTATTCAAGTAAAGGCAGTTTTAGAGAAAACAATGAAAAAAAGAAAAAGAGAAAAAAACCCAGCTAAACAAACAAACAAAAAAACAAACAAAAAACCCCCCAAAAAAACCTAACCACCAAAACAATTTGGGAACTACTGAAAAAGAATACACATACAGAAATATACTCACGTGTACCCAAAGATGGAGAAGGAAGAAATCACCATAAGTATATGCCTCCTGATGAAGAGAAGGAAATCTTCTCTGAAAACATCATGGTCTGCCTGTTGAAGACATCACGATGCTGATACCCTGTAAGTCTGCCTCCTCCACTATTCTTGCAGCCATAAACCTGAGAACACAGGAAGAGTGGCTAGGGAGCCACTATTTAATTGGCCAGTTCTAAGGCTAGCACTCCAGTGAGTCTGATGACAGGCTATGTGCTAAAACATACGGCTGTAGAAGTGATGCAAGCCCTAGGGCATCGTTTGTTAACCTCAGAAGCTGACAGCCTGGATTCATGAGCACCTTTTCCCAAGTGGAAGAGGTCAGCACGAGATGCAGATGGTGTCCTTGCAAGAGCCAGCCATAGGGATAATTGACTCAGAGTGGTTCATGCACCATTCAGGCTGTGTCTCAGTGATCGGACCAAGAGCTCTGGTGCTGATTCCAAAAAAAAAAGGTCAGAATCTGCTCCTTAATCAATTAGGATCCTTTGTATAGTTCACATCCAGACAGCAGCTTTGCAAATTCTTAATTGGCTAATGAATCTTAGCTTCCTGGCATCAGAGAAGGGAATAGCAGTGAACTCAGTAAGATCTTCTGTGCCAGCCCACAGTTAATATTCCTGCCTCCTCTCCATGGCCGTTTTCAGCCAGACATACAGCCCTGAGCGTACAGTAGCCCTATGAGCTTCCTGTCATCAGAAGACGCTAGGATATAGCGTCTTTTCCTCTTAGCCCAAGAAGTGTGGCCAGGGTACTTCATGTTGGCCAACTGTGCCCTGTGTTCCAATGCTGCAGAAGCGGTGGGAGCTCAGACTGGCAGCCCTGAGTTGGGCCTCCCTCACACTAAATCTGCCCACACAAAGAGGGGTTGGATGACTGCACCACATCCAAAAGTAACTCCCAAAAATAACACCAGCTTCCAGGTATAGCACATGCCACCATCTCACATCTTGACTTCTTGACCTTGGACAAGAGAAGACATACATTTCAACTGGACTGAGTTAAGAAATCAGCTCTGCTGTCTAGAGAGGGCTTCCAACAAATCAGGGCTTCAGGATCACATCAAGACAAGTGTGTAAAGTTGTTCTTTGTGCCAACATGGGCCACTGTATTCTCATACACCAGACTCTGTAAAGTCAGACTCCCATCAGCCTTCCTGTGCTCACATCAGTTCACTTCCAGGTGCCACATGAGTGGGATGCCCTCTCTGGTCACTGACATGGCAAGGTCTAGGTAACGGACACAGCTAAAGCCCGACTCCAGCTACATAAACTGCCCTCCAATTACAACTCACTAAGCTCTGGACTCCCTCCAAGGTACTCCCTCCTGGCCAAATGGCAGCTGCCTCCCCTGTCTACTCTTTCTAGCTTTGATCCTCTTCTTGTCACTTTCAAAGGCAAATAAATCATACTTGGGAGTCCCAAAGCTATTGAAGAAGACTTTCCTATATGCTCTTTGGTAACTTGGCAGATTAAACTACCTGTTCCCATCTCATTCATTGCCTTCCAGGCAGCTTGAGCTGTTGACAGGGCAACGGCTGCAGAATTCACTATCCCCCAAGCACCCTCAGCAGGAGAAGGGGCAACATCTGCCATCATCTTACGCATGTACAAGCCAGTTCATCATCCTGAGGTGTGGAGTTGCCCCTGAAGGCCTGCTACCCTCCCCATTAGCTGTGGTTATTGCTTGATGAATTGTTCCTGTAGATGTTGCCGTTGCATAAGGTGAACACAGTGTCAGCCTGCGGCTGCAGGAACTCCATCTCTGCAGCCAAAAAAACTAACCGGCCTGAGGTGCAGGAGGCAAGACCAAGCATTTCTGGTGCTGCTGCCACAGGACAGGCAACATGTTTCCAGTGGTAACACCTCCTCTAGCTGGCCCAGCTCCCTGTTGGAGCAATCAGAGAGTGATTAATGCCAAACACGGTCCCCTTGACCACCTCTGAGTTTCTGTTCCTCTCGTGGTAGCAGCCTTCCCTACCTGTCCCTTTTTCTAGCAGAGACACGTGGCTGGGATGGAGCTTCATGCAATTAATGTCTGGGGCATGCTTGTGGCCTGACAGGAGACCCTCAAAGCAAACTGGTAACTCAAGGTGTTGCAGAAGTTTGATACGTCACCTGTGGCATGGCCTTGCTGATCCATCCCTCATCCTTCCCTCTGATGTCTTCAGCAGTCCAGCAAACCGAAAAAAGCCAAGGTAAGACAGGGTGAAAAGCAATGAACAGTACATGCCACACATCTTGCTCTGTATGTCTCCCAGTCTCAGGAGTACAGGGAAGGCTTGAAAGAGTAGACTCAGAGGCACTTCATTACAAACGAGACAAAGATTTATTTCCATTTTGAAAGAAGTAGAAGAGTAAATACTAAAAAAAAAAAAAAAACTCCAATACAGAATGTAATATTCTCCTAGGCTGTACAGTCCACTTTCTCAAAGTCTGCTCAGGGCCTGATTATACCAGAACTTGGGCAGAACAGAAACCAAGAGGCTTTGTCCTTTGAGGAAATAAGCACTTTCAAGGCCTCTCTCTTCCAATCAGTGCTCACATTTAAGAATTTCCTACAGGTTTACATTCCAGGTTTATTGGACTCTTCTGACAGAAATCGAAAGAGTAGCTTGAAACTTAGACTAACTTTGCTAAAAGGAAGGCTCTCAGATATCTACAACAAAACTTACAAAAATAATTTTTTTTCTTATTCTTGCTGGTGCCTGAGAATTACAAGCTACGTTCCAGACAAAAACACATTGAGATTCACGTGTTGAACATATCCCCATGGCACAAGCATACACTGAGATCCAATTGTCTAACATATCCCCTTGGCATATCCCCATATCCTCACAGAGAGACCCAACCCCATGGCTCCCCAAGGACACGACAAGCCTATCTTCCTCTGTCAGTGGTCAGTCAGTCCCATGTCACACGTGGGCACAGGGGCAGCACATCTCAGTGCCACAAGTCACAGCCTGGACAAACCCACAGTGCTCAGTGCACCCCTGGCACCTGAGCCTATATGACCTGAGCTTGGATAGGTTGGAACAGCCACAAAACCACAGCAGTGCTGGTGGTAAGGGATTGCTGGAGTCTTCAGGCCTGCTGCAAGCAGGAGGGTGGAGCACTGCCAGCACTAGCAAAGGGCAGGTATAGCTTTGTCTGGTTTTGCCTCAAAAACCTTGAAGCACAGACCCCACATGGATAGAGTCCCTTGAATGGTCCCAGTAGCTCTTCAGCAGTTCTGCCCAGGGTTTCTAGCTGTTTGTGACTGAAGTTTAAGCAGTTTTTGACCATGTCTCAGGTACTTGATGTAGCAAGCTCATCACTGTACCTGCTGCAAAAAATTTACCACCTATATATGCCCAGTTTCCTTAGTTTGTAGGTATAGAAGATCTGGAGAGAAACAAGAACAAGCATCTAGACCTTCTCTGCAAACAACACACAACTGAACCTACCCAATCTGTGCATCCTAAGTCATCAAGCTCTGTCATGCTTGTCCTTCAGACACTGAGTTTCAGTCTCTGAACTGCCTACAGATGCTATCTGAGCTCAGAAGCATCTTCCAAAAAACCTGTATCATCATTGGTGACCTTTTTCTAGACTGAAGTCTAAACTGGCACAAGGGCTGAAGAAGAGAATAAAATGACAGGAACAAGGGCCAGAAGAAATCTAGGCTCTTCACTCTCGTGACCAACGACAAGATTCATGGAGGCATGAATGAAGGGATGGATGTCACTCCAGACAGTGGCTGAGCACTGGAACAGGCTCCCCAAGCAGCAAGCACCAAGCCTGGTAGAGTTCAAGATGCATTTGGACAATACTCTCAGGCACATAGTATGATTCTTGGGGTGTCCTGTGCAGGGACAGGAGCTAGGCTTGATGATCTTGATGAGTCCCTTCCATTATCATAGCACTGCTATGATTCTATGAAAATTATCTGGTCCACATTGATAACAGCTTCTACAGGAAGGAAAGAAAAGATTAAAAGGCAGGACAGTTCTTCTCCCAGCTACCCCCAAATAAGCATGGCTTGCTGTCAAAGTGACACAGTCCAGTCCTTGCAGGCAATGAAAGCAGAGCCAGCAGCTCTCAAAACTACTAGGAGCTGGCACAGCTAGGTGTACAGATCCTCTTCCAGATGGAGAAGAGATAGTTGGGAGAGATATTAGCACAGCTGCTGAGACAGCTCTCTCCACGTTGGTAGCAGCTTCTGGACGTTCCAGGAACAAGGAAGATACAACATAACTCTTCAAAAAGGATAGGAAAGTAAAAATCTGATTGCCCTCAGCAGGCCAAAGAGTTGAGTGGTGCGCACACTTGCTGCCTGTGCCCGCTCCTCACTGGCTCCGTGCATGGAGCAGCCTCCCCAGCTCTGTGTACGGACAGCAGCTTCCTGCAGTGCCACAGACTGGTCTACACGGACACAGGGCAGTGCTGTCAGGTCCATCTCAGCCTCCCAGCCCAGGAGCTGGCTCACCACATGCCACCCCAGCACTCTGAATCCTTGAATCCAAAACTCATATCCTACCTCACACCCCACGGAAGGCACACATACAACTTCTCCTGCCCACCTATTGCAGAGGGCTTTACTCTCCTCCATGCCAAGCTGTGCTGTAAGGACACCCAACCACCTTCCTGCTCCACTCCATTTCCTTTCTCACGTCCCACCTGGATATGTGGACTGTAGCACCCACAGAAAGCAAGGAAATTGTCTCTACACAAATTGTATCCTGCTGAGGACCTCATCTGAAAAATGCAGAGCAGAAGGCACAGGTGTCTTCATGGGATCAAAAACTCTTTGGAGCAAAGCACAGCAGTAGGACAAGAGACAGTAAACATTAGATGAGACTAGAGAAGTGCTAAATGGAGGGTACAAGGAGAGACTTCCCCCCCACAAGGACAGTCAGGTTGCCCAAAGAGACTGTGCTATCTCCATTCTTGGAGGTGATGAAGACTCAACTACATAGAGCTGAGCTTTTTGGTCTGAGTCATAGTTGATCCTGATTTGGGTACCAGACTGGAACAGAAATTTCCCAAGATCTTTTCCAACCTGAGTTACGCTATGATCTATACCCTTCTCTGGTGAGAGAGACTCTGGTGTATGTCCACCCTGTCTGTTCTTCCAAAGCTCCTTTTGAGGCTCTGGCTGCACTTTCTCACTCCCTCTCCCCATACAAAGCCCCACCACACTGCAGGATCTGCTCACCAACCTCCTCCTGGCCCTGGATACACAGGTTCCCCACCTCCTGATGCAGAAAAAAGGAGCTGCATAAGAAGACCTGGGAGCAGGGTTATGTCGGCTCCCTCTACACCCACAGCTCCCTCTACACCCTGGGTGTCCACTGCTACTCCAGATCCCTTTCCAAGGTGGTGGAATCTCTTGGGAGGGGTATGCTTGAGTTTTCCCGTGGATCTAGTTTCAAGCTTTTGTCTCACAGACATTCCTATTAGCTGTTCCCTCTCCATATCTTTCTCCAAACTCTTTTCTATCCCAGGAGAGCTTGAAAGTGGAACAAATGAAGATGAGAAGGCACCATATCCTGCCTCTTGTATTCCAGAAACAAAGTTTACTCCTATATATACCAATTTTTCTAGGCTACAGATGGAGCTGGGCTGATCTTGGGATCAAAGTAATTTAGACCTCAGGGTCAGGTCTTCACTCAAAACAAGTCCAAATTCAATGTTGGCTACAACTTCAGAGGCAGACCAGGCTCCGTTCAATCAAGTTGGAAAGACCTCCATGGACAGAGGTCCCACAGCCTCCCTGTGTCCTTCTTCCAGGGGCTGGGCATGCTCACGGTAGAAATTTTTGTAGTTCCAATCCCACCACCGTTCCCACTTCTGCAGCACAGAGCACAACACCTGGAAGGATGTGACTTGATGCGTTTTTCTGCAACCTTGGCATCCAAACCTTCTCCAACCTTGGTCACACTGCTGGTGTAAAGCCTGGGGCTAAAGCAATAGCCATCAGGGACATGCCACCACATCAGTGCCATGCATTCTGCTTTTAGAGCTTTGCCTGCACGGAAGCCAGGGAATGCTTCCACCTGCCTCCCTCCTTCACATCACCAACAGACATTTAATTCTCTAGAAAAAAAATCATCAACAGCAGAGAGACTTTTAAACATAAAATCTTCCTGGGTAGACCAGAAGGGGCCCAGCTGTGTGTGCTGGGAGGGTGGGAGCCTGGCAAGAAGCTTTGAGCACCTGTCCCAGGAAAGGCTGTAGGAGAGGAAGAGACTGCTTGCCCTATCCAAGCACTTGGGAGTCCCTAGGACTTTTCTGCCGAGAGTTGACAGAGCTGGACAGGACACCTCAGGTCCCCAGGGCTGACTGCGAGGCTCCTCACCAGGAAGCCTGGGCAGATGGCAGAATGCGTAGCTGCAGCCCAAGGTTCTTCAGCATCTTCCCGGGCAGCGCCGGGAGCAGCCGTGCCGGGCGACCCCCGCAGTCCGCCGTCTCCCGGGCTCCGGTCCGCGCTGTCGGGCCTCTCCGCGACGGGTCAGAGCGCCGGGACGAACCTGTCGGGGGCTCCAGGGTAGGTGCCGTGCCGCGGTGCGGGCTCGGCGGCACTCAGGTGCCCTCCGGAGCCGTAGGCGTGGGGCAGCGGCGGGTAGGGCGCGGGGGAGCGGCGGCCGTAGACCGCAGGGGAGCCGGGCGAAGAGGCGGGCAGCGCGATGCGCCCCGACGGAGCGTACAGCGGCCCGTGGCCCCCGGGCGCGTAGTGCCCAGGAGCGGTGGACAGCGGGGCGTAGGCGTGGGGCAGGGCGGCGGAGGCGCAGCCCTGCGCGGGGAAGGCGGTGGCGAAGGCGCAGGAGGCGGTGGCGGGTGCCGGGGGCAGGTC
>VWZS01004467.1:18025-71861 GCA_013397075.1 Rhabdornis inornatus | reverse complement strand
GGTGTCCGGCGGCTCCGCGCCCGGGCGGCCGGCACTCCCCCTGCTACGCCCCGCCGCCCGGGAGGCGCGGGCAGGGCCGGGCGTGCCGCCGCTGCCGCCGCGGGTAGGGGCAGCGCCCTGCCCGGCACCCTCCTTCCACCCCTCTCCGCTGGGCCCTGTCCCCAGCGCCGTCGGGGCGCAGCGGATCCGCCGCCGTCGGGAGCGCACAGCTCCGGAGAGCGGACCGGCACCGAGCGGAGCGGGGGCNCGATGAGCGGCCGCCGCTGCCGGAGGGGATGCTGCCGGTCCGCGGGGGACAGTCGGCCACGGGCTACGTTGTCCAGGGAGCCCCACGCTTCTCTGCGGAAATCAAGCTGTCGAAACAAATTAGTCTGGAAAAGACCACCCGGTGACAGATCTGCGTGGGGAGAGATAGTAAGTGCGGGCTTAGGCTACGCGGTTTGCGTGCAGAGCTGCTATGTAGAACACATTGAGGCTGGGGCCCTCATAGCTAGTACCCAGCAGCGATTTGGCACAGGACTAGGCTCCCGTGCCCCTGGTTTACCCCTGACCTGACCTGCTTATCCCTCATCTTTATGCCACAGGACCCCATAGAACCATGATCCAACCGGGAAGGATGCCAGGCTCTCCACAGGCTAATCCTGGGACATACCTGCCAGCTCTCTCATGTTTGCTCAGATATTTGGGGCTCAGGGTCAGACCCCAGCTGAGTGCACCAGCTAACGAGGAATGCTTGCCCAGGACTTCAGTCCCTGTGACAGATACCCACAGGCCTGGGGACAGCACAACCTCCTCACCTGCTGGCATGATGTTCCTTGCAAGCCAGAATATAAAGGAGGTGGCAGGGCACCCTGGAGGTGACACTGAAAGTGTGCGCAGGTGTGCACAGGCGTGTGTGTGCATGGAAGGGTGCATGTGCATGGGCACATGGGTGTGCAAGGGCACTGCTGTGGGCGTGAGGATGTGAGTGAGAGTTTGTGGGTGTGCACTGACACGCGAGTGTGCGTACAAACAAATGCCAGCACACACAGGTGTGTGGCTGGACCCGAGGCTTGCATGTGCGCATGTAGGCAAGAAACAGATGTAGGCAGATGTGTGTGCAGAGGGGTGGATGTGCACAGGTGTGCAGATCCTGTGCATGGCTGTACACCTGATCCTGTCCATATCTTGGTGTCTCCTGCAAGTTCTTCCAGAACTCAAGTCACAAGTGCACTGCTGAGTCTATCGTTGTAAGAGAAGCTTTTCCAAAGGCCTCTTGGGCATTACACAAATTATTTTTAAGGGAGAAAGGGCAGGTGAGAGCTGTTTATCCTAGTGAAATATGGCTCCCTTGGAGATGTCGAACAGAGTTGTTGAGCTGTTTATCTGCTTGGAGAAAAATGTGTATGTGTGTGTGTGAGGATCCATTTCCATGCAGCAAACAAACCTCAGCCCTGCTTTCCAGCTAAATAAGGGGCCCAGGAGTCACTGGCCACCTGCTTATCTCTGCAGCTTCCCAGCAATCTGGGAAATAGCAAAAAGTCCTATGCAGCTAGCAGAATAAACCATTTGCTGTGGACCCACATGTGCATGTAGTGTGTCCAGTAGCTGGATGCAGACGCTGGGAAGTATTTCAAATTACATGCTGCTGAGTTTGTGTCAAGAGAAAAAATCAACCTCCTATATCAACACACATGTTCTTGAAGGGCACAGGAGACTAGGGTTATATTACCCCTTATGAACCAAAAGGCAACTCCTTCAGTATGAAATTGCCTCAGCAGTAATGCTTTGCCTTCTGGCTCGTGGAAAGATGCAGCTGGGAATGAATTTTCCTATCAGATGTTCCAAAAGGCAGTGCTGTAGTTCAGTCACCTCTGGGGCTGTGTCTCTCTGTGCCATGCCAATTCCATGCCTCCAGAGGGCAAAGTCAGATCGTGCTTTGCTTTGCACTTGTAGAGGATGGGGAATGAAAGAGGTGTGTGCTAAGGAGGGATGGTGTGATGAACAGCTGCTTTTGCCCTCTCTGCTGGTGATGAAAATCCTTTTCTAAGTAAGCACTTTCCTTGGCAGAGCCCAAAGCAGAGTGAAACGGATACCCAAACAGCATGTGCTGGCCCTTGTCCCCTCTCCTTTCCACATCACACAAATTGTGGTGCCAATATTTGTGAGTAAAGTGGGAATTGTATAACATGGTGCCCTGGAGACTACCCTCAATCTGACATTATCATTAATCTATTTGAAAACACTTTTAAGTCTCTACTTTGGGAGCAGTAGTATGTCACATTCTAAGCATTGGTGTTTCTTATGAGTACCATTTCCCATGGGGAGGGAACCATGGAGAATATGAAACTCCACCTCACCCACTTGGATCTTAGACTGCAGATCTCCTCCATCTGTAAGTCAAGTGGAGCCTGTTGCTGGAGCAGAACAGTTGGTGTTAGTGTTTGTGAAGCATTGTTTTCTCTTTTGATTCCATCATGCTGGAGGAGGGACAAGAGTAAGATGGAAAACACCACTCATTGGTTAAACCTGTTGATAATAGAGTTCATAATACAATCAAAAATTTATGATATCTGCATAGTATTACCCATACAGAATCTATCACTTTAACTTTCTTTTGGTGTCTGGGACAAAGTTTAGGGTTATCATTTTTTCTGTCTAAATTTCTCAGCTCAGATCCTGCTGATACTAGGGTCTGCAGCCTTCAGCTGGGCAAAGTGATCACTGATTGTGAGACCACTGCACTGCAGAGCTGTACCCTGCACAAGGGAACTGTGCCTTGGCCTCTCAAGAATAGAGTTTGTTAGTACTGGTAGCTGCTAGAGAATTACCCCAACAAAAATCCCTTCTGTTTGGATCTCCAAGACTTATTTCCACCGATGGAAAAAAATCCACTTACAAACCACGCCACTGAGATCTCCCAAGGGTAGACTACAGGGATACTCTGCTCTTTCTTAGTCCTATGACCTGAGCTGCTTCTTCCACTTCAAGCAAACAAGGGAAAGTGGACATTAAATGTGTGAACAGACCCTTCATGTGCAACACATTGATAGTTTTGTTTCTACATCAGAATTCCTCTCTGAGGTGAGGAAAGGTTTTGCCTCTGTGTCCCAGGAACAGCAGGGCCATATTTAATGTGCTCCAGTTTAAGGGTCTGGCAAAATCAAAATGCCAGATCATATTGGCTGAATGCAAACCAAGTGAGAGTACATACCCATGGCACAGCCACCACCCCAAGCTCAGTGGTATCTGTCATGGAATGGCAAGTTTGGATTTTTATTGGCTGTGTGTTTGGTGCCAGGACCTTGCTGTTAGAAGCCTGGAGAACATCACAGCCAGACACATCACGATACTTTGTGACAAGGAGCTTAACCATACCTGCAGCTTGTGGTTAAGATCTGAGAGGGGACTGCAAGCCTGAGCCTTTTAGAATAACGCAAGTGATGGCATGACATCATTCATGTATTTTCAGGCACATTCCACAAAGAAATATCCAAAGTGACTGAGCTTAAGGTATTTTGCACCTAACTGGAGTTAGTGGGAGACAAGAACAGAGAGATGATTGCATGGATTTTGGAAACACTTTGTGGCTAGATTGTGAAATGGGGACCAAGGTGAAACCTCTGAGAGAGAATTGATGGGGAGCTTGACCACATACATTGAGTATGACCACATGGCGAAAGAAAGGCTGGAAAGCAACATACTGCAAGGATACTGCATATTTTCACCAGCTGTTCACCTGCCTTGTCTAGTGGGGGCAAAGTTTCACTCTCCATCAGTGGCCTGGTTGTTTAGTATCAGTGCTGTTTTTCCAAATGACTGCAGCTTCTCATCCTTTTGTTCAGTTTTTGATGGGAACTTGGGGCTGCAGGGGAGAAAGAATTGCGTGCTGAGAGAATCACATGGATATAGCCAGGTTCGTGTGGGAGACTTGATTTCTTCTGTAGAAGAAACCAAAACATCATGGTTTGATGGCCATGTCTTAGGCCAGAAATTGGGGCAAGAGCCATGGGCAGCTTTAGCCTCCATCCAGCATGGCTCCACCTGGGAAGGGCACCGAGCATGCTTGCCTGACAGCCCAGCAGCTCCCCCGGCTCTTGGAGGGAAACAGGACCTGCAGCAGGTGAGCTGCAACAGGGGCAGGCTCAGGTGGGCAGGGCAGGTTCTCTCAGAGCTCTGACATTCCCTTGGGACCCTGCCCCACTCAGGAATTCGGTGTGAGCAGCATTATGGCAAAAGGATTGGCCATACAGCATGGGAGATGTGCAGGGTTGGTGCTCTGGGGCAATGGTAGCGCTGAACTAGAGAGAGTGGCTGATGCAGGAAGAGGCAAGGCCCCAGCCTGGAGGGACCACCACAAACGGGAGCATGGGGCTGCTGGAAAGCTTGGGAAGCCCAGCAGAGGAAAAAGATGCGAGTGGTGCCCTGGGGCAGCAGTGCCCTGTGTGCCAGTCCCAGCTGGGGCTGCTGCAGAGGCTCCAGGGAATGCTGTACAGAGGGCTGGACACTCTGGCTGGACACAGAGAGAGCCAGGAGTGACTCTTGGAGCAAGTGAGGTACACTTGGTACTGGTTTTCCTGAGGAGCACAGCTTGTCAGGCAAAGCAAGGTCTGTGCCAGCACTCCTAAACAGTTAAACATGGGAACTTGCTGTGCACACTGGCAGCGAGCACCTCATTTAGCTAAGACATAGACTCACAAAATGAAGCGATAGGAAACACCACATGTGATGTGGGCAGCAAGGAGCAGGCACCTTCTTGGGGGAAGCAGTGCAGATGCAGCCTGAGCTGGATGGGCCATGATACATTCGTTTGTTCTCCTGCCGAAGGAGAATACAGAGCTGGTTTCCAAGAGAATAAGCTACCCATTCTTGCCTTTGCACCACCACTGGGAGTAGAGCAGATCCATCACATGCTTCAAAAAGGAGGAGCTGGCTTTTCCTAGAAACATGCAAAGCAGAGTCAGGCTCTTCTGTAAGCTGAAAATCACTTGTTGTACTCTTTGGGGTTTGGGTTTTTTTTTTTTTGTGTGTGTGCAGGTGTTAGGAAGTTTGCATGGCTCTTGCTCCCCTGAAGCCTGTGAATTTCAGCACCTCATGAAAATCTTCCAGATGGATATCTTTAAATAGCCATCAGACACTGTTGACATGGAAATAAGCTCTTTCTATTTTGCCTATAAAATGCCCTATTTGGGCAGTCATTCAACAGTATTGAGAGGCTGAATCTCTGAACATCTCCTACTCAGTATTTCCCAGGTACCCTGCTGGGACCAGTCTGTTCTGCTGGCTCACAACAGGTGTCAGTGGCATCTGACAGAAGCTCCTACTGAGGGCCCACAGGGTCAGAAGGACCCTGAGGTTTGTGGACCTGTTGAGGAAGTGTCACCTGCTGACAAACTTTTTAAAGACAAATTACTATTTGCCACAATAGTAATGCAGCCCTCTTCGCAGCTACTAGTGAAACCTGATGCGTGATAGAAAATTATAGAATACAACAGTTCAGAAGGAATTATTAATTTCTTGCTTTGGAAGCTGGGAACTAATTATTTAAGTATAACTATTTAATTAATTGCCATATTGTGAACAAAATATATTTGCAAATGTCGTGCTTTACTTCAATAAGCTATGTGAAAAGAAATATTATTTGTTTTCTTTTTTCTTTGTTGCAGAGAGAACCACATTGTCCTGGACACTAGCTTTTTCTAACTCACATTTAAGCATGGGATGGAGTGGGCACAGGACATTTTGGCCAAACTGTAGAGTTAAGCAGTAAATTTCCCAGTGCAGGTGAGAGAAATTTCATGGTGTTCCTTGTTGGCAGTGTTCTTCATGTTGTTTCACCCAAATATGGATACTTAAAACTCTAACAAATTGCAGTGATGATGCCCTATAATTTACTAACCAATTCCCTGTCCCAAGACATACTCTGCACTGCGGTCCTTGCAGAGCACTTTGCTCGTGGTCACAGAGAGTGCATCAGCCAAGGAGGGAGACAAAGGGGAGCAAAGGGTGTTGGGAGCTAGTACATGGGAGCGGTAGAGTAAGACTGGGAGCACATGAAGGAGGGGAAAGAGAAGGACAAGTACCGTGGAAAAGCAAGGAATGTGGAAAGGAAGGGTTGGGGGTGGAGCTGGAAGAACATGAAGAGCCTTTGCTGGAACACTAGTTGGGAGGTTTGTTTTGCAGAGAGAATCTTGTACGGGTAGACAGAAAAAAGCTCATGTAAGTTTTGTCTCCTCTGGGTCTTGGTCTGGAATCAAAGACTCAGCATCACTTTGGTACAAGCAAAAAAACATGAAAGGTAATGTCACAGCTTTCTAGGACTTTCTAGGACTACACATACCATTAAAAGGTTCTTTTTTGTTCCTTATTTTTTTCTTTAAGCCAAGGAAAATCACTGATTAAACTGTATTACTGAGCATTATTAAAATAAACACTTGTTGCCCTTCCCTGGAAACAGCAGCTTTTAGCACGCTTTGCGTGATTCTACTTGATTAACAAAAACAAGCTGTTTTAGTAGGTAGGTTCAGGCACCCAGCCCTTCTGTGTGCCAAAATTCTGACTCTTCTTCGGGGTTTTCTGGGGAACCTCTTAGCGACAAACCAGGTCAGAGGTAGAACTGGGGAGCAAAGACATCAGGTCAGAGCCTGCAGCAGGGATTGCAGGGAGAGACAAAGGCACGGCCACAGCGTGGCCCCGCGGCTGAAGGCAAAACCCCCAGCTTGAAAACAGCTCCCAGTAAAAGCCGAGTAGCCTCTCTGGGCTCTTTCCTGGCCTTGGGCGCAGCCAGGTGGATGCCCAGCCTGGGGAGCGCGTGTCAAGCACTGATCGAGGAAAGAAAAATTGTACTTTAAAAGGCACAAAAACTGCAGCATTGTGTGCGTGCATTGCACAGTGCACCGCTGGTTGTTAAACCACGCCTGGCAGTAGGGTGAGCTGTATCGCTGCCACGGATGCATTCAGCCGTCGGGGGTTGATGCCGATGGGGGATCCGTAGGACCCAGCGCTACCCCGCTGTAATTCCATGCCTGAGGGATGTAAATAGTCTTTATTTAAAAACAAAGTGTAAAGTGGGGATAGTTCGAGCTTATTGGCACTGTCAGACAAAATCTGAATACTTTTACAAAGAGGCCCTGTTTTTTTCCCCAGGCCCCTTTGTTCTCATTGCCTCTCTCTGACCCTTTAGCAATCACCATGGTAATTACCAAGTAATGCCCTATTTACAAGTACCTTCCGAAATCTGCTGAAGTTTTGCTTGAGCCTGTAACAAAAATGTCTCCCCCCAAATGAGAAAATGGGTTATTTCTCAAATTCAAGCTTTTTTAAGCAAGACTGAAAAGGCAGTGAATAGCTGGCATCCTGCTGAAGTTAACAGATCTGTGGGGATTTACACTAGATAAACATCTACCCAGCATTTGCCTGAGGCAATACCGCTAACCAAAAGTGTGTAGTCTGGTCGTGGCAATCTGGAGAGAAATAAGTGGTTTTAAGTTTTGTGCTGCTAATAAAAATTGGCGGCGCGCTGCATGTATTTCCGGCGACAGCAAAAAGTTTCAGAAATCTCTGATTTTGAACAGTCTGATCTTACTTATTTTGTGACCAGTCCATAGTTCTCTTGTGAAGCCTGTGCTGTGGGACAGGTTTCCCAAAGAGATGGTAGGATCAGTCTGTCGGGCTTTTTAAAATTTGACTTGGTCATGGCCCTGAACAAGCTGATTTAACTTGGGGTATAACCATGCTTTAAGTTTTTTTTTTGAGAAGAAACCTTGTCATTTCTGCACTTCTCTCTGTTCCTCTGGTATAAACACAATTTCCAGGAGATTCTGTCAAGTCAGCTCAAGTCAATGATATAGGAAAGTGATCTTAGAACACAAGCAAAGGACTTCTCAAAATACCAGGTGCTCAGGTTTTCTTTCTTCCAGCTAGACAGTTTTTTGCTTATGTAGTTTGGGTATTCATATGTAAATCACAGATTTGCCAACCATGCTGGACCATTATCAGAAAACAGATCTTCCAAGTGATTTAACAATCACTTCCAGGATCACTTTATGTTTTGGACCTGGAAAGGGAAGCAGAGTGGAATCATTTTGAGATTCTCTTCCCTTTACTCTGCTGCGAGACAATGCAATGTTCGCAATGTGAGAGCGGCCTGGTTTTGGCTCGGATTGAGTTAATTTTTTCAATGGCGTGAAAAAATAGTATGGGACTGTGTTTTGGATTTGCGCTGAAATAGGTGTCGGTAACACAGGAATGTTTTTGTTGCTGCTGAGCAGGGCTTAGACAGAGCCCAAGCCTTTGCTGTTTCTCAACTGGACAAGAGAGCGGGCTGGGAGTGCACACTGAGTTGAGAGGGGACGTAGCCGGGATATCTGATCCCAACTGACTCAAGGGATATCCCACAGCATATGGTGTCATGCTCAGTGTAAAAAGCTGGGGGAAGAAGGAGGAGGAGGGGGGAATTTTGGAGCGATGGTGCTTGTCTGCCCAAGTCACTGTGAGGCGTGATGGGGCCCTGCTGTCCTGGAGATGGCTGAACACCTGCCTGTCTGTGGGAAACGGTGAATTAATTCCTTGTTTTGCTTTGCTTGTGTGTGTGGCTTTTGCTTTACCTATTAAACCGTCTCTATCTCAGTTTCCTTGCTTTTGCTCTTCCAGTTCTCCCCCCTGTCCCACCGGGGGGAGTGAGTGAGCAGCTGCGGGGGACTCAGTTGCTGGCTGAGTGTCTTTATTACTTTAAAAAACAGAGAACAAGACAGAGGTGGAAAATTAAATGTGAAAATAATTTTTAAAAATAATTTTCTTCCTGAAAGAAGTATTTATTTAGATGTGAATATAAGAAAAAGTTTGAGGGCAAGGACAAGCTAAGATCTGCTTCCAGTAAGTAAGCAGAAGACTCTGGTCTGGACAAGGTGCTAAACACAGGAGGTACAGGACTGACCTCTGCAATCAGCAGAAAGAGGGGACCTCAGGGGGTACCTCCACCCTAAAGGCAGGAGATAACAGCTTGGCTCAGTGCAGCCTCCCTGATACTCAGACAGCAAAAACAGGGCAGTGCACCCCATGGGCAGCATGTGGTGCCCCCATTCCTTCCTGGGGCCCTCGTAGGTCATTCGCGGGAGACCCCCTCTGGGGTGTGGAGCAAACCAACATCCCTGCGTGGGCCACAGTGGGGAGGGGGAGTAACCCAAAGGAGGGGGGCATTGGTGCATCCCGTTGGCTGGAGCTGCCAGTCCAGTGCTGTCAGCGACACTGTGCCATGCTGAGGACTCGGCTGTGGTGGAGAGATGGGGTGGTTCTTGCTGGTTCAGTGCAAATAGCTGAGCACTGAAAGTAATTTCTTTCATTCACTTCTTACACATCCTGAATGGGGCGTGTCAAGTTTTTTCTCCTCAGAACTAGTCTGGGCAACACTGAGAGAGGAGTTGAAAAATCAGAGCTAATCCTGCAGGAATGACTCATTCTGGCATAGGATTTGCAGAGCAAGATGAGAAGTTCAGGTAAAACAAAGGGAAATGGAGGCTGTAGTAAAACTTTGTGGTTTGGAGCATGATAGTTAAACTGCTACAAAGTCGAAGTTGGAAACCCCCTCCCAACAAATTGCTGAACTAAAAACCTTGGCAATGTCTAGAGCAAGTCAATATTCAAGCACAATAGTTGCAGAAAATGAGGCTCTTTCCCATGGGACCTGTAGGTTGGATTGCTAATTAACATGGGTCTGGAAAACAATTACTATTATTTCATTATTATTTTTAATTAAACACAAATAAAGCAATGGCTGTCCTTTTAAAGTTGGACTTTGAAATATTTTCTGCATTTTTTAGCCAGGATTACACTGGCTAAGTCCAAACAGAGAAGCACTGAAGAATTTTGACAAAGGTTTAAGGTAATTTTCAACCAGATTTCTCCAGCAAGGACAGTAGAGTAGTTGGGGTGAAAGCACAAGCCCAGCCTAAATATCTGAGCCCAGGAAAGGAAGGTTGGATTTCTAAAATCTATAGTAGACATAGAAATAATTTCCCCCTGCATCCTTTCAAAGTCTTTCAACTACTTTAGCTTGCTTTCTTCAGCTGGTATCTTTGCAGACACAAAGACTCACCTCTGGAGCATGGAGTAGAGAAAGTAATTTTTCCATTATTATTTATAACATTTCACCTTGTAAAATAAAAATGTTGGTGTGGTTACAGCAAAAAGCTAAAGCATCAGAGAGTCAAAGAGAAGAGGACACTTTTCCATCCCAGCCTTTCCTACTTGTTAGTAGAGATGAGACACTTGCAGGAGAGTTGTACTTAGATGAGGAAAAAGACTAAGTTTTAAATGAAGATATATCTGAAATGCCCAGAATATTGGCAGGAGCGTGGCAGCCTTTCAGTAGATGCAGGTTCTGTTCTACAAGCCAGGATGGGAGAACACCAGCTGACCTTTATGGGCAGACCAGCTGAGACCTGCTAGACCTCTGTGTGCTTATGCCCGGCAGGCAGTGAAACGCTGGGGTCCCTGTGGCAGCAGCAGTTTTGTGTCTTGCTGCTCTTTAGACTTCACTGTAGGCACATCTGAGCTGCAAAAGGGTCTCTGGCAGCAGCAGCAAATGGGACAAGGCTCGCTGGAGCTGCGAGCCTGCCCAGGGCCTGGTGGGGCTTGGCCAGGCCCAGGCCAGGCTGGTGCAGGCCTGGCTGTGCCTCTGGCCAGGCCCAGGCCAGGCTGGTGCAGGCCTGGCTGTGCCTCTCGCTGGACCAACACAGCTTGGGGCTGCTGTGCATGCAGGCACATTCTCCGGAGGATTAGCCCTGCAAGGAATGTAGTGCCGGAGGAATGTCCGCCCGTTGCAACCTGAAACCCTCTGTCTGATACAGCCTGAAAAACAGGGTGGGTCGTGCAGCTCTGACAATGCCATGACCCCTGAGTTGGAGGCTGGGGGTCATGGGAAATACAGAGAGCCCGGACTGGAGCAGTGGCTTTGCATGCTGCATGGCTAGGGTGAAAGCAGCATCCCCCAAGAGCAGAGGACTTCAGGTGAGGGCACTGTTGGCAGGCTTGGACTCCTCTCCCAGTACATTCTGCCAGTTTATGTGGCACCAAGGTCCTCTGCCACCACAGAGCGGGCTGGGCAGTGATTATGGGGAAATGGGTTTTTTCTTCAATGCTGTGGGGCTTGAGGGTTCTCTCCCCTCCCTCTTACATCCAGCTGCCTGGCACAGCTGTCAGTATAGATGCTGACCTAGCTGTGGAACCACTAGTGCCCTTACCAGAGTGGAATCAGCAGGTGTGTGCTGCTGTGTGTCCTTTCCTACAACACCCGTTGGGCAAAGAGGGTGTAATTGTGGCCAGGAAAGCCATGCTAGTTCATGTTGCTGTTCTAAGGCCATCTGGCAAATCCGAAGTAAAACTCAGTCCACATATGATGCTCATGCCAACTGATTCCTTCACAGAGTTCAGCCTCTCCCCACATTGCTTGCTCCAGAGACTGACTACAGCTGTCTTTCTGGTCCCAAGCCTTCCTCTAGCACCAGGTGTCACACAGCTTGCATGGCAGGCAAATGGTGGGTGCTGCCTCACCTCTCCACTGAGTGAGGGGTGTTTCAGCACTGCCTGAGTCCCAGGGCCAGGGCTGGGTGTGGAGGGAAGCGTATCCCGTGCGGCTCCTGTGCACAAAGCTGTTTTCCAATGAGCTCATGGCAGGGTCAGCGCCAGAACAAGGGCAAACAGAGCGTAAAGAGGGTTTGCACCCACATGCTGGCCCCATGCAACCTGTATTTGGGACTTAACTCCTGATCAAATGCCTGCCAGGTTATTGCTCAACCTTCTTGTAGGGGCAGGAGCTGTGTGCACTAGGTGAAGGCATTTGGCCTCATGCAGGTACATGGCAATATCTTTTCTGGCAGCTGCTGCTTTGGGTTTTTTTTCCTTCTCCTTGTCTGGAGGGGCTGCCAGACTGCGACGACTGAGGATCCTCTCCCCTTATGGGCAGTTCAGCACATTCCTGGCAGCACCAAGCTTTGCCTGTGGCTAATCCAGCAGATAGCTTGTCCTGCTGCATGAAACAGAGACTTAGGAACTAGATCAGCATTATCAGCATTAAATATGCTGGGACCCTAAAGCTCAGAGCTTCCTTGTACTCCTGCTTGATGTAGCCATATGAGATGTCCAAGGTGCCCAGCTCCTGTCTGGGAAGCTAAACACCAAGGCAAAATCCCAGCTATTTGTTTAGGGACCCTATGAGATAGAAAGCTGCACATTTGCCTCATGATTTGTGTGAGCCTACCTGCAGTCCTTCTGCACTGCAAAGACCTGAGGGCAGGTGAGCCTGCAGAAGGAGGTAGAAAGAGAAAGAAGGAAGGAAGCTCTGAGGGCACCACAGAAAAGCCACAGCAGACTCAGGGAGTGCCATTTCTGTCATGGGTAGATAGCAGAAACAGTGTGGTTCTCCCTTCCTTGAAACACAAACAAAAGTTGTTGCACATGGCCGTGTCCTCTGGGATCACCCTGTCCCTTGAGCAGCGAGGTTAGACCATGTGGCCCACTGTGGTCCTTTCCAACCTGACCTGTTCTGTGACTGTGAATTTTGAGTACCAACCAGCACAGGTGGCCCTGGGACCTGCTGGTGACCTGCTGGACTGAGCTGCCCCCTTGCATCCCCTTACATCCGTGAACCAGGGATAATGGATTCCCTTGTCTTTGCCCTAGAAGGTCTGCACACTGGGCAGGTTCTAGGTGGGAAACATCTGAATCCAAACCTCACCACTGACTCATTACCACTCAGGCCCTTACAATGTTTGTGCACAGCGGACTTTTCTCCCAGAACCTTTCCCAGCCTTCTAGGCATTAAGCATAGATGGCACGGTGCCGGAGGAAGACACAGTACTTTCCTAAATGGTGCCTGAGGTTCTTCTCCATTTTTTTGGTTTTCATCATATTCCATTTCTTTGATTTTTTTTTCCTTTGTTTGTTTGTTTTGGAAGCCTAGAGCGCTTTCAGGAGAGGTCACTTAGGGAGAGATGCCGCAGAAAGACAGACATTTCTTTCTGATTTTATTCTGAGTCAGAGTAGAAGGTTTGGTGCAGAGGTTTATGAAAGTACTTGGGATATATGTCTGCTGCTCAAATAACTCTCTTGGTCCAGTGATGGAAGCACATGAAGCTTGTAGGCATATCACTTCTCCGAGGCAGCTATATCCTGTATTATGGTGCAGGGCAGCTCTTGGGCAGATGGAGAGCACATTACTGCTATTTGAAGTCCTGGAGCTGAGGTGGGAAAGACCACCTGCTCCCAGTGCTCAGAGCACTGGGGGTGCCTAGAACCTGCAGATCACAAGCATCTCCCTCCACACATGCAGGAACAAGGACAGGAAGACACTTGGATTGCTAGAGCTTCTGGCCTTGTGGGTAGCTGGGATTGATGGCAGGTCCTGTGGCCCCTGGGGTCCACATGGACCTGGGCACAGGGGGGTGACCAGATTGGCAGCAGCACCACGAAATGCACACCCCTATGCATAAGGATGAGTGCAGCAACAGTTCAGCTCTTGCCATTTAGCAAGCATGGAGGACAGCAGCTGGCACTGCTCTGTGCACTCACAGATCACAGTGGGGCACTGGTGACGGGTGCTCAGTCCCTGAAGCGGCTGGAGTACAGGAGTGGCTCTTCTGGATTGACCAGCATCATCCTCCTGACCAGGCAGTGCTAGTGTCCACAGCACAGGAGCCAGACCACCCCACCCCCACTATGGGCTGTACTGCATGCTGCTCTGGGCCTGGAGGAGCTTCTGCCTCTTTCTGGCAATCATAGTCAAAATAGCACAGGGCTCTGAGGGGGTCACCTGGCAGTCACAGCTGCCCCTGCCAGAAGAGATCCATTGTGCCTAGCTCACTCAAAGGACTTCTGGAGTTCGGTAAATGAAACCACCAGTGCATGAAATATGTAAATACTCCTCTGAGCAATGATGCTGACCCTTGGTCCCTCTTTCTGGCCCACTGATCTTTAAATAGCTTAGCCTTAATGGAAGGGGGTCTGACACCACCTCCTTATGCCCTCCCACTAAGAGGGCAACATGTAGCCTGGAAGAGCAGGAATTACTCTGTAAAGGGGGGAAGGTGGGAAAGGGTTGTCCGTGGGCAGAGAAGGAGTTGGCATGGGAGGCCCAGTGCATGGGGTTTAGGAGTGAGAGCGCCTTTAGGAGGCAGAGCAGGAGTGCCCTGGGGAGAGGGTTTGTGTCCGTGGAAGTTTCCACTGCAGACATGTTCCTGGAGTTCTCATTGCCCAGCAGAAGCTGGCTCCACGTGTCTGCTCACACCAAGAATACCTCAGGCACCAACAGCTGCAGGGGAAAAGGCCTGGTTTAGGGCTGGGCTGGGCTTTGACAGGGGAATGTATGCACAGATCAACGCCTGAGCTTGGTCTGCTGTGCTCAGCCTACATTACCAGCAAGCTGCTGAGTAACTTCTGGGTAGCATGAAACAATATTTCCCAAACCAGCCCTGTCTGTGATTCATCAGAAGAGCTCTTATCTTCATCGTTCAAAAGCTTTTGTCATTTTAATGAAGAAACAACTTCCTGCTGGCTGGATGGGCGATTACCCAACACAAACTGCAATATTCAAAGGGAAGGACCTGTGATCCATTAGTTGGCTAAGGGCTATTCTTCAACCCAGGAGCCAGGATAATCCTAGGTGGGAACATCTACAAAAGGGTCAGCTGTTAAAGGAATTTAAGTGCCTTTACATTGGCATCTAGAGCCCTGCTGGGAAGCTGAACCCTATGGAAGACCTCCCGTGACCTTTTTCACAAGTCTTGGGGGAAGGCTTCTAAATCACTGAGGCACGTCTGAAGGCTTCGCTCTCTGTTTTCTCCATCACTGGGCTTTCAAACAATTGCATCCTTGTCACACATTTGTCAAAGAGAAAGGGGGAGATGAAGAAAGAAATTTCAATAGTCTCAGGGCTTTGCTTATGGCTGTGTTAATGCTGAATAGCACGCGGAGGTGGAAGGGATATCCTGAACAATGTCTGGTCTCCAGGCAGAATCCGTTTCCCATGACAGTGCCTTTCTGAAGCAGGAATGCCAGCATGAAGCAAAACTTGTTAAAGTAGTAAAAGAAGAGGTCTCTATTGTGTCCTGTGTGACAGAATAATCCTCCCTCAAGAGCAGACTGCTGTCTTTTTCCCTCCCATCTGTGAATTTTGGCTTCAATCAACTTCATGATTTTCACAAGGTATAAAATTAAAATCCTACCCCTTAAAAGCAACCAGCCAACCTTGCAAGATCTTCCCACAGACATGCCCATAACTGTGAACATAGTTTTCCTGTACTGACTCTAAATGTCTGACTGCATTGACCTGAAATAAGATTTCCTGTTAGGAGTTGCATTTGAAAAGAAACAAATGTTTTTGATATCTCCATCCATTCCACTGGTTAAACATAATTTCCCTTTCTCAATGCTTTATTCACAGGTTATCACTGTGTTCTTCAATTTTCTCTTTAAAGTTTTCCTTTCTGAAGTACCTTTGAAAACTAGCAGACAATTATTTAGACTTACCAAATGAACAAAGGTATCTTCCTCCTGTCTTTTGAGCTCCTTGTGCCCTGTGCTTGTCCCACATTTATGTTCTGTGTTTGTACTCTGGATAGGGTGTCTTATCTCACAGCTCAGCCTCTTAAGGGTTGTATTATTAATTAATCACAAGCGTCATCAGTATTGTCAATGTATCTATACAGAAACGGAATATACCAAACTAAAATGAAACAAGGCCTTAGCAGACAAACAGGGCTGTTCCTTTCCCCTGATTTATTTCGAAAAGCTACGGATTGTCATGTCCTTTCCACTTTTCTTCTTTTTTAAATTCCAATTTTAATAGTTCTTGGAGGTTGTTCATAGTATGCCTGTAATTCTGCCATCAAAGGAAAATGGATTTGTTTTGTTTTGTTTTGGCTTGGTTTGGTTTTGTTTTTGTTCTGGTGATGGAGAAAATCCTAGTAATGAGTCTGGTACTCATGTTGAACATGCATCACTGCACCAGAGCATCTCTCCAGGTCCCTGACCACAAGGGAAATGATGCACGGAGGGGATGTCCAGCTATTGGAATCTATTCTCTCAGCTAAACAGACTTCATAAAAGATCCTGGAGACAGAGGTTTTTAATTTCACATGCCCACGGTGAGCACAAGCCCTGGACACCACAGAAAATGGGTGTCAGAGACAGCCCTGGGACCTGTCTGGGCTCACGTGCAGTCCCTGCCCAGGAACCATTGGGAAGGTGTGGTGCATGCTTCTGGTGTCCTCGCATTCCTGTCTTGTGAGACAGGGTGGGGGATCCGTAGCCTGGCAGATTTGGAGGGAAGTTACCATGTCGAACACCAGTGCCAATGTTGGTGGGACCTTCACTTTACTGATAAGTGCTATTCAGATTTGGCTCTGGCACTTGAGGCTTAAGTGACTTGTTACAGTCTTTGCACACAAGAAAAACAATTCCTCCTAAATTTCAAAGTTACACATCTCCAAATCTGATAACAGCTCTGCACTGTTTACTTAGGGATTTCTTATATTTTTGTAAAGTAGTCTGTCAGCAAGCACTCAGACTATGGATCTTGGTTACTAGCTCATCAGTAATTTGATTATGTAGCCTTAAAATTCAGACTGGCTCTTTCTGAAAGGTATGCTCTAGCTGAAGCAGGTAGGTTTGGTAATCCAGTACCACAGGCAAAAGTGGTCCATTTAGCTCCACATATAGTAATGCTCATAAACAGCCCCCTCACTGCACACAGGAACACCATGATGCCAGACAAGCAGGGTCCACACTGCCACTGGAGTTTCCAGATGCACGCTTTGGACTGTAAAGGTGTGCTTTGGTGGCAAACTAAATTATTTCTTGAATTTGATCTAAACTGACAAAACTTTAATTGAAAAGAGGGGAGTAAAAGTTTCTGAAAGTGGAAACAACACATTTTGACATTTTCCAGAGGAATTCCTTTGCTTTCCTGTTTCATGACAAGCTTTCCGTTTGAAACTGACCCTGAGTTGGTTTTTGTTTGTTTGTTGTTTGTTGTTTTTTTGTTGTTTTTTTTTTAATTAGTGAAAAAACCTGCAACCCTCTGAAAGGAAGAGGAAGATTTCCTTTTGGTCCAAGTTAAGTGAAACAAAGTGAAACAAATAGTCTGGCTCACCTGCTGCCATACACAGTCAGGAACTTGCCCTCCCTAGACATTTGCATGCTGAGAATAAGTATTCTCTTCACAGGGAGAAGAGAGTTCAGGAGAAGCAGGGTGAGATGGGTGCACCATCTCTCGGGCAGGGTGTTGCAAAAGTTGTTCTTTAAAACCTCTTTAATTGCCAGTTCCTTCAGAATGTGAAGGGATGCAGTTTCTGGTCATAATCCCACCACCATTGTACTGTGGTGGTGTTACATTGTACTGTTGTTACAAGTGGGCTGGTCTATCTGTAATGAAGAGCCCATCCATGATACCCTCTTAATTTAGAGCTGCTCAGAGAGGAACACCTACTCCCATGGCTCGCCTGTGGGCTGAAGTGGTTTCACTGAATCCATCTTATGCATTTCAGTGAGTCCCCACTCTCCAAAAATTGCTGACAGTGGTGCATCCTCCATGTGTAGGAAGTGCGACACAGCACAGTGTGTTTGCGTAGATACCAGTCCACTTGTGCTTCCATCAGCTGTAAACTTCACAAGAAACAGCATCTTCTCCTACCTAGATCTTTGGCTACTTTATTTCGAGCAATGCACCAAGAACAGATGTCTGCTGGATCTGTGTCAGGAATAATCAGAAAAAGAACTTTCCACAGAGTTATTTTTTATCAGTTGCTTGCTCTTTAATCCACGTGACAAGTAGATCACAGATCTTCAAGGGATACTTATTAGGCACTTAAAATGAGATTAAGTGGACTGGCAAAGCCATTTGGCTGCTGTAATTATCATCCTCCTATTTACATTTAGCCTTTAACTGAAGTTTGGGCAGGACTGATCAGAAGCCAGGATCACTCATGGGTGTAAGTTAGTCATATTTCCTTGATTTCTGCATGGCTGCTGCAGATTTCAGGTGGGAGCCAAGTGGTAGGGAGCTGAAACTTACTGCTGCTTCCTCCAGCCCAGGCTCTCTTACACAAGTCAGGATGTTTCAGCACTTTTGGGACGGACCATATGTCATTTGGGTTGTTGTTGTAAGTCTTCATATGTGATCTCCTGGCCACCTTCACTGCACTATCTGTGGTTCCTGCAGTTTCTTTTTAAAGGATGGGGAACCCATGCCCTTCTGAGGAGTATGCTGCTGGGAAAAGCTCAGATAGCAGTTGCTTGGCTCAGTTTATGTGAGTAAAATGACATGCATTGTGATAGAAGAGATATCAATTAGAATCTTCTTGACAGAGTTAGTCCACTTTGACAACAATGTCAGGTGATGAGATGAAAAGTGCAGTGCTGAAACTTAGTTATAGCATACAATTTCTTTCATGCTAAGACAGTTTTGTTTGAAAGGAGATTGGGTTGCAGTGCATGGACACAGTCCCTATGCTGCCATCCTAAGGGTGAACAGTAATGGGAGTTCAGTTTGAGAGGGAGTTCCTAAAATCAGTGGGCTTACGGCACTTAGAATGGCACAAGACTGGTGCCAAGCTCCACTTTGTTAGCCCTGGATTTAATAGATAGGTACAAGACTCCTCAAAATTTGTCCAGAAAAGTTTGCATTTGGAAACAGTGGTCTTGACTGGAAAAACTGAGATGTCTGACAGAGACTATGTCAGCAAGCAGAAGGGATGACTGCACATGCATGGGGGTGTGTGCATAAATTTACCATTTACATAAGGATGGTTGGCAAAGGCTCTCTGGGCTCTAGAAGGAGAGAGGCCCAAAAACTCAGATGACATTTGCTGGAAAGAAGAGAAAGGACCTTGTGGGCAGGCCTCAATCACATGCAGTGTATTTAACTTGTCATCACCATTTCCAGTGTGTTTTGGTTGTGAGGGGAGAAATCCTGGGGAGAGGAAGACAGCTTGTGGTTGTGATACCAGACAAAAGTGAAAGACAGATAATGTACTGAAGTACTTGTAGGTGGGTCATCGCCCCTAAATATGTCTTGGGTGCAAACTCCCTAAATTTAAAAAATTAAAGAAGTGAAACAATCTGTTTGATACACACTTTGTAGCAGCAAGGATTTCTTTGTGTGTGTGTGTGTGTGTGTGTGTGTGTGTGTGTGTGTGTGTGTGTGTGTGTGTGTGCTACTGTGCCGGGAGAGCCCACAAAAAGAAACTGGCAGCAAATCTGCGGTGACCAGCCAGACCAGCAGCCTGGGATAAGACAGCATCCAGCCCCGAGGACTCTGGGAAAACTCTGAGAACTTGGAGTTACCACCCTTCAGGAGAGGACTTGTTATTCATTGTGTCCTGTCTCTCTGTTGTCCACTTCCTTTGTCTCTTGTGGGACATGACACCATAAAGACTTTTGAGTTTAATATTCCTGAGAAAGAAGCCAGCATAACATCAATGGTCCTAAAATCTGATTTTTGTCGGTGTTGTTGCAAGCAAGAGATGCCAGCTGCTGGATGCTCCAGACACCCAAGCAAGGCACTGGGCTAGGACTGACTCTGCTGCAAGAGAGCATGTTGTGAGCCTTCCTGGCAAGGTCTTCAGATGCCCATGCTCCTCTAGTGTTGTATCACCTCTGTCTGCTGCCCCCAGGAAACCACAAAATTATCCTCAAACTCCTTCCCTCCAGTTTCTGTCTCATGGGGCTGAGATTAGAACATGTTTCAATTTACTATCCTGCAACTTTGCCTGGTTTGCCTCCCAAGGAAAAGGTGTGGAACAGACATTTAGAGAGGTCTAGGAAAGGCTCAGTCAGAGAGGGAGCAATCCATCACTTTGTTGAGAGGGGAGTTCCTCTCAAAAATGGCAAATCCTTTGTTAAAAGGTGATAAACTTCAGGTGTGGGGTTTTTTGTTACAAATGGTTGAGAAGTTTTGTGCAGAATTTGTTAAAAACCATTTACAGTTGAAAACCAAATGTTTAAAGACTAATTAAAGTTAAACAAATCTTCCACTGAAGCTTGAATTCGTGGAGAGCCACTTCCCAGTGGACTGAGCTACCTGCAGCTAGGTTCTGCCAGATGACATCCCAATGGTGCTGTGCTCTGCAGTTTCACAAGGACAGCTCACACACAATTCTGTGGGGGGGAGGATCCTTGCCAGGGCTGTTCCTCCAGCTTGCTGGTGACTCACAGGCATGAAAGACAAAAGTGAGAAATATGCTGCCAGTGACAGCTCTTGTTACCTCCAGACTATGTCCGCATGCCTCCAGAGCCTACCTTGATCATCCCAGCCATGCTTGATCTCTCACTTGTCTGTTTACCTCCATCCTTCCAGAGGTGTACAGCAATGCCATCACTGGCTAAAGCTTTATCTTTTTCCCATCTGGGTTTCTCTTCCAGGAAAAAAGATTGCACCTAGTTCCTTCTTGAGGAGGCAAGGAAAGCCAGGCCCCTCTGCTAGTGCCTCTCACGCCACGTAAGCCCAGGAGGAGGCCATCTCTGCTCTGAAGCAGTCTGTGGGCTCAAGGCCTTATTAAATAGTAGAGGAACAGAAGCACACACCTACCACAAGGTTTCATATTCAGCCAGTTAGCTCCAACAACAGCTTCTACCTGTGCTCTCTGCAGCGGGAAAAACCTGACTAGGTTTCCTGATTTTCATTTCATATGCTGCCCATAGTGCAGCATCCTGCTGCAAGATCAGCACATCATTTCCAAGTCAATGGAAACTTCCAGCTGAGCTATGCTCAGCAACTTCACTGCTGCCTTTCGTGCTCTGCAGAGCCCTTGTTTCTCTGTGTTCTTCATGCTTCTTCTCACCTGTGCAGAGCATGTAGAAATCACCAGCAGCTGAGATCTAAGGCTGTTTTGACTGCTGCGTCATGGCTGTTCCTCCAAAGATCAGTGATGTGACTGGCTTTGCTATGTAGAAATCAAACACCACTAGCATGCGTGACATAATTTTTTAACATAGGGCCATGAGGCATCTGTGGTGAAAGGTTTAGCTTTGCTTTCTGGGGCCTTCGTAACAGTCATCAGGAGGATGATGGGAAGGACAGCAAAGGAGGAGTGTGTGGCACTTCCCTCCTCAGCAGGAGGCATGTACATACCTTCATCCTTACATTTCTCCAAGGTCCAGTCTCTATCCTCTTACAGGATCCTGTGCCACATATTGTTGCTGCTCATGGGATGGAGAGATGCCCCAGAAGGATCGCTGTGGGGTTTCTTGAAGAATTGCAGGAAGGTTTACAGCTGGTGGTCTTAAACCCAGCTACCTGATCAAAGCAGTGCTTGTTAAAGCTAGGTCGTGTTGCCCAGAGCCTTACCCTGTCTGTCTGGAGAATCTCCAAGGACAGAGATCTCACCACCTCTCTGGTGCCTGTCCCAGACCTGCATTACTCTCATAAAAAGAGTTTTTTTCCATGTCTTCAATGAGAATTTTCCCTGTTGCAACCTGTGCCTATTGTCTCTTGTTTTTTCCCCACAGACCTTAACAATAGTCCATGTCTCTCTCTCCCATGTAACCCTGTGGGACAGTGGACTGGATGACAGCACGTTTTAGTACCCTCTTGACCTTCTCCTCTCTGGGCTGAACAAGCCTTGCACCCTTCCCTTCTGCCCCTTACTGTTTATTAAGCTTTGCATACCCTCTCAGACATCAAATTATTTTCTCCCCTATTTTGCCACTTCTCCCTTGTGTAGTTATCTCCTAAATGCCTCTCCCATCATGGGTCACTCGAGTGCGAAAGGATTGCATCTGACCACTTTCAACAAGAAAGTGAATCACCCTGAAGAAGCAGCCCAGATACCCAGCCAACATCCCACCATCAAGATCAATGCAAATATGTTGCAGGGAAGTGGTAATCCCCCCAAAAAGCCCACTTAGACTCCCTGTAGGTCTGTTTGGCCTTTTATTTCTGTCCTTCTCCAACTCCTCTTGCTGGTGCTTAGCTCTGAAGAGACACACTGCTCTCAGGGCAGTAGGCTGCATTACCATCAAAGAACACTCTGTCTCCAGCAGATCCTCTTTCCAGTCTCCACTTGCGTGAGCTGTTGAGTGGTTAAGTGTGGGTTCAAGCCTCCTTGTCATAGCTGACTAGGCAGGCATTTCACTGGCGACACCAGGTGCATCCTGCTGGAGAGGTGAAGGCCCTTGAGTCGACTGAAGTGGGAGCATGCAGACCTCGGGGACTTTTCTTTTCCACTGTGCTTGACTACAAAATGTGCTGTGGCCTTAATCACACACAGCTTTTGTCTGTGACACAGTAGGATACAGCGTGAGACACAACCTTTCCTGAACCACAGAGTGACTGCTAAGACTATATCTGCAGCTACTTCTCCAGGATGAACCACAAGATATACCCTAGTTGGTGAATAGGAAGATTTAGCTAGTTTCAGTGCTTGAGAGCAACTCGTTTCTGCTGAAATCGCTGGAAACCCCCGCTGCCGCATGGATCAGGCCACCAAAGGCCATGGTTCTCTATGCTAAGATGTTATAACAAGCTATCCTCATGCATCCTAGCAGCCTAGGTACCAGGCCACTAAACACCGCATGCCAAAAAATTCCAGGTAGTTGCTGATGTCAGTCTCATGTCCAAAAGCTGCCAGACAACTCAGTGGGGAAACCTGAGAAAGACATTTTCATGTAAAACTCTTGCCTTTCTCATCACTTTTTTTATGCAGGCCACATTTTGTGTTGCTTGATTGTCCAAGGAAAGAAAAGCACTGAACATTCAGTGTGTAGATCTAATGTGAAAAATGGGATTTGGGGAGTGCTTGAATAAAATTGAATGGGGAGGCAGACATGCTCTGCAGCGTGTTGTAGATGTCAGAGGCAGTTGCTGCAGGTTTCTTGCACATGCTGCAGAAAAGGTGATGCAGAACTACAATGCATTACAGTGGGATACAGCTCTTCTGGCTTCTCTGTTTCCTAGGCTCTGTTGTCTTTTCTGTGTTTTTTTTTTCGTTTTGTGACTGTAGGAAAGAAACTTTCTTTGAGGTCTTGAAAACTCAGAAACATGGATCTTTCTAAATTTTTCCAGTTAAATATTTACTGTCCCAGACAGAAAATACTTCATGCATCAGTTGTCTGAATGCCCCCACCTGGAAAAGAGTTACAGAGCCTCTGAGATCTTTCAGCAAACAAATTCCTTCTCATTACTGACTCTGTGGGCATGACTGCTCTCAGAAAACTTGAAAGTCAAGCTGCTCAGGAGTGCTGCCCATACATGTTTACCTTGTACTCCAGCTTCCCTCTTCAGACTAAATCAGGTACTTTTTGTCTGGTTTGCCTAAACAAGTATAGCCGAGGAACAAATGCTGAAGCATTCCTGGGGGCTCAGCCAGGCTAGCCCTGGGTATCTGACACTCATTTCTGTATGATTCCTGTAAACTCCAGGTTAGCCAGCAACACCTGCATGCTCCTCAGCACCACACAGAGGTATCAGAAATGCTTGTATATGTATATTCTATATGTGTACTTGACCTTACTGCTACACCTTGCTTCAGGCTTGTTCTCTCACATGAATTACAGCTGACATCTGCAAAAAACTACTTTTTAACCCAAGGTCAGACTGCGGGCTGCCCTGCCTGGGGAAGCAGGCATTTTAGGCCTTGAACTTGAGCTGCCTGTCTCTGAGAGGCCATGGGGCTAAGCTGGACATTACGAAAGTGGCCATGAAGGGCAAACCATTTCTGCTGCAGCCTGGACTGGTCCTGTCAGAACTTCACGGGAAGGAGCACAACCCCACAATGTTCCACAGAAGTCTGGTCACCATCCCCTGAGCATAAGAGGCTAAAGACGCTACATTTAGCAGGAATAAATAATTTTGCAATGTGCTGGGTGGAGGACATGACTGCAGTGTGATGAGAATATTTAAAATATTGAATGTGAGAACTGAAATCAGTGCAATAGGCTAAAATCACCCATACCCCAGTTAGTGAACTAGTGAGCAGTGAGTGTGCTGTGTGTTAACAGTTTCAGTGAAATTTCTAAAACTGATACCAAATGTTTTTCTCTCTCAGAAATTCAGTGTATTTCATTCCTCAGATATTAAGTTATACTGACATATTTCAGAGTATCACAGAGAGAGCCTGTGTATACTTTTGCTCAAATGATAATGTGAATTCATACCTGACATGATTACTGTGCTGTGGGCTGGCTGGAGTAGTCCTTGGGAAAGATCTGGCCTACTGATCTTGCAGCATTACGCAACTGATTTTGCAGCATTGCTCAACAGTTAATGTCTGGAGCTTGTACCTATACTGGAAAGCAAATGGCAATACTGCAAACAAATTTGCCTAAGCCAGGCAGGTTTCTATGCAGCTGATCAGTACTTGGAGCCAAGCATCATGACTTCCATGGTCAATGCCTATTGAAAAAATGTATGCAAGAGCATTTTGTCAGTAGAAAGAAAATTAAAAGTGGGGGGAAGAGAGAAGAAGCCAAACTAATATAGGAGAGAGTGGACATGTAACAGAGAAGTAGCATGCTTTATTTACATATTTGTTCAGTACTGACATGGGAGAGGTCAGACAAAGGTGCTGCCAAAGTGCCAGGATGAAATCCTGCCTCTAAGTATCATTCTCTAACCTGTCCAGAGTCCAGATGTCCATCACCAGTTGACCACAAGGCTCTACACTGCCCACACTCCTGCTGCTTAATGCCTTGCATGGCAAACAGTACTTCTTTCCGATGTAGGCTCCTGCTGTTCCCTCTTTCACATGGGGGAGGACGTGAGCCATCATTGCAGGGACCAATTCTAGTCTGTATGAACAGACTAGTACATACAGCCATAGAACCATTAGAGTATCACCAGAAAAACCTTTGTGTTCTCAGGGTGGCCATAATTCCTGTGTACACATCAAGGATGGAAGCAGACATGATTTGTTGGCAGATTGAAGAAAGATCAGTGCAAGGCCATGGAGATGGTGGGTGGGTCTGGTACACCTGATGGCGAGAGGAGAGATGGAAAGAATCAGGCTTTGCTAGCATAGAGAAGGGATGTCTCAGGGAAGCCCTAACTGCAGATTAGGGCTTCCTAACAGAAGCCCTTACAGACAATTACCAACCTTCTCTCAGAAATTCACAGAGATGTCTTGTTTTAAAAAGTCTTGTTTTGACCCTGGTCATAATGGACAAAATGGATGCATTGCAGCACAGGAAATTCTGTTTGCACATAAGGAGTAAAACAACAATGGTGCAGCCCTGGGACAGGGCCAAAAGAGGTGGTGGGATGTCCACTGCTGGACATGTTCAAAGCGTATTGGTCAAGGCGCTGACCAAGCTGACTGTGTTTTGAAGGCAGTTGAGCTTGGAATGGGGGATGGGAACACAGACCTTCAGATGTGCCTCCCCACCTGAATGTTCCCATGATTCTATGTGCACAGCCTGCAGCTCCCAGTCATGTGTTAATCATGTCTTAAAAAATAATTTCGGAGTAATCCTGAGGATTATTTACATGACCCTGGGGCTCATTCATGTGAGTACCAAGTGTAGGACTTGCTCTTAATTGAAGAGCTAAATATACATCAGCAGCCCAACGGGATTACTCAGTCTGCAGCAGTCTGTCAAATCAGCATGTGTGCTTTCCATTCATTCCTTTCAGATGTTGCTCTGATACAGCATTTTCTGCAACATTGTCTAGCAACATAGAAGAATGGTTGAAATAGACAATTTTTCATGTGTTCCTGGTAGGAAGAAAGGTCAGGTCTACTTTCAATATGTGTTTCAGGTCTGTTTCATGACAGGCTAAAGAAGTGCTACAAGTCAAGTTTTACACCACTGACCCCCTGTTGATCTCTATTATCACAATGTTTGTATGCACACACACAGGAAGCCCTAGTTCACCTGTATTGGTGCTTTGTGATTTCTTGGGAGTGGGTCTTCTCAGCACCTCTGCAACCAGTTTATCTGCCTCAGCTTTTATGGACCAGGAAAGCCACTTTAATTTTAAGCAAGCTGGTTTTCTCACTCTTCTGCATTCACAGATCTTTCCTTACCCACTTTCACATATGTATTCACAGGCAAGGAGAAGTCTATGCCCAAGCAATCTGGTCAGGATCATTTGGGATTGCACAGTGGATGAGGGACACCAGGTATCAAGTTTTCATTGACTGCAGCCCCTATTGGGAGTACCTCTTGGTAAGTTGGATTTTGGGCAGGTGTTGTATACTCTCTAGGATACTGCTACAAGGGGAGAGTGTTGCCTCAACCCTCTGTTTTCTTTCAGCATAACTCCTCCTTGGTTTGGATTACATGAAGTATCAGAAAGAGGCAAGACAGAAGTGTATTCTGGGCCCTGGTTGCCATCCTGCTGTTGTCAGTGCATACGGTCTCTTGTTTGTAAGTAACCACCTAATCTCGGCACAGGCCTCCTGGGCATGGCACAAGAAACTGCATTCAGTCAAAACAAATTCTCCATTTCAACCTTAAGCCTGCTAAAAGGATCCTGTGAAATGCAATTAAAGGGACTCAGAAAAATTCAGATTGGAAGGCATCTTTGGAGGTCCCTGTTCTAACAATCTGCTCCAAGCATGACCGACCACAAAGCTAGATCAGGTTATCTCCAACGATGGAGACCCCACCATCTCTCTGGACCATGTCTCTGGATGGTGCTTGTGTGATGATTTCATCTCTGTTTTCTCAAAAATTCTCCTGGTTTGAATCTAATTAGGGATGCTGTCTGATCAATGCCGTGAAGCAGTGGAGAGGCACTTTCCTCCACTGGCTTTCAAGGACCACCCAGGCCCTGGTCAGGCACCAAGTTCAAAGCTGACATGCCTTGCTGTCCACCAGGACTGCAGCCCTTCTGCCCAGACTGAGGCCCTCATTCACTGCTGGGCTCCTCACAGCCATGGGCAGGATACATCCTTTGCTCAGGCTGTGCTCCAGGAGGTTCATGGCACCCCATTTCTGCAGCCTGTTGAGACCCCTCTGAAAGGCTGTGTTCCCCCCCAGCTGCTCTCCCAGTGTGAAACAATCCCCAGCTGAACAATCCTACATCCCCTCTTCCATGTTGTTTCTAAAGATGTTAAAAATATTGGCCTGGTATTAACCCCTGAGAAATGGCACATGTAACTGCCAGTTACTCTTACTGATGGACCTCTGTCCTTGAACCTGACAGCCCATCCAGTGAACCTGACAGCCCACTCATTTAACAGCTCACCTGTGAAATCCATAATTTCATCTGTTTAGCTTCAAAAATAATGATCAAAAACTCCAAACTACCTTTTGCCAGAAGATTTCCCTTCCTGAAACATCATCATGTGCAGACAGAAACTTTGTTTTTGTCAGTTTGATCCTTTGGTGCTGGCCCAGCCTAGAGATCAGCACGTTGGTTTTGTGCCTGCCATCTGAATAATTGTAATTGCCTATTATTGTAATAAACTACACCCACTCATCATTTAATACTGGCACCAGCAAAAGGGGTTTGTCATATGTGAAAACTAGCAGGGGAATCCATGTTTTGTGAACTCCTTGAGTTAGAAAGTTCATGCATTGTTGATCAGACAATAAAATAGATATCATGAAGGAAAGGGACTGACAGTGCCCTGTAAACATAGTTTTACTAATTAGAAAAAAAAAAAGCAGCATTGATGCTTTTATTATCTTGGGATAAAAAGTGAACTACTGGAAGGAGTTACATGCAGCAAAGAAACATGGCTTTATCTTCAGGTTGGGTGTGCTTTAATCTGACATCCTGACAATGCTGTATGGTGAGTAATACCTAGAGTATGTCAGCCAAAGCTCTAGAGCCAAAGCACAGAATCTACCTGTCACTCCAAAAAGGCCCAAATGAATAGCAGGACGCTAATCCCTCGGGCACCACATGGCCTAATGCATATGTTTGCTACAGGAGGGAGGAGATGATGCTTCATTTCAGATTACTACAGGTGTGGAGCTCCCACACACAGAGAAAAACCTACCGCTGCAGCTTTCTGGTAATGGAAAGTAACATGTTTAAACTCCCAGGACACTTGCAATTCACTGTTTCAGAACTAAAATTTACTTACCTTTCTCAGGATGACCCCATACCTCCATGCATTTCGAAATTTGCTTTGCTATGATGAAGTATTAGGTGAGAAGCTTAGACATTGTTTCTCTGCATGCTTCCCTAAAACCTTAACTGTTTTTATAGAAAAAAAATAATTAACTGACAAATCCCTCAATAGCTCATATAACTAGGGAACACTGTTATTAGATCTGAACAAATAAATGCCTTTTACAAACGATATAGATGACATTTTTTATTTTTATTTTACAGGAAATATATCTGGAATTGTTTTTACACCACAATAAAAGTTAAGAAAAGATGCTACCTCTGTATTTGGTCTTTTCTGTAAGTCACTGTGTTCATAGTGGTGCTTACTGAGCAGGAAGTAGTACTTACCCTCTCAATCAGTATTTCAAAGAATTCTCTACAGAAGTTCCTGAAAACACCCAGCGTCACCTTCCTCCTGAAGGGGTTGTTCAGCTGGGCTTTTTCCTATCAGCTTCTCACTTAAATCACCTTTATTTCCTTAACTAGCTGTGAGCACTGTGTGATTTAACTGAATAGCCTGGAATCTCTGCTAGTAGACAGAGGCTGTGGATTTCACCTATTTTAAAAAGACAAACACATCTAATTGTATCGCGAATGCCTCCATTGTAAACTAAACAACGAAAAGAAGCACTTGTCTGTGAGAACTTTTCTTAGTTATATCACCTTAGACATGGTCTTGTCCTATCAGTTTCGCAGCTGAGAAAAGAAGCACATTTTTGGAAAATTCTTCACAGATTAATAAAATGAAACAATTGGCTCAGTCATTGCATGGGTACAATAGCTT
Organism: Rhabdornis inornatus; assembly: GCA_013397075.1. Classification (NCBI taxonomy): domain Eukaryota; kingdom Metazoa; phylum Chordata; class Aves; order Passeriformes; family Rhabdornithidae; genus Rhabdornis; species Rhabdornis inornatus. The sequence goes on along the minus strand of VWZS01004467.1, from coordinate 43,041 downwards.
TCAAACACTTTATAAAGCAGCGGGTAAGTTTTTTCTGCAACTGTTCTCAGGGAAAAAAAGCTATTTTACTGCAGAGTCAACTTTTGATCTCTGCTTCTTCCACTGCTTGGATTTGTTTGGGTCATTTACATATTGTCTTGTGTAGGAGACATGGAAAGAAGTGCCTTTCTGGAGTGTTCAGGCCCATATTTTAAACTGAGTCCTTTTGACCACCAAATCGATCAAGTGTATATGCTATCACAGTGCAAAACATTTCAGTGAGAAAGATGAGACCAGAACATTGCACCTGCCATCAGGATGAGCCTCCCTGACTTGCTTTCCTCCCTAGTGTACCCACATCTCAGGAGTACAAAAATTTTGAATTCTGTTTTTGGGGTCACGGATTTGAGCTCTGCTGGTTCAGCTGCAAGAGGTGTGAAAGGGGCAAAGCTGAGGGTCATCGGCCGACAAAGACCTTGAGTGGCTTACCCTTGCTTAACCAAAAGACCTCTCTTTTGAATACTTATCTAGTAGATCAGTGACAACAAGGTACACAGGTTTACTGATCAGAAGCCACCACTGGAACTCCACCCTGAAACCAGAAGCATGCTATGCTGTCACGTGCATGCAGAAAATACCCAGCTTAGCACGGAGATGCCATGTCCTGCCCCAGCTTCAGCTTTCAGAGTGATTTAAGGTGGAGCTCATGTGGAGTGGCTGTGATGTTGCATCTCCAGGTGATAACTGCCCTGCTGATGAAATGCAGTGTCAGTACCTAAAAGTTATGGCGGCAGTCTGTTGGGCAGTCGGAAGAAAAAAAATCTCTTCTACTCAATGCTACTCAGCCCTCCAGGAACGAGAAACACAGCTCCTTTGCCTGGAGAAAGCTGCAGCTGCAAATGCAGACACTCCTCAGCTACAAAGCTGATAGGCTTTATCCCTGCCTTCCAGGAACCAGCCAACATCCCGTGTAACACAGCTGGATTAAGCTTTTACTTGTTTCTCTCTTCTGGCCCCCAAGCTTATCTCTGTGCCTGTGTTTGTCAACTGAGCAGAGCTTGGCACTGCTGGCAGTACCTGGAGACAGTGCTGAGCCATGCAAAGGAAGAAGTGGGAGGGTAAGGGGGGAGAGGCAGTGGCTGCCTGGCTCTGCTTCACCATGAGTCCCTGCAAGCTCTCTCTAATAGGGATGCCATCAGCTCTCGTGGCCAGAGGGATATGACAACCCGTTCAATCATTGGCCTCTCGCAGATCGGTGTCTGCACATGGGCTGTGATAACTTTTGGGGTTACATTAAACTTATCACATGCAACAGGTTTAATTATTGCACTGGAAATATGTCTTCTGCTTATCTCTGGAAGCATTCCTCCTCCCCTTGCCCCACCCTCCTCTTCATTTTGAAGACTTAAGTTTCAAGTTCACATCTATCAGTACAAAAAAAATAGCAGGACATGCCCTATCATGTCCTGGACACTCTAAGCCAGAAAAATGAGGGAGCTGCACCCTTTTCCTCGCATTTAGATTCTTTTATGTGCACTTAAAATGTTCACATAAAGCTTTATCACGCCCAAACCATTTCCAAAGCAATGAGCAGTCACATCTACTATTAGAATTTTGAAGGACTGTAATTCCAGGGTAATTTTACCACTCCCTCTGACAGTCTTTTGTATTTCTGATACTATATGTGTCTCATAAACAAAACAACTCAGTACATATCAATCACATTATCAGCACAGAGAGGATTACTTAGAAAGGCACTTAGAATTTGCTCTGCACTCCTGGCAAGTCCAGTAGAGCAAGTAGCCTATCTTACTGTGTAATAGGATTAACACTGATGGAAAAAGTACCTTTCTGGTGTTCATATAACTCAATCCTCCTATGAAGTTAGAAATTCATAAAATAACAGATACTTAAGTTGGATATGTATTTTAAAAACCTCACAACGTTACCTTAGAGTACCTAAACCCACCCATTCTTTCTGTAAACTTCAAAGTTCAAGCTGAAATGGTATTTTCCCTTGAGCAGTCTTCAGGACAGTATGTTCAGCTGGTTTGTGAGCCTAGAAGTTTTACTATTCCATGTTTTTCTTTCTGCCAGAGTAATGTTTTATTTCGGTGTATTGTGGAGCATTACTTAAAATGGCTTCATACCTTGGAGGCTCAACACTTCTGGAAAGCCTGCTTTGGGTACATATACACTGAGGATCTCAAGCACCAGGGAATTCAGTCCTTTCTCAATTTTGTAACCACAATGCAAAACAGGCAGTTGAGCTTTAACTCCAGGAGCTAAATAGTTGTAACCAAACACATGGAATTTGGTTTTTGCCTGCCTAGTTATCTCCTCAGGCATGTAAATGTGAGCACTTTCACAGCAATGAAATTAGGCTGAGACAAAAAATTATAAAGACTGTGTGATTATGGAATAGTTAAAGTCAGGAGAAAAGCATTACATTCCTCTCTATACACAGGCAAAATATAATTCAAAACCCATGAGGAGTATTTTCTTAGAACATGCCTACAATATTGCTAGATACAAGTCATACCTCAGAGGCATGTTCTTGGATTGGGAAGTCATCTCCAAGTCCTGAAGAGCCCACAAGGTCCATCTAATTATCATCAGGTTATTATCATCAGACAACTATGGCAAAAAGGCATGACAACAGATGTTTCTTGACTGTGTCAAGAACATAATCTTCAGGAAAAAGCCTTACAGATTTTTTATGTTAATCTGGAAAGTCCTATCCAAACAGGAACAAGGTTTTCCTTGATGTGCAGAATCCAATGTGCAAAAGTTAGAGCAAGAAGTATCAAAGGGCAGTTCATGATTCCCTTTCACCTTTCACAGTAAGAGATCAGGGTTGCAGGTCAGCTCCTTTCTGCTGAATGCCTGTGAAGCTTGTGCACTGGGTCATCATCAGTGCATTTCCACTCCCTCCCCAGTGGGATTTCTGTACCTCAGGAAGGACAGGGATGACACCTGGAGCCTGACTGCAGGCAGGATCACTTGCAAATCATGCCTTCCCACATGTCACCCTGCATGGTGCTGGTACACATCTTGTGAGCTGACTAACTCTCGGTGGGGCTCAGTCCAATTAAGCATCCACCAACCAAGATGTGTTCCAGCATTGTGGAAGCCAACACATGGAGGGTGTGCTGCCATGAGCTCTGGTGGATTTTTTTGAATCTTATAGTCCTCTATACTTTTCTAAAAGCCATGCTTCCATGGACATAGGAGTACCTAAGGATTTCAGCTTTCAACTAGTGGTAGGGAAAACACGACATTCAAACCTAAAGATTTGGAGGAAAATTAATTTAAACTTCAGGTCCTGTCTTGAACACCTAGTGGCATTTCATGATGGAGTGACTCCATTGACTCCATCAGTGGATGGGGAAGGGCTATAGATAATTTTTATCAAGACTTGTATAAAACCTTTGACATGGTTCCCCACAACATCCTTCTCTAAAGTGGAGAGAGATGGATATGATGGATGGACAGCTAGACACTTAAGAAAGTGGTTGGACTGTCACATCCAAAGAGCAGTGGCCAAGACCTGAGCCCCAATGGACACCAGTGACCAGTGGTGTTCCTCAAGGGTGTGTATTGGGACCAGTGTTATTTAATACCTTCATTAATCACATAGACAAAGGGGTCGAGTGCACCCTCATCAAGTTTGGAGATGACACCAAGCTTAGTGGTGCAGCTGACATTCCTGAAGGACAGGATGCCACTGAGAGGGATCTGGACAAGCTCAAGAAGGGGCCCATAGGAACCTCATGAGGTTTAACAAGGCCAAGTTCAAGGTGCTGCTTCACCTGGGTGAGGACAACCCCCAGTATTGGCACAGGCTGGGAATGAACAGATGGACAGCAGCCCTGTGAGAAGGACTTGAGGGTGCTGGTGGGTGAGAGCTGGACACGACCCAGCCATGGGCACTCCCAGCCCAGAAAGCCAAACGTGTCCTGGGCTGCATCCAAAGCAGCGTGGGCAGCAGGGGAGGGAGGGGATTCTGCCCCTCTGCTCTGCTCTGGTGAGACCCCAGCTGGAACCCTGCATCCAGCTCTGGGGTCCCAGCACAGGAAGGACACAGAACTGCTGGAGTGAGTCCAGAGGAGGGACACCAAGATGAACAGAGGGATGGAGCACCTCTCCTATAAGAAATGACTGAGATCCTGAAAAAGACTTTGCGGTGACCTAATTGCAGCCTTCCAGTACCAAAAGAGCCTACAAGAGAGCTTGAGAGGGACTTTTCACAAGGACATCTAGTGACAGGACAGGGGATAATGGCTTCAAACTGAGAGAGTAGATTTAGATTAACTGTTAGGAAGAAATTCTTTACTATGATGGTAGTGAGGCAACAGGTTACCAAGAGAAGTTATGGATGCCCCATGCCTAGAAGTGTTCAAAGCCAGGTTGGATGAGCTCTGAACTTGGTTTAGCGGAAGGTCCTCTTGACCATGACAAGGGGATTTGAACTAGATGATCTTTAAGGTCCCTTACAACCCAAACCATTCCACGATTCTGTAATTATTTATTAAAAATTCACTGTTACAAGAAAATGCCTTTCAATTTGCTACTGCTTCACAGAAGGAAATATGGGGCATAATAACACAGTCAGATATGGCTGTGCATGTATTACATTACAAAGCAAAGACACACATCCAATTTAACTACAAGCAATTACAGGTAAGTGCTCACTCTTCTGGGAAGCTGCATTTATGTGGAGTTCACCCTAGGTGCCTTTGCTGCTTATTTGTGAAGCCTGCTTATACAAGAATGAACTACCCCAAGCACACAAACACAGCTTGACAGGACCATCTTTGGGGCATCTGATGTGTTCCTGGAATTCAGAGACACAAGGCACTGCCAAATAGGACGCAAGGAAGCAAAAGAATCAACTTGTTACATATCCACAATAGATAAGCTCCTGGGATTTCAGCCATTCCTGAAAATCTATTTAATGAGAATGGATGAGTGATCTGCTATTCTGACTACTCAAAAGCTTGAAAATAACCAAGAAGGCATTGATTTCCAAAAGATAAAATAAAGCTGCTCCTAAACTCTGCCTCCTTTGTGCAATCCTGAAAAACAACTTGGATGCAAGAAAATATGCATCACCTTTAATACTAGAGAACTCAGCAAGATCATTTCCAGTCACCTCTGGGGAAACGCAAACTTTCTTTGCAGTGTACAGAATTTAGTCAGCTAGCAGCTTACAGGAGCTCCTTCTGGTTTTGGAGTGATGAGTCAAATCTCTTAGTTATCTCTGTTAGAAATTATTTTCTGCATTTAAGAAAAAAATCTTATGGTGGATGGAGGGGAGCAAGGGACTTGATCCTTTTTGAGTTTATTTTTGATTTTACTCATGGTAGGAAGATCCCACTTCAGAAACAGATGAATCTTCTGGAACCTTGTCTCTTCCTTGCCTCATAGCGCTGCATTAACAGGCAACAGTAAACTGAAAGCTGTATGAGAAGGCAAGTCTCCCATCTGAAGGCTATTTTAACCTCCTCCAACAACCTGGCTGTCACAATGGAATGAAGCAGAAAGACCATCTTTCCTACACACAGGTTGAAGAGGCACCTATGCCCATGTAAAACCTGTGACATAAACAAAATCGCTGACTCTGGTGCAGCATCTGCTGTTTTAACAGAGGGCTGACTACACCACTGCTGCTCATCAAGCAGCCTCAGGCTGTATTTCTCCGAGGAAGACCAGCTGAAAGCTGGGAGCAGACTCCAGTGTGCTTCTGTTCCTGTTAAGAGTCAGTCAAACTTAACTGCAACTAAAACCAGTGGGAAACAGAAAAATGTAGGTGCAGCTATTCCCCATAACCTTTCCTAAACAGGTCTAAAAACGTCTGTAAGGCAAGCCCTGCCCCATCTTTCTGAAACCAGCCACTACATGTGCTTGTCAAAAGTACTTGTGTCCTGTTCTGTAAATAAATGCCAGTTAGCAAATGCAAAAAACATAGAGTGAAGCAATGTAAATATAAAATAATACAACGTCTTTAAGAAATGTTTCTAAACACAGAGAGAATGGCAGTATGTCAGGCATACTGTACTTGCACAGAGAATTTCTAAAAAACACACTTACTTCATGTACGAGTGTAAGACAGAATATATGAATTGGGCAAGAAATACAGCCCTGTGCAGCTAGAGGTTGGTAGAGAACTCTCAAAACTCATACAGCAAACACCAAGAGCACTGGGCCAGTGTCCTGTCACGATATAGGAGCATACTCCACTGTCCCTGTGTGCCTTAGACAGCTTTCAGCAGCAGAAGGCACGCACTGTGAAGATGTGCCATCACTTTCCTTTCTGCACAGCTCCCAGACCCAGCAGCAAAAGACGGCATCAGCACATGCCTTAAAGACTGTCTAGCACAAAGAATACTCAAACCCTGCAGAGGAGGGCTGTGTACCTCTGCTCAGCACATCTGGAATTTTGAAGAAAAGTTTTGGCTTCCCCAAGAAATGGGAGATAAACTGAGGAGTTCAAACACAGGATCACAAAGATATCCCAGGGATGGGAGTGCAGGACATTATGGGAAGAAGTGGAGGAAACTGATCTTCATCCTGAGGAAAAAGCCACAGTAGGATCAATTTTGCAGTCAGTCATTGCATACTTGAATGAGAGGCACCTTTTCTCTGAGGCACATGAGGAAATGGTGAGACAACAGGCATGAGCTGCAACAGGGGAAGTTCTAGCTGGATGTAAGAAAAAATTTTTTCCATCATTGATGCAGACAACGCCCAGATAAGAGGTGATGGGACCTCTGTCCTGGGAGATATTCCAGAGTTGACAAGACAAGGAAATCTGACCTAGCTTTATTGAGTCATGCTTTGATCAGGGGGTGGGACTGGGAACCTCATTATGCTCCTCTTCTAATCTAAATTTTTCCACTCTTTTTATGACCCTCAGGTGTGGATTTTACAGTTGTTTGATTTGGGGACAAAGCATTTTGGAGCTTCATAGCCTTTGGAGTAATTGAAAGAGGGCCTATTTTGCATTTCTGTGAACTCAACAGGGGTCCGAGCATCCTCTCACTTGGCCACCACCATTGTCTGTTATGAGGCTTTTAGAGCCAGAACTTAATGAATTTTGGATATGAGATAAAAGTTTAAAAGACCCACTTTTTCCACTGACAGGATTAAAAAAATCTAGGTTTTTTGAACTCTGCTGTTCTTTTGCTAGCTCCAGTCCCTACTTTCTGTGGTGGCCCTTTATATCTTGGTCTGCCACCACACCCAGAAGAGCCTGTCCTGAGCCTCCCTGGCAGCAGGCTCAGCCAAGACAGGGATGCAGACCCTGGTGCTGCCTCCCACCCCAGAGTCTCCGGTGCACCACGGTGGCGTGGGGCAGTGCCATTCTCCCCTGGCCCCTCTACAGTCCCCTCACTGTGAGGGACCACTAATGAACCTGGACCTTGGAGCCACTTTGGGCTGTCCAGAGAGTAATAGTGTCCAGGAGAGGAAACTTACTGCTGGACAGACCTTATCTCTCCCAGTCTTTGTGGTCCAGGCCTTACCCTTTCCCTTCCCTTCCCTTCCCTCAACCTCGCTCACACATTTCTGTGCCCTGTTGCAGCTGAGGCACCTGCCTGTGCTCTTTTCAAAAAGAAGAAGCCACTTATCTTTTGGTTTGTTATATGTGGTAACCCACTTAACAGCACTGCTGAAAAAGGACCGAAAATGAAAGCTTGGAAGGGAAATATCTCTTCCACTCATTTGTAACTAAATTTTTTTCAACTAAAATATCATGCACATGCTAGTTGAGACTCTTCCTTGTCTAACAAGAAGCAAAGAGTTGGAATAAGCTGGTAGGACACAGTGCAGGAAGCTTGTGGGCAGAGCCACTGGCCAGAAAGATTTGGTTTCATAGGTGTGTTTCTTTGACTTGAAACATTATTATCATGTAAATGGATTGACAAGGCAAACACACACAATTGCTTCTAGGCAGTCAGTATGGATGCTGAAAGCAGAGTCCCTTTGCCCATCCCTTCCACAGACAGCTACTGCCTTTCCACAATACTCCCAGTACAAAGCCTGTCTAACACGTTATTTAGTATGGAGAGTTCAGCCAAATGAACCATGAAGCAATGAGACAGGCAAAAATGAAGCAAGTACAAACTGTGCCCACAGCAGCAATCAGACAGGTTGAGAACTGTCTGCTTCTCCTTCATGGATGCTGTGATGAAGACCTGGCTGCACCAGTGTGGCTGCACCAGTGTGGCACGAATGTTTTTCTCGCCAGGAGCAAAGAGCAGAATATTAAAGAAATAAACACCCTCTTTTGCCCTTTTTCTTCCTTGCTGACCCAAATTCCCTCTCTCTTTATTTCCCTGCTCCCTTTTCTTTGCCAGACACAGCTAAAGAGGATCTGTGCCTAACCAAGCAGCCAGCCAACGCCCACCATGGACCAGTCCTGCACAATGCCATTCCAAAAATCTAAAGGGTTGTTGGGGCCACCAACAGGCTGGCCTGTTTTCACTATCAATAACTTACTCTTAGATTTCCCGCATATACCCAAGAGCTGAGCTACACAGCAGAAGAGCTGAAGCTGTCTGGGAGCTGGATCTTTTGTGTGGCAAGTCTTACCTCTACAGAGGGCACCACAGCTGCACTTACCTGGGCAAGGGCATGAAGCCTCCAGACTTCTTTCCCTTTGGTGGCTAAAGCCCCTGTGATGCAAAGCAGATTGGGAAGTAGCAGGGATAGAGACTCAGCCAACACCAGGGTATAGGTGGATGCACCCCAGCAGGCCATGCTGTTCCAGTGTTACCACCACACTGGTGTACGTCTGTTACCCACAACCTGGTAGGAACGTGTCCTAGCTACTGCCTGATGCTGGCTTCAGGGTGCCCCTCCTAACAACCTCTCACCTAAATATGTATAGACACTCACACCATATGTTTTGACAGCATTGCTGCTTAGGGGCAGGCTTCAGTCACTGGAAGGAAGGGCAATGCCCAGGGGCTAGGAATTCAGGTAGTCTGGTGGGAGACCTGTGTGACTGGGACCTTGTGTGTGATTGAAATGGGTCTGACTTTGAAGGGATATAGGTGAGGATTGTTCCAGAAGTCTCCCAAAGGTGCTCCCAGGCCTGGGTATTGTTTAGGAATGTCTGAGCCAAAGCAGTGGCAAACACAGCAAGGGACACCACACAGAAGCAATGGTGGTGGTATAGTCAGGCCAGAACCCAGGTCCTGCCACACCGTAAAACACCCATACCCTGCAAAATAGGGCTGATTGTCCATTTTTTCACCCCAGCAATCTCCACAGACTGAAAAATCGTGGTGGAACTGCTATGACACATGGTCAGAGAGATACCCACACAGCTGCAGAGGTTGCATGAATGGTAACTCCCTGCCAGTTAGCTTTCCTCCAACCCTGAGAGTCTTTGAGCCACCTACCCCGGTGTTTCATCTCATGGCATGTGTTTCAATTGTTGCCAGGAGAAGCAGCTTTGTCCTGCCAGGACTTTGAGAGAAGGTTAATCTCCAACGACTCCTTGATCAAGAAAACAACTTGATTCCTTGCATTTACTGCAAGGAATAACAAGGGAGCACAAAAACCTCTGCTCATCCTTTGTGTTTGTTAAAACACCTCCTTTGATATGCAGCCACTGGAAGAAGCTCTCCTGTGTAGGGGATCCCCTGCAGGATTGGGGGAAAATTAAAAGAAAGCACAGAGCTTGTATTTAGGTGAAGTTTTGGGCCACGAAGCAAAACTGGGGGATGGAAAAGGACAGGTAACTGGGATTTAAGGCCAAAGCGGCATAGCTGTCAAGCCTTCTTTTATCACAGGGGATGCATATCTCATTTCACTGCACAGCTGCCCTATTGTTGTATGTGTACCCAAAGTGTCACCATAATGACTGTACTTTGACCTGTGGGGATAGCTCCTGGGCAAAGACACCAGAGACAATGGTTTGAGAAAATGGTTTACATAAAAATTTGCTCTTTGCTGCTTTCTGGGCTATTCTTAAAGCAGAGTTTTTCCTTGCCAGCAGTATTTTATGACCTCGAAGGAGAAATTATTCTAACAGCAAGAGAGGATAATTCTGTAAAAAGCACTAGACATCTTATTAGCATAACTTTCCTAGTAGAAAATTACAAACTACTGCTTCATCTGTTCTCCTGCTGCCCCCCAGAGTGCCCATGGCTTACTTTAGGACAGATATGTCTGCACAAAGAGCAGCTCTTGCTCTGAGTGCCACAAGCCTCACACAATAAGCTTCTGAGCTCTGGGCTGTGCCAGCAAAAATGGGGGTTGACTCCCAGGCCAAGTCCAAAACCATGTATTTACAAATATTTAAGAAATGCCGAAAGCAGATAGAAAATCCTGCCAGCCTTCACCCGTCTAAAAGCTGAGTGCTCTTCAGCCTGAGCTGAATTTTAACACTCTTTTCCCCAAACACTGCGTCCCCCCTCAGTGATTTCCCTTGCAGAAGGCAACACAGAAAATAAAATAGCTCCATTTATTTCAGGGATGTCTGAGAAGATATTTTCTAACAGTAAAACTGATGGATTCATCTGCTTTAATAACTGTGGTATTACCTTGACCTGAATTGCTTTCAGGGCTTGAGGATTCTGCTGTGACCCTCACACATGAAACTTCTTGCAGGGGGAATGATTCCAGTGTTTGTTACCTGCTGTGAGGCCTCCAGGGTCCATTGCAAGCTGCTGCAAGAACTCTCTTCTCCTGCCAGATATTTCTGTAGCAGCCTTCACTTAATTGGTCACATCGCCTCCGAAGGGCCTCTTCTACCTCCCAGTCTTCCTGGTCCCACTGTAGAGTAGCTCTCATGGATGCCCCTGCCTTAGAGGCCACCACTGAAATGCCCTGCATCCTCTCAACACCTGTGCCTGACAAAACCATTCCTACATATGAGATCAATCTGGACTCTGAAACTGGCCCTGGTAATGAAACAAATACTTGAAACAACTCCAAATACATCTGTGGAGCTATCTGTGTTACCCCCTCCGTGGCAAATGAGTGAGTTTTCAGAAGCCACTTTCAGCAGTACCTTTTGACCACAGTAGGCAGAAAAGAAAAGAGGGAAATTAAATAAAAGGTATAGTTTTTCTTCAAAAGAGCTCTCATTATACAATTCTCCTCCTTGAGGCAGGGGGAGGGACTGTCAGTTTCCAAGTGCAACTCAGCAGGCAGAAAATCAGGCAACATATAAATGGTCACTACACCACTGGGACCTTCACTGCAGATGCCTAAAGGGCCAGGGCCTGGACAAAGGATAAGGTGACAGTGGTGCTGGTAAAGTCTTTTCCAGGTCATAATTTTTGTCTACATCACTGAGAAGCCTTCAGACAACCAGAGAAAACATTACATAAACAATTAGCAAGCATCCAGTTTCTCTCCTTGCTAAACACATATCCAAATACACTTTTAAATCTCCTCTTTCACCTGCCTCTCACAATGCCAATGGAGTAATATTGAACCTTTCTCTCCCTGCATCAGAAAGGAGATGGAGGAACTGGAAAAGGACAGAAATATGTTGGGAGGATAATGAGAAGTAAGAAATAGCCAACTATATCAAGACATGCTGGTCTAGGAAAGAAATGACTAGCACGAAAGCAGATCCCCTCAGCACCGAGAGGCAAGGAGGAGGTCAACAGACAGTAAGTACTCGTGTGTCTCTCGGTACAAGAATAAAGAGGCAACAAATTAAACCAGCAGACGGCAGCATCACATGCAGCCAGAGGATTAATTTCTTCTTACCACACACAATGCAGCTGTGACCCATTATTGCTAGTTATTGCAGACCCAGTAGTCTTGTCCAGATTTAAAACCCACAAGATAAATTCACTGAAAGAGAAAGTTACTTTTGTCCAAAGTAACAGGAAAAGACAACATGCACCAAAGCAAGTATTGCTGTGATAAGGAGGATCCAGAAAACAGTAGGGAAGAGCATGAGACCCTCTCCTGGGGCAGCCAGACATGGTGAACCATTCACTGAGAATTACACACAGCTGGACTGTGTATCTAGCTAGTCTGCTAGTTTCATTTGTTGCCTTGTTATTCTTGCTGCCCACTTTATCCCCATGCATTATTAATTACTGCTGTCACTGAAAACTGGCCATGGTAACTTTCCAATCAGCACATTACCTCGTGCTTTCTTAGGAAAATGTGCCCTGCCTTCACATTACCTGCTGACAGCTCCTGACTGGAGGTTAACTTATTCTTGATTGTATTAAAGAGATGTTCTGGGCTCAGTCCATTCTGCAAAACATAGTTTGCTTAGCATGGAAAGGAGGCATCTGAGGAGGGGCCTGGTTACAGCCTCCCACTGCCTATAGGGCATTACAGAGAAGGTAAATCCAGACTCTCTTCAGAGGTGGCCACTGACAAGGTAGAAGATCCTGCAGAAAGGGCACAAGTTGCAAAAGGGTTTGGATGTGAGGCAAAAAACTTCCCTTTAGAGCAGTGCAGCCCTGGGACAAGCTGAGGAAAAGTGGTGGGAATCTCTGTCCTTGAAGATCCCAAGCACACAAGCCGATGAGTGCTTGAGCTTCCTGACCTAGTTTGAGCCCTGTAGTGAGCCTGCTGGGCACTTAGGCTTGTATTGAACACTTCCAGAAGACGTCTCCTGACACAAATCTCTGTCAGATTTTGGGAACCATATTCCAACCAGCATGACCAGCTTTGCAAGACAGAACTGATCACCCACGTTTAATCAAAAACCTAAGTGCTATTGACAGGGGAACAACAATCACACAGTGTGTGATTGTGACAGTAACTCACAGATTTCACTGGTGGTTCAGTGCTCGGCCATCACCTCTGTGACTCACACAGCACCTGAAAGGATCTGCACAGGGGAGGAGCTGTACCTGGCATATTTGCTGGAGCATCTTCAAACACTTTTCTGACTGTCTCATTGAAGAATTGTCTGTAGTAGTGATTCCAACAAATGTCGCAGGTGTTGCCTGGTCCATGGTAAGGGCAGGAAGCCATCAAAAATCATCCTTGGGATACTGCATGGAGCAGCCTTCCTGTGGTGGCCTCTGGGGAATACTTGAAAGTTTTAAAGAAAACAGAAGCCATCTCTCTTGAGTCTAATTAAACAAAAGCTACCAGTTCTCCCCAAGCTCAGTGACACCTTATTCCAGGTACAGGTACACCAGACTGTATAGCACTGTACATTTCCACTGCCCTGAGGAACTGTGGCCCAGACAGAAAAGGTGGGAACCAGAAATTTGCCTGTTGTCCTACATGGAATCAGATGGAGAGTGGGAAGTGCTTCACTTTACCCCAAAGGGAGAGAAACAGGCCACTCCTGTGATTCAACCCTTCCTAAGACACAAACCCAAATGATTTGTAGCAGTCTCCCATCGACTCTAGGTAACAATCCCATGGGCAGTTTGAAAGACTAGCTTGAATGAGAAGCCTGGGTTTTTGCATGGCTGCAAGAAGTGAGCAAATACATCACTTTAGAGAGATGCTTGCTGGACCTGACAAAAGAGGTATGGTATGCACATGAGACTCAGATCTGCAGCCTTAGCTGAATCTCTTCATAAAATCTCCTCTGCCTTCTCAGTAATAACAACAATATTACTTTTCTATCTCTCTTTCTCCCCCTTCTGTCTGTAATTTGTTCTTCCTGGTGGAAAGGAAAGGAAGTGTAAATAATTGCAACACTGACAAGTCCTGAACAGCATCTTCTGTCACTACCAGTAAACCTTAGGAAGCAGAACAAACCTCTGACAGGGCTTTGAGGAATGTGGAGATGCTACAGATATGCTTCTTCACCAACTGCAAACTGTAAGCATGAATGCAATTCAAAGCATGTACCTCTTTTTCTGTCTTTCTTATTTCCCCAGTTTCTGGCACATATCAGGTATTTACTAAACAAATTTGCAATTCTTTAGCAATGAATTTACTGAGATGGGCCAGACCTAACTACTCAAGCATACACACTAAGGTATGTTTGCTGTGTCCTTTTGCAATAAAGAAACTCAATCACTTGCTCTTCCTGTGCAGCTGGAGGGCCCAGAAGTATTTCAAACTGATCTAGCAATGTGTAGACTGCAGCCTCACAATGGTGGTCAAATGTCGTTATCTTGTGAAAGATTCTTTACATGGTTGTGGCTGGAGACAAAATGCCTCCAGCAGAAATCTGATACATGATTTTTTCATCCTCAATCAGACTCTCAGTTGGGAATAATAACATAATAATCACTAACACTTTTTTATAAGGCTCCTGTGTTTCTACCAGATGATGTCTCAATGCATTTGTGTTGTGCAGCAGGTCCACACTGAGCACTACGTACACACCCCGGATTTACTGAGCACATATAGGAAGATTTTATGTGTGTGCCAAGAGCACACAGGATTGTCTGAGCAAAAGCAGCTGACCCACAGAAATCACAAACTGAGGTTTTGCAGCTTCTAGGTAATTTTGGATTCACTGGTTGTACAAGAAAAAGTAGGTCTGCACACGTCACAGTCACCTTTCAGGATGTGTGTATATTGACCATGCCTTCAGAGATCATTGCTGCATTACACAGCATTACTCTTCCAACAGTCTACCAGACACTCACAAATCCTGGGAAAAAACAGCCCAAATTCTGGGCTTTGGCCTGGACAAAATTTCTGCATTGGAAAAGGAGACTTGCTCAGGGATCATGGTTCTACGGACACTCTCCATATACTGAGGTCTCCAAAATTTAAAAAAGGCTACACTTTAAACTCACATTAAACTTATCCTGGGTGGCTGTACATGTCTCCTCATAAGTTGGACCGCACACTGCTAATCAACCGAGCTGCTGTATGAAGAGAGACAAATGATTCATAGCAATCCACCATGGAGACACTTTCTGTAGAAGATGATAGAAGGTTGTGGTGTCTCCCTCACTCCCTCACTGGAGATACTCAAGAACTGTCTGGAGGCAATCCTGTGCCATGTGTTCTGGGATGATCCTGCCTGGGCTGGGATGTTGGACCAGACAAAGTTGCTCTCTTGCAACCTGTCCCATTCTGTGGTTCTGTGATTTTAAGGACCCTGTGTAAGAATTTCAAGTGCTTTAGGGTCCTGTGAGCCAGCAGGAGGACAGACACCCAGTGCAGGCTCTGTTTAATTGATTAGTTCCTTGCTTTTGACAGGAATCCAGAGATTTTTACTAGAACTGTGTCCCTAATCTTTTATGTGGTCTCGTACTGTCTTGCCAGCAGCTGTTCTTCACTGGTGGTGTCAGACACTCCCAACACAGAGGCCACTGAAGAGACATCACTGGCAGCTGGAGGACACTGAATTATGCATTCAGAACACTGAATTATGCCCATGGCTTCTGCAAGTCTTCTGTGCTGACAAAGTTATGGAAGGATACACCACTGTTTGCCCTATGGCATGCACAGAAAGTATGCATTTTGCTCATCTGTTTGCCTGCCTTTTTAAATGTTAGTAGGAAGGTCTGGGAAACATGCTTCAAAAAACAAGAGCCAAAACAGACATAAAGTAGCGATCTGGATGAATGAATGGGCATTTTGGAGTAGTATCAGATCAGCAGAGCCATCTTTAATGCGGCAGAATGGCTCTGTGCTGACTATCCCTAGCACAGCCACGGCCATAGGCACAGCATAGGTCCCAGCCCAGGTACCCTGATGCTGCTGGAACCCCCCGGTATGGATGAGACAGAGCCTGTGCTGCATTGCCATGCTGGGCGGCAGTTCTAAAGTGCAGAGAAGCCATGGGCTTTTGACTCCAGAGTGACACAGCTATGGTTTGGGTTAATTCAGCAGTACAGCAGCTTTCACCTCAGTTGCTGTTCTCTCAGGGCTGCCTCCTTTCAGTTTTACAGAAATAGAGAAAAGAACCAGCCAGAAGCTGTCTCATTCAGAACTGCACAGTGTGACTTACAGCGGGAGTAAGTCTCATCAGTTTCAACTTCTACAGAGGCAAAAATCTCTTCTTTCAGTCTTAATCTTATGTCAGCAGCATGAACACACAGAAAAGTCAGCACTGCTGCCGTTATTTGAATCTTTTGTTCTTTGAACGGCAGATTCAGAGGAACAGGTTTTTAAAAGAGAAAAAAAATAAAGAAAGAAAAAAAAAGAGAGGAGAAAGGAAACAACCCAAAGGACTGTCAATTGTGTAAAATGCATTCCTGCACTGCAAGGTGGGTGGTCTGCTTGGAAGTTGTTATGGTTTCAGCACAAACTGGCACAAAAGATTAGTGATGTGTGCGCAAATACAGCAGTCTGATGGCCGCATTTGAAATGAAGTGGCTTACCTGTGTATTAAATGATGTTTAACACAAGTACTCCACTAACCGGCCGTCAAGTGGGAAGCGCCACTTTATGGGAAGTGGCACTCTAACATCGCATCCACTTTCTGTCAGGAATTAAAGTGGCATTTTAATACTGAGATGAATACGCTCTCATTTCCCACACACAGAAACAGACGCAAAAAAAGGATATATTCTGGGAGTGGAAAACGAGGTGTCTTTCAAGACAGAGCAGCAAGTTAATTGCCCACCTTTAATGATTAAATGATTAACAAGATATTAAGACAAATCATGCTCTTTTTCAGTAGGTCGTTCAGTGCAGGAACCCGGCTAAATTACTTGCAGTACCAAACATGGAAATTCTTTTTCTTTTTTGGAAAACAACTGGACATCACGAAAATGTATTTTCATTTGGAAATTGACTTTTGTATCAAGTATAAAACGTTTTACTTCGTAAAAACACGTTACACTAATGTAAAACACTTTGCAGGTGTGAGAGTTGTAACTAAAGTAAACAAAAATTCTAGCTACTCTTAGAGCTGTGTTAATGCAGAAAACACGCATGAAAGGGAAGCTCAAGGTCCTGTCTGGTTTAGCTTCAAGTTAGAGGAAAGTGTATTTAGGTGTGGCTTATGTGACCAAGCATTATGGCTGGTTTCAAATAACTGAGGTAGATTCTACTTACGACTAATTCACTTGATTTTTTGTAAGGGTTGATATTAGTTGTCCCATTGGCTCTGACGATTGAAGTCCAACAGCATTCACGGAACAGTAATTAAGAGCACCCTCTTGTGGTCATTATTACGTATGTTAATTAAACCTTTTATGGTAAACTCTTAATGTATCTACTCTCTCATGCCAATACAGTAACCAGAAAGTTTATTAAAAT
Organism: Rhabdornis inornatus; assembly: GCA_013397075.1. Lineage (NCBI taxonomy): Eukaryota > Metazoa > Chordata > Aves > Passeriformes > Rhabdornithidae > Rhabdornis > Rhabdornis inornatus. Next base: position 25,935 of record VWZS01004467.1, on the reverse strand, counting down.
ACGCAAATGAATGTGCTGTACATGATTTGTTCTATATTCGCCCAAGAGGCACAACTGCAAGGTTTTATCTTGCTTATTCACCAAAAGCTGTATGCTTAAAAATAAAAATATTTTAACATTTAATGTAGCTTAGAGCAAAGTAATTCCTTTATTTTCCATTTTCAAAATTGGCAAGAAAACCCTCTGAAAGGATACAAAAAATTATAGAGTAGTACGTTTGGCCTCCATACCAGAGAACTTAGAAAAACTGTACCAGAGCATGGAATTAACATACAGCTGCATGAAGAGAATCTCTTGAGAATGAAGCAATATGGCTACTGTAAAAGTGAGTCATGATTAACTGATCTTTACAGAAGTGCTGCAGTTCTTTGAAGCAATCATGGAACATGTAGATTTTCCATTTAATCATAATTCTTCTTATGATGCCTAAGTATGGAATTTACTTTAATGCAGAAATTAATGTCTGATAGTCATTAAACATAAAACACAGTCAGAATGAAAGTACTAGGTGGAAATGTTTGAGCAAATTATGGCAGCTCCAGTCAAGTTAGCTTTGGCTAGACTATATGAAAGTTATAGCAAAAGAAACTGTCAAAGGTAAGGGACAGATGGAAATAGTCTCACGGAAGTGGATTAGGAAGAATATCTTGAATGCCAAGTAGCCAGCAAGCATGCTTTGTCTACATTTAACTTCCAAGCACACTCCCTAGACATGTACCTCAAGAATTTGCCATATCATATTAGTATCACACTGGTCTTCATTTAATCATTACGTTGCATGATTAAATTAGTAACTAAAGTTATTGCTACCTGCTACCATGACAGCATATTACTTACTGAGTATGTCCTCTGGGATTTGCCACGTAAATGTGTGAGTCAAGAGAACTGATGTACTGTATGAGGTAATCCTGCAACCAGAATTCTGCCTCAGTTAAGACAATTCTATGTTGTAATAGGAGATTACTGCAGGGTGTGCAGTTCTGAGCAATCAGTTTGGGAAAAGTAAGAAAAAGCAAGGAAGCAAGTTTCACAGTATGAAGTCAATTAATGGAATGATGAAACAAACAAGGAAAGTATTCAAATTGTCAGTGTATTAGAAAAGAAACTTAGGTTGTGCTACACAGTTGTAGCACAGTTGTGCTAAAATATTCCATTTTCTTCCAAGAAGACTAGTTCTGTGGACACCAGAAGGCATGCACTCAGAAAATAAAGGCATTGGGATAGCATGTTCCAATACTTTTGAATGTACCATGAGAAATTACATTGCTCAGAGAAGAGATGGGATGGCTAGTGCAGACAAATAGTCCAAGATCATGGATGTTTGGGGCGACTTGTACAGGCACTTTCAGATTTTGGAAGACACCAAGGTAAAAATTAATGAATCTGTGAAATGTTGCTGAGACTTCAACTCTGCTTTTCTTGCCTTCTCAGAAAAGTGAAGGAACAAAGAAAATTTTGAACTAATAAAAATATCTCAAATATAAACTTGGAAAATGTGCAACACTTAGAACAAAAAATGCACCCCCAAAACCAGAAAAGCAAGAAGTTAAAAAATGGGACTTGGGGAAGATCCAAACCTTGACAGATGAAAATCCAAGCTGGTTGAGTTTAACCATGCTGACACATCCTAGAGAGACCTAGAGCAGCTGCAGACTCAAGAACGAGTAACATGTCCCTCCTGGCATGGGACTGTTCCAGTGGTACACCAGTCGCAATGGCTGGCAGCTGAGCGTGTCAGGTCTTCAGTCAGGGAATAGTCAGGTGCTAGACAGAATGCTTTCCTAGACAGGTGAGGATGCTTCCACTCAGAGCACTCAGAGGTGAACAGTTTCATTGCCTTCAAATTCAAAGAGGATGCTGAAAACTGGAAACCGTTGACCACTGCTGTAAAGAAAACTCTGAGCAAAAATCAAGAAAGTTCAGTCTTGTGCAACAGAAGTGCCGTGTCACTAGATCAATAACTAGATTCCAAAATCATTTAACTAGATTCCAAATCTAGTCAGGAAGAGAAAAACCCTCTTTTCTTTTTCCCCTCTCTTATTTTTTTTCACAAATTACTTCCCACACTCTATGCATATAATGGTCTTTCAAGGAAGAAGAAAAAAAAAAAGAGGGTTCCAGTAAATGACAAAGCTCAGTGTAGCTATGCTACATAGAGAAAAAAATCTAAAAATTTGATTTGGACAGCTTAGCCAGAAACATTTGGATGAAGCAGAAGTAACACAGGAATGTAGTATATGTCAAACCTGTAAGAAAGGAGTGAGTGGCATAATTAATTATTTTTATTTTCTTTCACTCATAAACAGTTTAAACTTAATCAGAGATACTAAAACCTTTGGAATCCATTCTTCCCTGTTCCAAGAGATAAATCAGTTAACATCACATGTTTAATTGCTATGGTCACTGTTCCTCTTTCTGGCAAGGCAAAGCCAAGTTTTCACATTAAGGGGGGGAAAAAACAATCAAAACTAAGACAACAAAATCGACTAACTGAAGTAATCCAGGTAGCAAGACCCTGAGCAGAAACTATCTTCTGACCATGTTGAGAGGATAAATTCAGATTATGTTCAAGATTCAAATTCTGTGGGCGGCACAGTCCTTCAGAAGCCCTCCTACTGGTCCTGCATTCCTAGGGGGCTTAAGCCATATGTTGGCTCTACATTTCTCTCACAGGTAGGTCGGTGTGAGCCTAGAATGCACAGTCTCTAAAATCAATTCCACATTATCCTTCTTCTCTCATGCTTCAATGAGCTGAAATAGTCATAGCTCCTGGTGGTGTCTGCCATGAAGAGCAGGACTGGGGCTTGGAGGTGCATATGGACAGCACTGTGAGATGAACTTATCGTATTCTGACAGCAGCTAGCATTGGGAAAACAAACTGCAGAGAAAGATCTGATCAAACCTGTGGGCAATGGCACCAAAATGTTTTGCAGAGATCTGCAAGGACCAGAAGAGTCACATGTTGCTTAAACCCTGGTAACTGGGACATTATTTTCTTGCTACAGCAAACTTTGTCAGCTGTTGTATGGTCTCCCATTCCAGGTACTCTGCACACAGGAACAAGTCAGACTGACTTGGAAGCAATAGTAAAAAAATCTCTTTATATTATGGCTTGGGAAAAAAAAAGATATAATACACTGTACAATATAAATTGGAAATATAAGGATTTTTTTTTAAATACTTACATTCCCCATCTCCTTAAATACTTCAGCAAGGCCTGAATTTTGAACTTCTATCCAGATGCTCAGCCTTTCACCATCAATATAACTAAAGCTCATGTCCTGGAGACTATTATAGTAGATGATGTACCTATTTTCTGTTTCAGAAATGTCCAAGATGCTCTTAATGTAACAAAAAAAGTGACTAAAGCATTCAGCAAAGTTCCCTGATGCTTCTAAGTTGCTACCGGAAAGGTTCTTGTGTGGATTAAATAACTGTCCATATAGAAATACTACGAGGGAGAATAAATCTGTCAATATATAGATCCCTTTTACATCATATGCGACTATTCCTTGCACACTTGGGGAAAAGGCCCCAAAACCTGAATAGCTCAACTTCATGACAGCTCAGACAGGTCTTCAAACCCATTTCTACAAAATCTCCTCTGCCAGCCACTGGTGGGGCAACAACAATATCGTAGTATATTAGTTTCAGAAAAAAAATGCATGTTTTCCTACAGTGTTTTTTGTCCTTTGTATTAAAGATATCAAATCACCAAAGGCTCATCACCATACCACAGTTAGAGAATTTATTTGCTGTTTTGCCATGGTTTCCCACTCTTTTTATTCATGGAAGAGAAAGATGACTTTTTCTGGTAAAATACTGGAAGAGGATTTCTCTTTCTGGATTGCCAATCAATAGCAAAAGTGGGTAGTCAGCTTTGTAGCAATCTCTGAAAGGATAAACAGCATTTTTCATCATATGGCCATCAACACTGTCCTGTTCACAGATATGAAATGAACATTTTCTATTGATATTAAAAGCCAACACATTAAAGTAAATTCAGGAATAAAACAGAAAAGTCTTGTACAATGCTAACAAATAAAAGATATTTACATTGTAATTTCAAATTCTGTCATCTCCTGTAATGAGAAAATTATAACAAACTTGCATTAAGATCTCCTGCCAGAGAAGAATGCCAATTTTCATCTCTGAGCATTTGCACTTTGATTCTTGCCTACCTGTTTGTTTCAGATGTGTTATTTTGGCATTCAACACTTTGTATGTTTACTCCATTACCTACCTGTTCAACCAAGATTGCATACGTGAATTGGAGTAGGATAAATGGAACGTGAAGACAGGCCACATTACTATGAAAATCCTTTCCTACGGGTAGTAGCAAAGGAGAAAATCTCAGATGACAAACCTAATTTACTCTGCATGTCCCATTCTGTCCAACAGGATGATTCACTGTGTATCCCTGATCCATGAGCTATAGCATAGGTGAATTCTGAAAGAAAACATACCAATTCAACCAGGTGCACTATCTGGTTTTAACAAGTTCACTTTGTTTTTCAGAGGTCACGCTTCTTTATCACCAAGAAGCCAGCAGTATTTCTCCATTTATTTATTAAAGGTAACATAAGAAATGGGTGTATCAAACTAAAACATGATGGAAACAAAATTACAAAGGGCATGGTATTTTTTGCCATACATTCCTAAGGATGCAGTTGAACTCTTGTCTCTCATTCAAAAAGCATTTGAAATCACTGGATAAAATCCAATGCCTTAGTCATGCTCAGAGGCAGCGGCCCAACACCCTGCGTGTATTGGCCAGTCAGCTTCTGGCTACTGGATTCAAATGTGGCTAAAATTGATGGTGCCACATGAACCACCAAACAGAGGAAAAGGGATGGGGGGTGGGGAGAGGAGTAAAGAGATTTATGCCCACAGCTGCTCCTTCAAAAGACAAACTCATCAAAAAAGTAAGAATGTTAGGTCTGTTTCTCATGGAACAAGTATTTTCTACTGAGGAAGGACAAAAGGATGCTTTGATTGTAGGTGTGCAACTGCAATGCAGCTGTATGCGTATCGCTGCTAAGATTTTGTTGACAAAGACAAAGAAGTATATCATGAGGCAAAATAGAAATATATGCCCAGCAGCTCCTGGTCTAGATGAACAGTCGATTTGGTTAGAAAGACCCCATTGCACAGGCTTATTGCTATCATGTGGCTCCAGGTGTTCCAGTGTGATCCTCCATGAATACAGAGGAAGAGGTGTACTGCCTCGGATGAAGAACCCATTCAGTCCAACATCCTGTTTCCACGACAGACCACAAGCATACGTCAAAGGAAGAGGAAAAGCAAGGCAAATATATATCTCCTCTGCAACACTCCCACAGCTACCAACTGCTTTCAGCTCTGGGAATTTCCTGGGCTTGAGGGGGTGTTCATTCACTAACTCTCAACACAGTCCTCTTCCAAATACTCATCCCATCTTCCCTGCACCCGAGAGAAACACCCTGTACTCAGCATGCCATTCAGAAAGGCAGTGAACGAAGAATCATCTCCTCTTGTTTATTTAGACTCGGCCTCCTGCTACTGCAAATCTGATGGTTTGTACTCAGAAAGTCACTGGGCATCCATCCTCTACAAGTTACTTAGAATGTGATGGGGCTCATGCATCCTCCCTCTTTGGTGAGAACTCCAAGCCTCAGTTGTCCCTTTAAAGGGACACAAAGTCAGACAGCCGAGCACCCTCGTTATTCTTTTCTAGTTCCAGCATTTTCTTTCTAAGAAGCAGGAAACACAACAGGGAACAGTGCTCATGGTGCAAACTCGCCACAGATTCCTGAAGTGCCATAAATGTGTTCCTGGTTTTGTTCCCTGTCCCTTTCCTTGAAATGTGCCTTGCTTTTTCCACACAAAAAGATGGCATTCATGCAGGGCATATGTACTTAAAGTCTCACTCCTGAGTGGCAGCAAGTAATTCAGGTATTCATACCTTTTATGTAAAGTTATGCGTAGTTATTATATCACCTTGCATTTATTAACTCTCTATTTAATCAACTTTTTTACTGCCTAATCACCCAGAATTCTTTACAGATGACCCTCACCCCCTCCTAACTTAAAAAGGCTTTGCATAGTCAGCAAACATTCTTGTCTTGCTGCTCACTGTTTCCTCCATGGGAGTGATGAATTGTGAAGCACGGCTCAGCTGCCTCCTTGCACTCAACTCCTCATTGATGATGGTATCTGTGGCTATGAAACAATGCACATCCATGCTTGACAATTGTGACAGCCTACCTTCTAATACATGGTGTGATAAATGTGATTCGTGCTAATTAAATTGTAACTATATTAGCAAAATTGTATTTAGATCAATAGAAGACAATTGTTACAGAGTGAGGGGGGAGATGGGTGAGTCAGGGCAAAGGACATCTTCCAGATATTGGGAGTCGAAGAGAAATGTTGGAAGGGGATAGTAGAAGGACATAGGTCTGACAAGCAGCATCTAGAAATAGAAAGTTTCAACCTTGAAATGGGCCAAAATGGGATGATTCCAGGCATGGGACCCAATTAAAGTCTTGTTATGGAAAACATCTGCTCAGTCACATAGTGTGCCTGCGCTACCTGCAGGTCACACCTCGGTCATTGAGGAAGATGACGAGAGCCTTCATCGGACATAAGACCCTCAAAAGGATGAGAGACCCCCTAACCCATTAGTAGAGCATGCACCATACAACATAGTGACGTAGATTTTAGGAATAGAAACTAGGAGGAGTTTTCTAGAAACTTCTGTAGCATAGAGTATATAAGTGGGATTGTTAGCCTGGATGTTTTGGTACGTGAGGAATGGCGAGCCACTCCCCGTATCCCCGGTCGGAGGGGGAGCCCCTCCCCGGTCGGTTTTGCTTATGCTTTATATGAACCTCAATTATACTAAATTACTTACTACCAAATTTTGTATATTTTTAAATATATGCACTTTGATTGTATTCATCTCCGATGCTTTAATTGTATTCATTTATAATTGTTACTATTAAAAATTTGCTGCTACATTTAATTTTGTTGTTTGATCAATTGGAAAAATAGAACATCGTTTATAACAATGGCTACTAGCAGCCAAGTAATACTTGATATTACTTCACATACAGAACCCAAAAAAACTATTTAAAACACAGATACCATTATAATTATTATCTCATGTGCACGCATTAAGCCTCACGTGTTTAATATTAAGCATAAATATTACTGCATGACCAGAGCAATGCATATGAGATAGTTTGTAGCTCCTTGCTAATATACAACTATTAGTTTTATTACCTGCCCTTCGCACTGAAAACTAGGAGCATTGTATTTGATTCATTCTGGTCAGAAGCAGGGCTGGGGAGAATATTCTGCTTTGATTGCCCTGTCAGACTGCCCCTGAGAAAAAGAAATCAAAAATCTCTAGTATATGTTTCTAAAAGAGTTTGACTTAATAATTAACACTTGCATAGACAGTTGCGGCCCACAGCCAATTTTATTTGAACGCCTTGCCTCTGAATTTGCTTTTGTTTATGTATTCTGATTTCCTTTTAATCCTAATTCCAGTTTGGTTGCATAACAATAATGTCCTTTTGCCCTTAAAACCCTTACACAGGGTCTCAAACTTGGCTTTGCTTTAAAGCAGTTTTGGTTTATGAATGATACAAAACTATTCATTACCCCACAAGCACAACTCAGTTCACTCCTCCCTAAATGTCTGCTTCTACAAAACAAGGAAGAAGAGACACCAGAATAGCATAAGGAATCCAAACATACGTGTTTTCTTTTCAAGCAAACATTTCCATTTCCAAGACATCTAGTAAACACTTTTCTTCAATTTTTTTTTAATTTCACTTGTTTCTACTGTGTTTATTAATCTGTTTGGAACTCCACTATCAGTAAGTCCAAACAAGGGAGTAATGAGGTTGGAGAAATGTATG